>OZ010669.1:68093119-68655619 GCA_963932185.1 Troglohyphantes excavatus | reverse complement strand
GTGAAAAATTGTGTTATTTATTTTTTAATATTCCATCCGGAAATATTCTATTCAAAGAAAGACCATAAGGTAATTTTTAATACATTATATTTTTTATCTAAAGTGAAAACTTTATGTAAAAACAATTATATTTCATATTCGAAAACAACTATGTATATTAATGAAGTTATAATAATTATAAATAAATATGCATGCAAGACACATGTAGCAAAATGTAGCATGTCACAATAAAAGAATTTCGTTTTAATTTCAATCAAGGTATAAAACGATAAATAAATAGAATTTTATTACATTAAACATATTGGTTTCAACGTATATTATAGAAACTCCAGTTTTTCTAAAATTGCACATAAGTTTTAAATTCGTAAAATACTCTACATTTGAAACAGTTTTGAAATCTAAAGCATTAGAATAATTATTTGAAACTATTCCGTTTAAATAACTTTAAAAATATATGTGTTGGAAATATAAATTAGAACTATGTTACAGTGATAACAACTTTACACATTTCAATAATTTCTTCGTCGTTTAGACATTTAATAAAAAAAAATTGGAGATCAATAATTAAATAAAATACAAAATAGCTTCAATTTATGGGAAAAAAATCTAATTATTTAGTCAGTTTTCCCTACTAGTATTAATTATTAATATCAGTTATTAACTACTTGATAATAAAAGTATTTTTTATATTTAAAATAGTCTGTTAAATTATTTAAAAATAGCATTACAAAACGTTTCTTCGATTAAATCAATTTTATGAAAAAATAATTAACGACCAAAATACGAGTACTAAATAATTATTTTTAATTATTTGAATACCTCTAACGTCGGGAATTGTCCGTAATCTTGAAATTAAAAGAAATAAAAAATCAAATATGAATATTAGATTTGTGTTTAAACTCTTTTCCATAGATGATAAATACAAACAAAATAAAATTCAATTAGAATCAAATTTTCATTTCTAAAAACCCAATAAATAATTTTATAGAAATCAAAAGATTTATTAAAAGAATCTGAAGATTTCTCGCCAAACGATTTCAATGGAACAATATTAAAATAATAGAACTTTTAATCAAACTTTTGCAGAAAGCAGCCGAGAAAGTTTTGGAATAAAAAACAAAAACTACAAGACAAATGCTCCAGATTTCTCATAGAAAGCAACATTGTTTATTTTCTGAAATTATGTAACACTCGCGCATCCGACAGACTTAACAAATCGACTAACTCTCAAAAGTTCCAAGCGTCTGATGAAATATTCATGAGAAATCGTTTGCGAAAGAATAGCGGGGAAAACCACTGAGTATTAAGTTTTATTGTTAGAAAAGATTATAATAATAAAAAAAATTCAATCTGTTTCTAAGAATAAGAATTCATTTTGATATTACTAGTTCCTAGGGAATCAATGGTTCTCTTTCATCAAAACTTTTTCTCCTTTGCGGCGGGGAAAGTGGAGAAAGAAATTAAAATGTGCCATTTTTTTTTCACTGATTTTGTTCGAAAGTACAAATCTTTAGCCGAGGGTTATTATATTTGTTTTAATTCAGTCTTTCCGTTTTGCTTTTTTCTTTTAAATAAGTGTATTAAATTTCTGGTTTTGATGAATAGGCGGGAAATAATTCTTTTATGAGAATGCTAATGAAATTTAATGTTTTATCTTCGATGTAATATTTCAATGGATACCCAAACACCTTTTTAGTAAAGAAGAAAGATTTGGCGAAACTCTTTTTTTTTAGTTTAGTGCATATATTAATGTTTTTTGGCAATTGCAGTGTAATCAAGCGTAAACGGAAATAATTACCGCTTTTAAAAAAAATGAACTTCAATAAACGGCGGAATAACTTTTTCATTTTTTAAATCTATTTGAATTTCCAACTTCTGAGATAAAGTATGAATTTATAATTAATCATAAATAAGATTCAAGTTGAATGAGCTCTATTTCTTAATTACTGAAAAATTATTTATTTCGGGAACTAAAATTAGTTTCTTTTATCATTTGGCTTAAGTTCTCTTTAAAAAAAATATAATGGAAAACGCTGTGGTTTTCGCGGTTGAATGATTAAATATTCTTAGAAAAAAAAATTATTATTCCCCATTATTCCTTAGTAAATTACGTATAAATAACATTGTTATTAAAAAGAAATGGAGGAATATGCAGAAAAAATTACTTTGATAATATGCATAATATTAGTTATAAATATAAAGTTTTATTTTGTTTGATGATAGTTATATTTTCTTTCACCATGTAAGTTTACCATGTTTTAAAATAAACAACTCATCATGAATTTAGGGACTTTTTAGTATTTACTTGTCATATAGGGCCTTCTTTTATCAAAAACCGCCTCAAACTGGAGTTAGGATCAATATAAATCTGACTATAACTCACATTATACTTTATTTATGGGTTATTTTTTATGTCATGAAAAGGCGTATTATTTAAGAATAAATCAGAGAAGTAACAAAGTTAAATTTAAAAAAATCTGGAGTTACAGACGGCAGGAGCACGCTTAGGGGTGTGCGACGTGTTCAACCGCGCATAGAACCGCGCTCATCAGAGAAAAATGTGTAAAATTATAATTCATATAAATATTGTGACTAAGTGACGAATAACAAGACTGGCACAAATGTGGTTTCGGTCAATAGGAAATTAGGCTTACTTAACTTACTATAAAAATAATAAAATAATGTAGACTTTTCACGCTATTCTAATAAATTATACAATGTCGTCGTCATACGTAAAGATTATACAGATAGGTGACAGTCGTTCTACTTTTTATGGGAGGATCAGTCGTAAAAGTCGTCTATTATCTTCATATAAATTGAGTCAGGGGAGTTAGCTAAATGATCCGAAATGTATCAATCCAGAGATATTTCACGCAAAAATACCTATAGTGTTCCCGCGTGAAATTTACAATAAAATATTCGCGTAGGAAGTTTGTTATGACTAAATTGAGACTAGAATTGCGTAGTCAGCGAAAAGTATAGGAACTCTACTGCATTAAAGAAAAAACACGAATCTAGTGGTTAAATTATATGGAATGGTAAAAAAGAGTTTTATAGACACGAAGGATGATTATCACAACGTAATTAAGTTATAATGACTAAAAGAGGTGGTATATTAAATAAATTTGTAATAACGGTGATTTAAGGGAAATGTATTACATATATCTGTAGTTAATTAAAAAAAATCCCGATTGGTTTTAAAAAATATTACAAATTAATTCATAAGTATCAAAATTTATTTTTATTTAAACTGTTAAGTTCATGTGGATAATGAAAAGGATACTCCCCCCCTCCCCTTCGCTGTTAAGGACGGCCCTGGGGCTATGGCAATAGCCCAATTGCGGCCGAAGGGAGCCGGGTTCCCATATTCTCAAAGAAGAAAACAATTGTTTATCGCCCAGAGAAAAGGTTGCCATGGGCCGCAATTGGAACTTTCCGGGGGCTATACATACATTGTAACAAGCTGTGAAAATGAGAGAAACGACAATAGACCTTGAACAAACATTAAACGATGTGCATATGTGATAATGGTATATTTTTTTCTCACACAATCATTAGATGAACTGTCATTTATTTTCCTCTGAACTTTTTAAGTAAAAAAAATATTATAATGAATATTTGAAATTGCAATATTTCAACATTCGCACGAATATCTACTCAGAAAAGAAAAACTACTACTTAGTTTATCACAATAAATCGTTGCAATTCCACATATTGTTTTATACGAGAATAGGAGCTGACTTGAAATAAAACTTTGCAGCTAAATGTTACTGTAAAATTTAGTTTCAAAGCCTAAGATGAAATGTAGAAGGCTAACCTTGAATATTCGAAACAAATCCTTTACAATTAAAAGTATGATTCGTAGTTCTAAATGAACATTATTTGTGTGAAATAAATGTAAGTAAATCTAACTTTTAGTTAAAACCTTCTCTGAAATATTAGATAAATGAAAATAGCATTAAAATTTGCTAAGCTTTTGAATTACGAAACAAATATTATTTCTGAACTTTAAACCGTTAAAGAATATCAACTTATGAGTAGTGTTGGTCAATATAATTCGATATATATAAAAATTCCGAAAGTAAAAAATCTCGATTTCGATTTGACGATTAATCGATTTAAAGACACGCGGAAGTATGGAAGATGACAACAGTCAACGCCAGAAGAATTGCATTTGTTTATCAGAAAACATAAGAGTAGTAATGCTTTGACAAAAGTGGTATAGTATCTATATTTTTAACTAGCAATATGGCCCGGCGTTGCTCGTGGTTAATTTGCGAAGTAAGAGCTGCGCGATGTTTTTATTTGTTACCATAGCCAGTCGCATATTATCTGTGCACTGTGAAAAAAATACTTTATCAGAATCTAGATTTATTTAATAAACTTGAGTAGTTTTTGAGACACCTGAACTTAGTACTTTTTATTTTTTATGTTTTCGACTTTATATGATATTGTGACTACTAATAAAACTGAAATTTACGAATATTAGCCTTGCAATATAATGTCGATAAAAAATAATGTATTGCCGCAAAAATAAAAGTAAAACACTTGGCGATGTTGCTTCAATGCCAATTGATGTTGAAAATTTATCCTCCTTCGGTTGGCAATATATATATATATATATATATATATATATATATATATATATATATATATATATATATATATATATATATATATATATATATATATATATATATGACTCATTGGTTGTTGGTTGAACCTCATAAAGTATTCGTAAAATAAGCAATACAATTTCTTTATTTATTATATGTTGATAATTGAAATATAATTTTTACTATTTCCCCACTAATTCGAGTGTTTTACTATTGTTTTACTGTATTTTGTCCACGTTGACATTAATTTTAAAATTTTGCCACTAATTTCCCCCATTGACATTAATTTTATTATTGGGACAATAATTTCGCCATTTTTAAATGTTAAGGTATATTTTAGCTCATTTGGCAACATTTTTATACACTTGGCGATATTTTTAATTGTTTGGCAACATTTTATTTATTTTTCAACATTTTTATTTTTTGGCGAAATTTTATTTTTTTTGGCAATATTTTAATTTTCTTGGCGACATTTTTATTCATTTGGTGATATTTTAAATTCATTTGGCAACATTTGGCGATATTCACTTATCAGCCAATTAAAATGCATCGTTTATCCGTATCGTCGAAAAATATATTTGGTAACCAAGGTGATTTTTTAAAATCATGTTATGAAGGGAAGATAGATCTACAGTTAAATTTCCAATAGGATTAACGTATAGGAAAATGGAAAAAGTTCTATAACTTTTGAATGGTTGTAAGTATCGACATGAAACAAAGTGCAGATTTTAAGTGGAAGAAATATTGTTAAAATGGCGTAAGTTTCATAAAAATCCCTTCAGTAGTTTTTAGTTAAATCCGGACAAACAGACAGACAGACAAAAAAAATTCTAATGTGATTTTCTCAATCAGTATATCCTAATTCGTGAAGAAAACTCAAAATGAGGGGTTTTGTTCGATTCCACAGACAGACACTCCATTCTTATATATAAGTATTGATAATATAAAGGGGAAAACAAAATTGTGCTATACTCGGGGACAACCTAAGTTGAGCTTAAAGCAATTGAATATTTATACACATCATAGCTTTCGCTTCAGATTCAACTTAAGTTGTCCCCGGGTATAGTCTTTATTTTGAAAACAAAGAGCCAACTTACTTATAACATAACGTCAGTTTATAGTCCCTATCCGTGTGTTTACTTAATGCTACTGTATTTATACTAATCATCAAATGTCTATATATCGGAAATATCGATATATCAACATCGCGCATGAATCGATAATACCGATTAATCGGAAAATATCGATTATTGGCTGGCGAAAAATCGCGATGACACAACGTCATCTCCCAAGCCTACTTATTAAAATTAAATAGTAATGAAATTAATATGAACAAGTCAAACAACACACACACATCTATATATCGAAAATATCGGTATATCGATAATATTCATGAATCAAAAACAACACACATCTAAATAACAACACAACACATAAATAGTAATGAAAATTAATATGAATAGTTCAAGCAACACACACATCTATATATCGGAAATATCGGTATATCAATAATACAGATTAATCCGTAAATATCGATTATTGGCTGGCGATTAATCGCGATAATACAACGTCATCATCTCCCAAGCCTACTTATTAAAATTAAATAGTAATGAAATTAATATGAACAGGTCAAACAACACACACATCTATATATCGAAAATATCGGTATGTCGATAATATTCATGAATCAAAAACACCACATATATAAATAACAACACATAATTAAATAGTAATGAAATTAATATGAATAGGTCAAACAACACACACACACACACACACACACCCATCTGTATATCGGAAATATCGGTATATCGATAATACCGATCAATCGGAAAATATCGATTATTGGCTGGCGATTAATCGCGTTGACATGTCATCATATCCCAAGCCTACTGATTAAAATTAAATAGTAATGAAATTAATATGGACAGGTCAAACAACACACACTCAATCTATAATCGATAAACGATATAAAAACGATACCTGCCGACAACAATATTAGGAAAATATTTTCAATAAAATTCCATTTCGACTTACAGAATTCTATTACAACTTCAAAAATGGGTTTTTCCGCGAGCCTTTTCGACCCAAAAGGTAGAATTATTTATTTCATCCCCCCTTCCCATAATACAAACATCATTCACTGAGAAATACCCCATTCCGAACATGATAAACTCCAACGACCGACACACACAAAACAACTCGAAATCGATTTTGGCAGGCATCATATTTCGCGGAGGTGTGACAAAAAAAAAAAGAACATAAATAACCAAATTCAACTCGCGAAACTGGGCTCCATCACGTTCTGGAAGCTCACTGAGAAAAAATACACGAACCTGACTGACGGGAAAAGACTTCCAAATCGAATTTATGACGGAACCAGTCAAAAAAAGAACATAAAAAAAAGGGGGAACAGCGCGGCTCAGCATCACAATACAAGACAGGCGCGGCATGCCCAAAGTTTAAAGATCAAACTATTTAATTGAAAAGAACGTTCAGTAGAAACAAAAGAGGAGAGGGTTTTAGGGGAAAGGCAAAGTGTATTCCGTAATAGGATTCTAGTGGAAGCTAATCATTGATGACATCAACGGGGAACTTCAAAAAAACATCCTGTTCTTTCTTACCAGTTTCTTCAAACTCAGAGAACAATTTGTTATTGATTATAAAGTGGATTTTGTTTGTTATTTTTTAATATTTTACGGTGCTGTTCGAGAGACATAAGATTCAAACGACAAAAAAACTATATGTAAAGACAGGGATTTTTAGGGATTATCTTCAGATAGATTGAGTCAGGGAAGTCAGCTAAATGATCAGAAATGTTTCGATCCAGAGAAATTTCTCGCAAAAGTACCTAAAGTGTTCCCTTGTGAAATTTACGATAAAATATTCGCGTAGGCCGTTTGTTATGACTAAATTGAGACTAGAATTGAGTAGTCAGCGAAAAGTATGGGAACTCTATTGCATTAAAAAAAACACGAATCTAGGAAATAAGTTATGTGGAATGGTAAAAAGTTTTATAGACAAGAGGGAAGATTATCACAACGTAATTAAGTTATAATAATTAAAAAGAGGTGGTATATTAAAGAAATTTGTAATAATGGTGATTTAAGGGAAATGTATTACATATATTTGTATAGTTAATTAAAAAAGAGAAAAGAGGTTTTAGAGAAAAGGCAAAGTGTATTCCGTAATAGGATTCTAGTGGAAGCTAATCATTGATGACATCAACGGGGAACTGCAAAAAAACATCCTGTTCTTTCTTACCAGTTTCTTCAAACTCAAAGAACAATTTGTTCTTGATTATGAAGTGGATTGTGTTTGTTATTTTCTAATATTTTATGGTAATATTCGAGAGACATAAGCTTCAAACGACAAAAAAACTAATCAGTGGTGTTTCTCAACCTGTGGTACGCGCGCCCCTGGGGGTACGTGGGGCTTTGTTTGAGGGTACGCGAAAATAATATCTGTAATGGCGGAAAACACATAAAATGAAAAATAAATGTAATAAGTAAAATATAAAATGAAAGCCTACAAATCATCCGTATGAGTCGTTTGATTAATTTACCAGCTAACATTACTGTCTAATAAAAACAAACTTTTTTTTTTGCGTAGAGGGATGGGTGAAAGGGGGTACTCATAAATAAAAAATATTATTATTGGATACGTAGAGAACTACTGCTCTAAATAACGGACATGGGTTCCTACCAATTAAGAGCCCCTTTAAATATAAAACTACTAGCATGTACGAGCAATAATTAACGCATGAAAAAAAACGCCTTCACCACCACAAACGGACACTTTTAGTACCCACTGTGTACGTGACTTAAATTTAAAAGCATGCGCGTATGAAAAAACGAATTTATTTAAAACCAATAAAAAAATTTCACTTAAAATCAGCTCGCTAAAATAGGTACATAAAAACGCGAACGAGACAACCACAGAGAATCGCCATATCCGGCAAATTTATATTTCAGCATCCCGCCAGTCACAGTTAGTTTGCCGGGGATCAGCTATTGGGTGCTCGGATCGGTCCAACCGGGCACCCCACTCAGGTGGGCATCAGCAGCTTCCGCCCGGATAGGTCCGAACGTGCACCCTACTCAGTTGGGCCACTGGCGGCACCCTGCACTTACCCATTTGCTGTAACAGCGAAATATAATAGCGTATTTCTTCTAGACAACAAATTTAACGCTTCTGCTCATTCATAGATGGCGCCAATAGCCCACTGTGCAGCTCTAGTGCGACATTAATTAACAAACCATTCATAGATGGCAGCACTATCAACGGTTTGTTTAAAAAACATGTTTTAATAAATTATTTCAAACGCATTTAAAAAAAAAACGTTGATATTCATGAGATGAACATACGATTCGTCACTGCTCCTAAAAATTATCTTTCTTTTGATACCTCATGTGTTAAGATCCATTGAGTAGAAGGTGCGTAAAAGTGATCTTTGCTTCAGAAATAATATTTAGGATGATAATTATCACATTGTAAAAATACTTGATTAACTTGTTATTTTCAATTCTACTTTCTAATAGGTAAAAAGAAACAATTATGCTTCGCTAAAAAAAAAGTCCTTCATCCTCCTCATATGAAATAGAAAAGTTCACCAAATGAACTGGAAACAGAACAGTTCTTTTCAAAGAACATAACTAAAAAATAACAGTTATTTTAAATTAACTCGAAAATTTTCCATTTTGACATAAAAGCTAAGATGGCGCCTAATGTATATTTATTTGCCTTCTTTTTCAAATGATGAGTTGTACTAGTATTTACTCCATGCTGAGAGATTTTAGACTGTTTTATCAATAAATATCTAATAGTATCGGAAGAAAAGGTAATGCTTAAAAGGATAAAACGTCAAAGGATTTATTAGATACTAAAACTTTCATTTCACTTTCGACTTAAAAGGTTAAACACTCGATCCCTTCGTTGAATTTTTAAAACGTGTTGTAATAATCCTTTAAAGTGAAGTATATAAAGCATGTCGTATTCATTTACTTAAGACAGCTTATTCAAAATAACATCTAAAACGAAATGTAATGTAAGATCACAATATTTATTTATGAATGAAATCATTTTACTTCTTTGTATAATTACTATTTTACGAAAATATTAAACTATGTTTACCCAAACTCAATGCAAATTTATTTCTAAAATCCTTTTAATATTTTTTTAATCTAAGCCTTAGAAGTGTTGCGCAAACTCCAGCTAAATGTTCAGTAAAAACATAATTAATTAAATAAAGTGGTGATTGAGATGAACAATTTTAAATGAACAATTGTCAAATTTAAAACAAGTTAAACTATGGCAACCATAAGAATCGATGGAGAGAATAACGAATTAAATTAGTACTTGATAATTGTCCTCGTCAAACTTTTCTGAGAGGACTTTATCGCATTTTCAGAAGGGAGACAACTCAATTTAAGGGTACTTCTCTGAAAATATCCATTGTTATTTGAAATACTAAAGAGCTCAAATAAAAGCAGGATGCCTTGCAGCTAAAAATGGATAATTCCGGATAATTATTTGTTAAAAATCCAATCGATATTTTGACAGGATATCTTATTTACTCAAGTGGTGGAAGGAGTCGTTAAAATACTAGATTTAATGAAACAATTATTTTTATTCTATGATACGATGCTTTCAAATATTTGTTGCGACATCAAATCTTGAATATTAATATTTAATATACACTTTATTTAAGATATATAAATATAAAAATATACAATGGCAATTTTAGTATATTTTTAACTCGATATAAAAGGTGCGTTCGAACGTGTAATGTTCTAAGGAAAAAATAATTAACGTATGTTAAAGTGGAAATAGATAAGTTTTCATATTTCCTAAATGGAACCATGAAATTTATAATAAAAATACATTATTTATTTACACGCACACCAAAAAGAAATATAATTTTTTTTTAATGTCTACTGTTTAAAGTTTCCAAAGACGAAATGCTATTTCCATTTTCTAATTATATTGTCTACTTTCCTGGGGGAAATATATGTTAGAAAATACTCACAAATAACGTTTATAAAAACGGTTTTAATGTGTTCTTTACTTTAAATGTTTCAAGGTGAAAAGATTAACTATACAATTATATTTTTAATAGATTAGGTTTGTAACGCTAAAATAATTAAATAAAAATCCAGGCAAAATGCATGCTTCCATATTAATGAAATGATGCTTTTAAAAATTATTAAATTATATCCTTTAAATTTTTAACCAACTTAAAACGCCTTAAACAACCACCAATGCGCGCCAAAGAAGACCGGTTATCAATTAAGACTGTTATGTATTCTTTTTAATGTATGTTCCCGCAAAATTTCTGTTCTAATCAGATATTTTTCTGGTTATTTTAAAAAAGTATTTTTTTCTAACGGATACAAGGGAATGACGCTCATTTTGCCATAAAAACAAATTCGTATTGACATTTTATTTTTTTATAAAAATCGTGCGAAGAACGGGTATTTTAGATAGCATAACACAAATAGCTTACTTTCCCTTCCTGAGGTATAAAATACAACTCTGCCAAATTTTTCATATTCCTGGTTATATACGAAGTGGAAGAATTAGTGCTGAGTGTGTGTCATTTTAAACCCGTGCGCAGAACGGGTATTTTAGCTTGAAGCACATAAATAGCTTTTCCTTACCCTCATTTAAAATGAATATCATTAAAATCAATCCAACAGAAGTTCATATTGTTAAAAATAGGTACTCAAAAATAAGTAAAATATACTCATTTTCGATCACATTAGATGCTTACCATGGCTCCGAATACATAAGTATAAATTTTGAAAAAGACATGTACTCAAAAATAAGCACAATGATAAAAAGAGCAGATGCTAGCCTACATAGGTTGTTTCATTAATCAGTTTCAAGAAATATCAACATTTACAACCAAGACTTACCGGTAATCGAACCCAGACCCTAATGCACTGCAGTCCAGTTCCTTATCCGTTGTACTACCAGCGCGACGTGAAGAAGTTATAAATGTTTAAAAGGTATGCCAAAAGAATAGGAAGTAAGGTAATGGAATTGTAATAACTCAGTTTCCAGTTAAGCAATCGACATCAAATAATGTGGAGAAACATCTTCTGAACAACTATTTTAAGTGTATCAGGTCGCTTGGTTAAGATTTCTTGAATATGAGCTGAGAATAGCAATATTAAATCACACAGCTCATTTTTGCGAAAGTACAGTTGAGTACGTCGTCGCTCCTTTACGATGCAATTGTACTCAAAGCAAAACGAGTAGGTTAAGGTACTCATTTTTAAGTACCTTTTTTTTCAAGTGCATAACTTTTTTTACAGTGCATAACTTTTTTTACAGTACATAACTTTTTTTACAGTACATAACTTTTTTTACAGTACATAACTTTTTTTACAGTGCATAACTTTTTTTACAATGCATAACTTTTTTGACAGTGTGTAACTTTTTTTGCAGAGCATAACTTTTTTACAGTGCATACCTTTTTTTACAGTACATAACTTGTTTTACAATGCATAACTTTTTTGATAGTGTATAACTTTTTTTGCAGGGCATAACTTTTTTTACAGTGCATAACTTTTTTGATAGTGTATAACTTTTTTTGCAGGGCATAACTTTTTTACAGTGTATAACTTTTTTTGCAGGGCATAACTTTTTTTACAGTGCATAACTTTTTTGATAGTGTATAACTTTTTTTGCAGGGCATAACTTTTTTTACAGTGCATAACTTTTTTTACAGTGTATAACTTTTTTTAGAGTGCATAACTTTTTTTACAATGCATAACTTTTTTGATAGTGTATAACTTTTTTTGCAGGGCATAACTTTTTTTACAGTGCATAACTTTTTTGATAGTGTATAACTTTTTTCGCAGGGCATAACTTTTTTACAGTGCATAACTTTTTTTGCAGGGCATAACTTTTTTTACAGTGCATAACTTTTTTGATAGTGTATAACTTTTTTTGCAGGGCATAACTTTTTTTACAGTGCATAACTTTTTTTACAGTGTATAACTTTTTTTACAGTGCATAACTTTTTTTACAATGCATAACTTTTTTGATAGTGTATAACTTTTTTTGCAGGGCATAACTTTTTTTACAGTGCATAACTTTTTTGATAGTGTATAACTTTTTTTGCAGGGCATAACTTTTTTACAGTGCATAACTTTTTTTGCAGGGCATAACTTTTTTTACAGTGCATAACTTTTTTGATAGTGTATAACTTTTTTTGCAGGGCATAACTTTTTTTACAGTGCATAACTTTTTTTACAGTGTATAACTTTTTTTACAGTGCATAACTTTTTTTACAATGCATAACTTTTTTGATAGTGTATAACTTTTTTTGCAGGGCATAACTTTTTTTACAGTGCATAACTTTTTTTACAGTGTATAACTTTTTTTACAGTGCATAACTTTTTTTACAATGCATAACTTTTTTGATAGTGTATAACTTTTTTTGCAGGGCATAACTTTTTTTACAGTGCATAACTTTTTTGATAGTGTATAACTTTTTTTGCAGGGCATAACTTTTTTACAGTGCATAACTTTTTTTGCAGGGCATAACTTTTTTTACAGTGCATAACTTTTTTGATAGTGTATAACTTTTTTTGCAGGGCATAACTTTTTTTACAGTGCATAACTTTTTTTACAGTGTATAACTTTTTTTACAGTGCATAACTTTTTTTACAATGCATAACTTTTTTGATAGTGTATAACTTTTTTTGCAGGGCATAACTTTTTTTACAGTGCATAACTTTTTTTACAGTGTATAACTTTTTTTACAGTGCATAACTTTTTTTACAATGCATAACTTTTTTGATAGTGTATAACTTTTTTTGCAGGGCATAACTTTTTTACAGTGCATAACTTTTTTTACAGTGCATAACTTTTTTTACAATGCATAACTTTTTTGATAGTGTATAACTTTTTTTGCAGTGCATAACTTTTTTTACAGTGCATAACTTTTTTGATAGTGTATAACTTTTTTTACAGTGCATAACTTTTTTTACAGTGCATAACTTTTTTGATAGTGTATAACTTTTTTTGCAGGGCATAACTTTTTTACAGTGCATAACTTTTTTTGCAGGGCATAACTTTTTTTACAGTGCATAACTTTTTTTACAGTGTATAACTTTTTTTACAGTGCATAACTTTTTTTACAATGCATAACTTTTTTGATAGTGCATAACTTTTTTTGCAGAGCATAACTTTTTTTACAGTGCATAACTTTTTTTTGCAGTACATAACTTTTTTGACAGTAAGAAAAAGCAAATTTTCATGCAGAAAATTTAATTTCTAAATGAAACAAACCTTTTCAGCTCTTCCTTTTAAAAACAACAGAACCTTATTTTAGACCCAATGTAAAATATTTCAACTGTGTTCCAAAGCATTCTATTTAAATACACAAAAACAATTTCTCGCCGTCTGTTCTGCGGGTCCTAAAACAGCTGCTTTTGCGAGTACGGCCGTTCGTGTTACCGAATGTCAAATGTAATTTTATGCATGGAGTGAACATCGCGAGGGTTCCACAAACAGGAATATCTAATATATTCCCTTTTCTAGAGAAATTTTAATGGAAACTTCCCCTACACGTTGATGAATAGGGTTATAAGCCGATTTACATTGCCGTTTAGGGCCTCATCTTGAGATTAGACATCGTAAAATGACCCTAGAACATTTGTTGTTCATTTTATTGTGGAGTTTGGTTGGTATAGCTATAAACTACTCTTCGATTGCAATTACAATTTTTAAAAGACTAGTGCTAGTGGATAGGTGGTCTTGAAAACGTACCTTTAGACAAGCTGTGCATTTTAAATGGCGTCATCTATGTACACTTTTGTTGACTTTGAACTTGAATGTTGAGTCAATTTAATTAAACTTGAATTTAGAATCAATTTAATTGACCGGAAATGATGAGTGCCACTCGTCCTTCTTAAAACTGGCCCGAACGGACAATAACGAGATAAACGCGACCTATCTTTTTTAGATGGTTCTGTTATTGGACCATACAAACCACGTGGTTTGTATCCACTAATCACCGAGCCATCTGCAAAAGCTTGCGCGTGTTTATCACCTACATGTAGAATGGATCCCTCATAGTAGAATCATAAGGTTATAATCTCGCTAACATCAAAGTGAGGCCAACATGTATGGCCCCAGACACGTGGCTTACTACGTCATCCATTCATAATTCTTTTTCTTGTTCATTCATAAAAATATCCCGTACTTCATGAAGTAACACATTTACTATTATTTCCAAATCACAAATCAATTGCGAACGTTTTTCCATTTATAAATTTTGAAAGTAAGTCACGTGTCTGGTACCATCAGGTCTGAGATGTTTGCATCACAATGATGACGTCATATTCGTTCTACTACAGTCAATTCATGCTCGAAGAGTAAAACGAGCGCTAGGTTCTCGGTGATTCGACAATTCACAACACATGATACCGTCATCACCGAGGTATGAATTGCCGAATCCCCACTCTGCGATTGGTGGATACAAACCACGTGGTTTGCGTGGTAGCGTTTAGAATAATATACTGATTTACTATGTTGGTAAATGTACAGCAACATAAATAATAAAAGCTATTGCAATAAATACTTTTTTGTTATTAAATGGAAAAACTAACGCTATCATACCATTTACTATGTCACTTATGCAAATATAAACCATCTTCCTGTCTCATTATCCAATTAATAAATTAACGGAAATAAACAAACTACTTAAAAAAAACTGATCACAAGACTAAATAAATAAAAAAAAATCAATAATAAAAACACTTAATTTCATGAAAAGCTAATGTCCTTTCATAATTTACTCTCCCATTTCTAATCGAAAGACTTAAATCCCACCCTTAAAAGCATGAGATTGGCTACTTAATGAATAACGCCACTTTTTTGAGAGCAAACAAATGACTCTCGACATTGAAAGCAACGTCTAGTTAAATTAGATTTCAGGACATGACGGGAAGGACTAAAGCAAATTATGGATGTTTTTACTCACCAAGATTCGAAAAAAAAGTTGGAACTAAGTGCTTCTTGCATAAAGGAGTTTTATTTTTCCCGTTTAAAATATCCCTTTTAAAAGAACGGTGCTCACGAATAAAGTAAGCAATGAATTAAGCAATTTTTTTACATTTCAGTTTTTGGAGTTAGTAAACATTCTAAACGTTGTAGATTTTGTGATTGAGTTATTCACAATTTCACGTTTCCTTAATATTTTAATATGAGTTTATATTATCTTGGATATATGATGCTATTTAGAAACATAATGTATGATTTAATGTCTTCTCCACATTTATTAATTTTGTTAGAAAATGCTGGCGTCACCAATTTTGCAATTGCTACTTTTTATTTAATAATTTTGAATGTCCCTGACCCCCTACGCTATAATACACGTCATCATTGTGATGCAAACATCTCAGACCTGATGGCACCAGACACGTGACTTCAAAATTTATGAATGAAAAAACGTTCACGATTGACTTGTGATTTAGAAATAGAAATGTGTTACTTCATAGAAGTACAGGATATTTTTATGAATTAACTAGAAATAATTTATGAATGGATGACGCAATAAACCACGTGTCCGAGGCCATACATGTTGGCTTCACTTTGGTGTTAGCAAAATTATAATATTATGATTTCTCTAATATGATGGATCCATGCTCGAAGAAGAATAGTAAAAAAGTAGTTATATTGCGATCGGGGGGTTGCCAACTTGGCTACCAAAATATTAAAATGTCGCCCAGAACATCCACAAAAAAATAACTGAGTATACGGGATTGGTGCACGATAAATCTGATCGCGGTCCAAAGTCCCGACATCTATTGAAGACGTTGGGTGCTCAGGTGTTGTCCTCGTCATCTGATCATGGTTCAAAAATACGAGGCATCGTTTCCGGGTCTTTCCATCGAGATAGGCCTAGGCCTACTAATCAGAGGATTGGTGGTTCGACTCCGTGCGATGGACTTGACATAGAAAAGTAAAAAAGTAGTGATCTTGCGATCGGAGGGTTGCCAGCTTCGCTACAAAAATACTAGAAAGTCGTCCAGAATATCCAACAAATTATACTGGCGTGTATACGGGACTGATGCACGATAAATCTGATCGGGGTCCAATGTCCCGACGTCTATTGAAGGCGTTAGGTGCCAGTTCAGGTGTTTCCTCGTCATCTGACCATGGTTCTAAAATAACGAGGTGCATGTATGAATGTGTGTGTGAATGTGTTTGTGTTCCCGGGTCTTTCCTTCGAGATAGACCCCGAACCGTCGCCAATAGCCCACTGTGCACCTCCAGTGCGACGTTATTTAACCAAACCAAACCTTCGATATAGACCCCGAACCGTCGTTAATAGACAACTGTGCAGCTCTAGTGCGATGTTGGGGATCTTTCCTTCGAGATAGAACCCGTACCGTCACCCATAGCCCTCTGTGCAGCTCTAGTACGACGTTAATTAACCAAAACCAAACCTAGTGCGATGTTGAATTAACCAAACCAAACCCTCTGATTATGAGCGCCGTAAGCTTCCGACGAAGCCATCGCGGGCCCCTCAACAAAACAAAAACCCACAACAAAAAAATATCGATTAACTAGTCTACACAACAAATCTTTCGTCACGTACCAATTCCAACCCTCCCCCCCCCCCCCTGCCCTTCATCGATATAAAAATGACATTTTAATCTCAGGCATTCATCTCCTAATAAGCCTGTCGAATCTCCCGAAGGCCCTTCCTCGGTAGGCACATTAAAAGGAGGCGAGAGCCTGTAATTACACGACGTCTTATCGGGGCTACCGTGGAGGGTTTTCGGCTCTCTTCGGCATTTCTTATAAATGGGCTTTTGGGATGACACCTTGGAGGCTTTTCCGAGATGGGCGGGCTGTGGGAAGGGGCTCTTGGTGAGGCGTGAAGGATGTCTCTTTTCGTATATAAGATGTTTCTTGGAATCAGCCGATCGCATTGAACGCGAAACATTGTTTACAAAGGGTTTGGGTTGGGTTTGTTTGGGTTTGTTAATTAACGTCGCACTACTGCTGCACAGTGGGCTATTGGCGACGGTTCGGGGTCAATCTCGAAGGAAAGACCCGGGAACACATACACATTCACACACACGTTCATACATGCACCTAATTATTTTAGAACCATGGTCAGATGACGAGGAAACACCTGAACTGGCACCCAACGCCTTCAATAGTCGTCGGGACTTTGGACCCCGATCAGATTTATCATGCACCAGTCCCGTATACACGCCAGTATAATTTGTTGGATATTCTGGACGACTTTCTAGTATTTTTGCTATCTCGAAGGAAAGGCCCTGTTTACAAAGGAATGACGGATATGAGATATATAACAAACGATTTCGTTTGGTTGGTTGGTTAAATGAACGTCACAGTAGAGCTGAACATTGGTATATTGGCGACGGTTCGGATTCCTATCTCGAAGGAAAGACCCGGGAACAATGCCTCATATTTTTCTCGTCATCTGACCATGGTTCGAGGCATCGTTCCCGGGTCTTTCCTTCGAGATAGGCCCCGAGCCGTCGCCAATAGCCCACTGTGCAGCTCTAGTACGACGTTAATTAACAAAAACCAAAAAAAAAAGGCCTCGTATTTTCGAACCATGCTTACTTGGTCGTAAGTTGCTCATATGATTATCATAATGTGCTTCAATATTTAAACATGCGAATCGGTCAATTTTAATATTAACTTAAATAACGAAACAACAGCACACAGTAAATTTATCACGAAAACTATTTCCGATTGGAGAGATTCTCGTAAGTTCTCGTTTCTCCCATCACTCCCCGCGATTCACGCACGAGTCAATCAGTTTATCGAATACCGAGTGCAGCCCAAACCAGAAAATTCATTTCGGCTGTACCTTCTCACAAATGCAGTGCATTAGCATGGGGAAGGGGGGGGGGATGGCAACGATCATGGCAACGATGCAGCCGATTTCGAACTTCGCGTTTTGGGTACAGTTTGGATTGAATGGAGTTTTTTCCCCTCCTGAATTGTGCACAACTGGCTTGCTATTTATCGGAGATTTTGTTTACTACCGTAGAAATTTCATTTTCAATTCGAATCTTCATTTAAGAAAATTAGTAAAATTTCTGATTTCAGTTTTAAAATACACTAATAAAATTAGGTGCAGCCCGGCTGTACTTGCTGTAGTCCACGAGCCGCCACCCCCCCCCCCCCCCCCCAATTTCGTGTGACTAACAACAATCCCAACAGAACAAGAGGACACATCAACACGAAAATCACTCAAAGTCAATCACAGCAACCCTACACCCTTCTCACCGTCTCCTATTTCCAACACAACTCGCTCATTCCAATTCAAAACATAACGTTACGAAGCCAAAAGCCCCCCCACATTAACCTTTCAGTCACTTTTGCCCCCCGTCCACGTCCTATCGTATTTCAACCCACTCGGTCAACTGTTTCCATCGCCAAGAAGGAACCGGAGAGCGCCCAAAGTCCAATGGATATTCATGAGCCATCTCAATAAAGGGAGTTCGTGCTTGGATCCATGGGACGTCTATTGGAAGTGACTGGGCTTTTCTTTCGTTTCTTGTGAGACCGATTCGGTCAGATAGGAAAGTGGAAGAAAGCTGTTATGGGAGGGCTTGCAGCTTGATTTTAAATTGGGTGAAAATGTGCTTGATGTATTTTTTAGGGGGAGGGGGTGGAAAAATTATTTTTGTGGAGATATTTGGGGGGAAATTGTAGAATCGTGAGGGTATTTGCGGGTGTGGAACAAGGAATTTTTGTACCACATGCAACATTCCAATTAGCATAAATATTTTTCTGGAAGTTCGATAAACCTATGCCATAATTTTCAATATTTGAATTTTCTAATTTTGTTAACTAAAAGCATTATTTTCCTTTTGTTGTCCCTGTTGGCGAGATTTTTGTTGGGAATGAATGAATCGCTATTTCAATAATCTGATTAAATGACATTTCGCATAAACTTGTCTAGCCGTTCTCTGACACAGCTACACACTATTCTGTGTGAAAGAAGTAGGTCAATAGACATAGATTACGACAAAGTAAGGCTCCACGATTAGCAATTGACGAATCGCAATCGTAATCGATTGCGATTGAATGAATTGTCATGAATTTATCCATATTAGCGCAATTACTTCAAGTGACTTTCCGCAATACTGCACTGTTAAAAATAGATACTCAAAAATAAGTAAAATGTACTCATTTTTGAGTGCATTTGATGCTTATCATGATTCCGAATACATGTTTCAATTTTGAAAAAGACATGTACTCAAAAATGAGTACAATAAGTTAAAATGAGTAGATGCTTGCCTACACAGGCTGCCTTCCTAAATTACTTTCAATAAATACAGACAATGGCAGCCAAAACTTACCTGGAATCGAACCCATATCTTTAGGCACCGCAGCCCAGAACCTTATCCGTTAAACTATCAGGACGACTTAAAGAAGTTATAAACAGAAGTAATGTTAAAAAGGTGTGCCAAAAAAATGGAAAGTAAGATAATTGAGTCGTAATAACTCAGTTTCCATTTAAACAATCGACATCAAATCATGCGGAAAACACTCTTCTGAAAAAACTATTTTAAGTTTGTGAGGTCGCTTTGTTAAGGTGGCTCGATAGAAGCTGATATTAGCAATAAACCAAACTGCTCATTTTTTCGAAAGTAGGATTACTTAAATTGGAGTACGTCATCGCTCATTGACGATGCAATTGTACTCAAAGGAAAACGAGTAGGTTCAGGTACTCATTTTTACGTACATGTTTGGTACAGTGTCATAGTCAAAAAGTATTTAATGCATAAACAAAAAAATTTATAATAAATTTCATATACAAATGAACGAGTTACGTATATGTATACATTTAAATAAAGATATATGTAATACAAAAAAAATCAGACAGGCAGTATCGGAGACACAGTCTTAGTGGTGTACGTGAAACGTCTTGTGCGTGCTTCACAGAGTGTATGGTTGCTAGGGTGCATAAATGACGTAACATTCAAGCATTATAAAGCTTACATGCTTAACTAATGCTACAGCTAGTGAGGTCTCTCTATGGTGATAGACCAGATAGACACGTTCCTTCGTAGTCAAAGAGGGTGAGAGAGGATAGGCCCTCTGCCTTGCTACCATTTTTGGTCTCCTCACGCCATTTTTGGACCCAACGTGTCGAACGAGGGGACGCCATCAAATTTCTGTAACAAATTGCACCCTTGTAAGCCTTATAACTGCTGATGAGCACCGGTTTGAATTCGATGGATTATATCTACTATGGCAGAGGGAGCTGGCCCTCAAACGCAACCACTCTCGCTCGGATCGGCAAACGTACTGCCGATCTAAGAGTCTATGAACGCTAAATTTAGCTTCGATTGCGCCATGCTTTGTGCAGTAACAACGGCTCCATATGTGCACGCGACATATGCGTGACAGCGTAGTTTGTTTATTATATATAACGATACAAAAGTAATACGCGTGGGTACTACGGTTTCAAGCGACGTCAAACAGAAGCTCACGACCAAAAAAATCTATCGTAATGGACTTTGCAAAACAGTTTTTCTACAAGTCCATCTATTCGAAAATAATAACAAGCAAACCTACTTGTTTCTTGATAAATTTACTCAACGCATTTTCTTTAGCACAGAAATGTTTTAACTATAATTTAAAATCATTTTTCTCCATTTTGAACATAAAATAAACGAGACTTTTATGAAATATTTAGGATTTCGCAGTTAACAAGCAAAACGAAAGGCCTTCGACTAACCAATATAAACGACCAGAAAATTTGCTTAAACTATCACCCAACTAAGCATCATCGATCTTTTTAAAAAGTCCTTAAACAAAAGTTTTTGAATTAATGGTCAAAATAACTTCAGAAGAATTAACGTGTGAAAATGAAAAATTGCTTTGCTTCAAATCACTATTCGCACAACAATCGGTAAATTTGTAAACTTCGCAAAGGCGGGGATGGCAGAAATATAAAAAGGACTTTAATTTTCCCTTTCGATTTTTTTTAAGGCTGTTTAAACTTTCAATAGTTGGAGAAAAGATGTGGTTTTTAAAAGTATACGGACTCGTAAGACTTTTAAGGGCGAATTCCTGTCAAATTTGAAGTTCGTGATTTATTAGGTACACTGCGTTAGGAAAAATACATGGGAAATAGAAGATAAGGCTCTGAAAGATTAATGGTTTTTTCCTCGGAAGTTTTTGGTGTTTTTTAAAATTTAATGTAAGTATTTTAACTCAAATAAATACGGTTTTAAAAGGTTTTCAGTCTCTACTAAACGGTAGTCGGCCATTGCCAATGAATAGTTTCCAAAACAAGACAATTTGTAGTGATTAATCAATTTACGTCGTTCGGAAGACATAGAAAAGAATTCTAATAAATAGTTCCGAAATATTATTAGTTTGATTTTACTTTTTTATGTTCTCGGATGAAATGTTGAATTTAATTAGTGTATAATTTATTATTGTTTTAAAAATAAGTTATTTATAATATTTAGGTAATTTTTTCCGCAAACATTTCAAGAAATTTATACTTTAGGACATGATCTTTAAGCCTGTGTGCTGAAGAGATAATCCTTCCTGTGTAAAATATAGTTCTCACAAAATGTTACGATTATACTTTAACCGTCGGTCTAAAGTAATTACTCGAGCCCAAGAGCAAGAATCGGGTATTAAAATGATCCACCAAAGTACTCCCTCTTAGTGAGTCGGACAGAGGAATGAATGAAGAGATAATGAAGGAATGAATGAAGAGCACCCGTGAAGCGTATCACCTGGGTGAATATAATGCAACTGTGAATATTATGGTGGCTAAAGCTCTGTTCAGAGGTCGAGTCACCAATGTAGCACAGTGCGTTTGGCAGTCACCCGGAATCGAACAAGGAGCGTTACGAATACTACGCCGATACTTTAACCGTCGGAATAAAGCAATTACTCAATCCCGAGAGTAAATATCTGGAACTTGAATTGAAACACCACATACCTTTGAGAAGAGAAAAAAATATATATTTATTCCTCTCATTATATTTAAATCCATGCAAAGAACGGGTATTTATTTTTGCTGATAACCTAAAATCGCAATACTTTCTATGCGATGTTTATATTTTAAATTAGTAGTCCTTAAAAATCCCGATTTCAAAATCCCTAAACGAAGAATGCCTCTGGATTTTTCCCCATATAAAGTTCTTTGACGTTTTCAAAAGGGTGCGAATTTCACAATATCGAGTCTCAGTTCTGTAAACATGTCTTCTCAGTTAAAAGCTGCTAGAAATTCAAGCTGCGCAATAACTCACTTTGATTGATCTTCACATGCAATCGGCTCCGTTTCCTGTTTTACAGACGTGCTTTCTCACCGTGTAAATTAGCTTATTCTTAAATGAGTAAAAGTCACAAAATCCGTTCAGAAAATAGGCGGTTACAAATAAAGAATTGGACTCGGACATACGAGTTTCCCACACTTAGTGTTGTTTAAAGTTAATTCAAAGAAACCTATTTGTGTAGTGTCAACAACTTCTTTCTTTAAAAAGAACACATTGTTGTGGCGAAATCCAATACACAATAAAGGGCATTCCAATAGTTTTATTTATTATTAAGACTTTTTGATATCTTTTTTTATTGGGTTTGAACTTTAAATCTATGGTAAGGAGAGGAAATGTATACAGCAATTCCTTAATTTAATTAATTATTTTTGTAGAGAAGCTAGCAATTAAATGATTAAAGAGACCATCAAATTAACCGAATTGTTAAGTTGTTTTTCTCTGTAGGTGATTTTAAATGATATTTTAATAAATTTATTTTAAAAAATTATATAATTTTATACGAATATGTTGATATGTTTGCTATCATTATAGCTTGGTCTGCTCATCAAATTAACCGAATTGTTAAATTGTTTTTCTCTGTAGGAGATTTTAAATGATATTTTAATAAATTTATTTTAAAAAATTATATAATTTTATACGAATATGTTGATATGTTTGCTATCATTATAGCTTGGTCTGCTCATCAAATTAACCGAATTGTTAAGTTGCTTTTCTCTGTAGGAGATTTTAAATGATATTTTAATAAATTTATTTTAAAAAATTATATAATTTTATACGAATATGTTGATATTTTTGCTATCATTATAGCTTGGTCTGCTCATCAAATTAACCGAATTGTTAAATTGTTTTTCTCTGTAGGAGATTTTAAATGATATTTTAATAAATTTATTTTTTAAAAATATTTAATTTTATACAAATGTGTTGATAGGTTTGCTATCATTATAGCTTGGTCTGCTCATCAAATTAACCGAATTGTTAAGTTGTTTTTCTCTGTAGGTGATTTTAAATGATATTTTAATAAATTTATTAAAAAAATTATTTAATTTTATACAAATATGTTGATATGTTTGCTATCGTGATAGCTTGGTCTGCTCATCAAATTAATCGAATTTTTAAGTTGGTTTTCTCTGTAGGTGATTTTAAATGATATTTTAATAAATTTAATTAAAAAGTTATATAATTTTATACGAATATGTTGATATGTTTGCTATCATTATAGCTTGGTCTGCTCATCAAATTAACCGAATTGTTAAGTTGTTTTTCTCTGTAGAAAATTTTAAATGATATTTGAATAAATTTATTTAAAAAAAATATTATTATTTTTATACAAATGTGTTTATATGTTTGCTATCATTATAGCTTGGTCTGCTCATCAAATTAACCGAATTGTTAAGTTGCTTTTCTCTGTAGGAGATTTTAAATGATATTTTAATAAATTTATTTTTTTTAAATTATATAATTTTATACGAATATGTTGATATGTTTGTTATCGTTATAGCTTGGTCTGCTTTTGTCTGGTTTTTTCTTAATTTAAAGTTTTTCAATAACTAAATTCTAAATTTAAGCTGAATTTTAAAATGAATTAAAGAGAAATGATAACATTAAAATACAAATGCAACTTTAAAACTACGCAATAAAAATCCATAAAATCTAAACAAGTTTCGGGGGATACATCTCCCTCCATCAGCAGAAATGAAAAATCAGTGTGCACAATAAATTAAAATAAACACGGATATGAAAGTGTTGCCAAAGAACAAAAACTATCTGAATCGGTTGGAGTTAACTAACGTGTGCCAACAAGCGGAAAATACCGAAATCGCAAAGGTTTCATTGACAATTGGATCAATATTTCTAAAAGTGTGAAACGGCTATAGGAAGTTTTTTACTGTATTTATATTAGTTTAATATGATTTTATGATATTTAATGACTATATACCATTAAGTAATAAAATGTATAGATAATGCGATGCTTTAAGGATAACCTATGTATTATAGCATTATGCCAGATATTACGATGTAAATTCATAAAAATATTCAAATATACTTTCGAATTTTTTCAATATTTTGTGCAAGTCCTTAAAACAACTTATTATATAGTGATTCTTATTGGAGAAAAAAAAATCTTTTTGTTATTATTTAAATCGAAGAGTTGAAAGAATGAAATTCACCCAAAATAATTTATAAGTCTAATCTGTATCCGTAAATGATTCTTAAATGCATCCTTTTATATTTTACTCTGGAGATTCATTAGCCCCCAATAGCAAAAAAGCAATCTCACGCATAAATACACATTTCAACAAGTTCTATTTCAATCTATTTACACGCCATTTAATCAGAAATTGTGCCTACAGTAAAAAATTAAAAACCGTCTTTTAATTTAAAATGTGTTTTTATTTGATTTCGCATCTTCAAAACGAGTTCATAAATTAATTAAATTCCCATTGAGATCAATTAACAGAATAAACTGTAACTAAGTTAAAGTAATAATATATAGAGTAATAAAACTGCAAAACGGTAAAAGTTATGTTTCATCTAAATTTGTGAAACATTCAATTAGTTTTTTTTTAGATTCGATTAACGCATTTACTTATATTAGAATTTTACTTTATGTAACATTAAACCTTTTAACAAAATGCGAATGTATTAAATGAATTAGTAAAGCGCTTTAGCAAATTAACTCAGAAATTTTGTTTTTCTCAAATATTAAATATGTTTCTAAATCTATTGATATTTCTGAAAGAATGTGAATGGAAATATATGTAATTTTATTTTATGTGTACCAAAATTGAAAATGCCTGATATACGATCATGACACATAATTTATAAAATTTGTAAAGCAAATTTAATGTTTAAAAAATAGGGGGTTATAAACACTAACTAAAAGGTAATTAGTTTTATAGTTTTAAAAATGAATCGTTTATCTACAACGTATAAAATTAAACTATTAAATAGCTTTTAAAAATATTGTATAATTACTCAAAACATTTATAAAGCATCATCGTTGTTAAAACGGTGAATTTAAAGAAACCGATAGAAATTTTATATTTTTACGAAAATCGATTGTATTACATGGCTGTGTTGGTTAGTGGCGTAAAATATTTCACCTACATTTTATGCATACTTTAGTATAAAATTTATTTTAATACTAATAATAAAGTTTTATAGCAATCTGTAAAATTAAATTTACTTGATATAATTTTAATTTCGGTCAATCAGTTATTAAATAACATTTAATTGGTTTTGTTTGGTTAATTAACGTCCCACTAGAGCTGCACAGTGGGCTATTGGCGACGGTTCGGGGCCTATCTCGAAGGAAAGATCCGGGGGGAACGATGCTTCATATTTTTTAACCGTGATCAAATGATGAGGAAACACCTGAACTGGCACCCAACGCCTTCAATAAACGTCGGAACTTTGAACCCTGATCAGATTTATCGTGCACCAGTCCCGTATACACGTCGATAATTTTTATGGATGTTCTGGACGACATTCCTAGTATTTTTGTAGCGAATCTGGCAACCCTACGATCACAAGATCATTACTTTATTACTTTTCTTAGTCAAGTCCTTCGTACAGGATCAAACCGGGAACCCTTCAATTCTCAGCTGACGCCTTTATCCACTGGGCTATCCGGCTCCCAAATAACATTTGAATAGCATAACTTCTAATAATGAAAGTCATTTAAATAATTCGAGTAAATCCATTTTTGTAATTAGACATGTTTAAACGAATTTAAAACTGTAATTGCTAATTTAAAACTGTAATTGCTAATTTAAAAATAAATCTGTTTAAAAAGTTATACTTTATAATTCTAAGCTACATTTATAATTATCCTGAGCTGGATTTTAATTTAAATAAACAATCAAAAAATCAATTCCTTTCACTTAATTGATGACAGAAATCGCTATTGACAAGTCCGGAAACTCTGCTACAGAAACAGCTCGTTAAGAAGCGAAACAATGACAACCAAAGAGAAGTTTTATGAGCGCGTATAAAGGCCATTAAATGGATGTTATTAAATAGAAATGATCGTCAACGTTAATTCAGAGAAGAAATGGTGGGTGATTTATTTATATCTCTATACAAAGATTAGATCGTCTAATTCAGAGGTTCTCACCGTAGGAGTTATGGGGGGAAGGACCCAAAACATTTAGTGGCTGTGTCAGAGTACGGAAAGAAGATTTTTAGATAAAATGTCATTTCAACAGATTAAAAAAATAAGGATTGATCACCAACAAAACCTTCGCCAACGGAAGGAAAATAAACAACCAACAAACAAACAAGAACCATTGCTTTATTTTCAAATTTTGCACTCTTCGACATTTAATTCCTTATCGAAGAAGACCAAATTTATGTCAATCGTACTAGTTGTTACGGGCATTCCAGTTTCAGAACGGCTTACCTTAAAATTACAATGTAGTATTTCTACACAGTAAAAAAATTTGCTTAAAAATGATTACTCGTTTTTCTTTTAATACAATTGCATCATAAATAAGCGATGATGTACTCATATTTAAGTAACCGTACTTTCTAAAAAATGAGCATTTAACCCTTTGCACTCCAAGAACAGTTTGCGTTTTCCGTTCTTTCTACGGAACAGTTATTCATCTTTATGTTCTTTTCCCTATCATTTGTTTTGCTTATAGAAAAGAAACCTAAATAGTTTTGGATCTGCAAAAGAACGAGTCGAAAAAAATATCGATGTTTTTTAAACACAAGATCATATTGTTCTCGTTTATTTTAAAGAACGGGGAACCAAAAGAACGAGTCGTTATGTTGTCGCCTGAGCGGCGCCAATGGAGTGCAAAGGGTTAATATTGCTAATCTCAACTTCTGTTCAGAACGAGCCATCTTAACAAAGCGATCTGATAAACTTAACATAGTCGGAAGATGGTATTCCACAATAGTTGATGTCGATTGCTTAATTGGAAACTGAGTTATTACAACTGAATCATCTTACTTCCCATTCTTTTGGCACACTTTTATAAATTTCTTCTGTTTATAACTTATTTAAGTCGCACTGATAATTTAACGGATAAGGCCCGTTCTGGGCTGGTTGCTGTGCCTGAGGATCTGGTTTCGATTCCCTTTAAAATTTGGTTTAATTGTTGATATTTATTGAAAGTGATTTATGAAAACAGCCTATGTAGGCAAGCTGCTGCTCTTTTTATTTATTTTTTTACTCATTATACTCGTTATTGAGTACATGTCTTTTTCAAAATTTTAACTTATGTATTCGGAGCCATGATAAACATCGAATGTAATCAAAAATGATTAAATTTTACTTATTTTCGAGTATCTATTTTTAACAGTGCATATGTACTGCTTTTTTCTTTATTTTAAAATGTTACACTCTTTGCATTTAATTGCTGAGCGAAGGTGACCAAATGTATGTCAATCGTATTAGTTGTTACAGGAGTTCTAGTCTCGTAATGGATTACCTTAAAATCACAATGTAATGTTTTAATCTTGATGCTCTTAATATCTATTAATTAAGGTGCAAAAAGTAAGGAAAATAACTATTTTGCAGG
This sequence comes from Troglohyphantes excavatus, assembly GCA_963932185.1. NCBI lineage: Eukaryota > Metazoa > Arthropoda > Arachnida > Araneae > Linyphiidae > Troglohyphantes > Troglohyphantes excavatus. The sequence goes on along the minus strand of OZ010669.1, from coordinate 68,627,152 downwards.
ATCAAAAGCGCGTTTTTAGATAATAAAATAAAAATCCAATCTATAATCTTTATAAAGTAATATACAATTAGAAATATTATAGTGAATTAATATAAAACGAATTTATTACTTTCATTGTATTATAAAATTTAATTAAAAATACAAAACCACAAAAATTTCAAATGTTCACACACAAAAAAAAATTCCAACTCAAATTACCCTCACACACATTTATATTTTGTTTTATTTCCCTAAATTTGGCGCCCTCCTTACTCTGGCGCCTCAAGTGTCCGTTTATGCAGCTTGGGCTTTAAGCTATCCCTGGCTATAGGTTTTGAATACGTCAAATAATCATCTTCAAATTTAACATAAATACAAACAAAAGTTTTAATATAAACATAATTCATATTGCAACTATATTATAAAGTTATTTGAATTAGTTACAAAAACCTAAATCTTACTTTAGATGTATATAGGTAAAAAAGTGTTAAGGGACTACAGAGAAGTATTTAATAGACTTATTTTCATAAGTCGAAATTATTTGTATTGTCCTAAGATCGACTTTGCGAAATTTATTTTTATTATATCGTAAAATGCAGAAAAACATAACTTACTAAATATTATTTTCTTCAAAAATATGTGTGTGTCTAATATTCTGTAGGAAACATCTACTATACTGAAATGAGCATTTTCTCTCTTTATTTTTCATATGATTTGTACACATTTTAAACTAGTATGAATTACATACTTTTTAACTATCTAAAATATTAAAATAGTAAAACGGAAATGACAAACAGAATTTTCCAAACGGTATGTATGTTATTCGTCTGAATTTAAACTGTCATTATTGCTAGTCGAACTAAAATCGATACTACTATATCAATATGAATAACACATTAAACAATCAGTCAAATTAACTGACGATTTTTAAAGTAAACTTTTCTTTAAACATGGCATGAAAACTTTAAGATTAAAATATATAAGCAATCTAAACAAAGCAAATAATTTTTGTAATGTTTATTTTTCTTAAACTAGGAGGCTCCACCAACCCCTGGAGGGTTAAAATTATAAAGTTTATAAAATTTATAAAGTTTAAAAAATTAATAAATCCAAAACTAATTCGAATTTTTTAAAAAATGCTTACTTGGATTTCCAATTCAAACCTATTCCTACATTTCCTAAAAAAATTGGATCTCTCCTCTTTATAGTGATAGAAACTCGACGGACAAAATTACTTGTAAGCGAAATTTTGGTAACGACGATTTTAATATTAAATAACTTCTAAACTAATAATCATATTGAAACAAAAATATATTCGCCTTATTTATCAAATATTTCTTAGCAAATTCTGTTAATTTCATAATTTTAGGATTTTTACTTTTTGATATACGATCTAAATAACAGCGAAAGGATTGAAAATTCTCCCTAGGGCTTACTTTTTTTTTAAATAGAAAGAACAAGTTATTAGAAGTTTTAGATGTAAATTATCCTTATTTAGGATTTTGAACTGGCTTTTTTAAGAGATAATATTTCAATATCAAAGGAGGCCCTTTCTCAATACATGTCATGTTTTGATTGAAATATAGGATATCATTTTAAACACAAACAATTCTATAATTTTAATCTAAAAAACAACAAAATAAACGCTACTTACTTCTATCATAATTCATAAAAGAAGCTCCGCAACTGCCCATACTCCACAGAAAAACACCGGTCATCAAAGCCACACACCTTCTCCGAAACAAAAAGCCCATCATTGGACTTTCCTTCAGTAACAACCTCTAGACAATTAGTCCGGTTTCTTACGAACCACGACCCTCTAAAAGCGAGCAGAAAAGGAATGTTCGGTTCTGGCAGACGATAACCACCGGTTGTGGGACCACGTGACGACGAGGTGGGTCACGTGCACCACCGACCTGCTCTGTCAGACGATTTGACTCTTTCTCCTGCCTCTTCCTTCCCTCTGATTTTGCTCTCGGTGCTCCCTAACGGTAAATGCATCGGACGATGGCAGCTTGTAGTTAAGATGCTTGGCGGTGGGTTGGCGGGGTTGGCGATGGGAGTTGGCGGGAAACTGTGTTGGTGAAGCGATTTGGGGAAATTTTACTTTATTCGTAACTGAACGAACATATTTTTTTTTATTTGGTTCTATTAACAACCCTGTAAAAAAAAAGGTACTTAAAAATGAGTACCTGAACATACTCGATTTTCTTTGAGAACAATGGCATCGTAAATGAGCAATGGCGTGCTTCAATTTAAGTAATCGTACTTTCTGAAAAATGGGCATTGTGATTTAATATTGTTAATCTCAGCTTCTGTTCAAGCCACTTTAACAACCTGACAAACTTAAAATAGTTGTTCAGAAGATGGTTTTCCACAGCATTTGATGTCGATTGCTTAAATGGAAACTGAGTTATTACAACTCAATTATCTTACTTCCTATTCTTTTGGCACATCTTTTTAACATTTCTTCTGTTTTTAACTTCTTCACGTCGACCTGGTAGTACAACGGATAAGGCACTGGACTGCGGTGCCTCAGTATATGGATTCGATTCCCGGTGAGTCTTGGTTGTCATTGTTGATATATATTGAAAGTGATTTATGGAGGCAGCCTACATAGGCAAGCAGCTGCTTTTTTTATTAATTTTTACTCATTGTACTCATTTTCGAGTACATGTATTGTTCAAAAATGAAATTTATGTATTCCGAGCTGTGATAAGCATCGAATGTACTCAAAAATAAGTACGTTTTACTTATTGTTGAGTACATATTTTTAACAGTGTAGAATTTAAAATATTCTGTGTTTATTAATATTTTAACCATTTGAACTCGAATGGTGACCCTCAGTCGCCATAATAACGACCTATTCTTTTGTTCCCTGTTTTTCAAATTGAACAAAAACTGCATGTTCTTGAACATAAAGAACCCCGTTCTTTCGCTAGCTTGCTCTTTATGTGACTCCATTTAAAAGTATGAAATCATTTGGGCATCAACATATTTTATTAACCCTTTGCACTCCGCTGTCGCCTCTCAGGCGCCAACATAACGACCAGTTCTTTTGTTTACCTGTTCTTTAAAATAAACGAGAACAGCATGATCTTGTGTTTAGAACATCAATCTTTTTTTTAACTTGTTCTCTTGCAAATACAAAACAGATTAGGATTTTTTTTCCTTTTATGAGTATCGTCTAGTGTTTGGCGCAGCTTGGCCATATTTGGCCCTTGCGCCATTAAAACCCATGCAACCAACCAACCAACCAACCTTTTATGAGTATAAAAAAAATATGTGGAAAAGAACGTAAAGAGGAATAACTGTTCCATAGAATGAACACAAATCGCAAAGTGTTCACGGAGTGCAAAGGGTTAGCCCTTTCCACTCCAAGAACATTTTTACATTTGCGTTCTTTCTAAAGAACAGTTATTCCTCTTTCTGTTTTTCCCCCCAGAATTTTTTTATGCTCAAGAGGGGAAAAAAATCATAATCTGTTTTGGATCTGCAAGAGAACAAATTGAAAAACAAAAAGTTCGGTGTGTTTTACATACAAGACACTTTTCTAGTTTATTTTAAAGAACAGGGAACGAAAAGAACGAGTCGTTATGTAGTCGTCTGAGCGGTGTCAACGGAGTGCAAAGCCCACTGATCCTCATAGACGTACAAATACGTCCAGGGATCTCCATGTTGTCAATGCACACAGTTTTTCAGCTCTAAAAAAGTTTCAATTTTACACTATTTTTTAAATATAATGGTTTGAGGTACAACTTATACCCCATCTATTTAAAATTAATTTTAAAAAAATTAAATTATTTGAAAAAGCATACACAGGAAAAATTATTTAAACTTCCAAGCAACGGAAACAACTTTAATCCTTTCCAAGAACTCTTTGCGTTTTCACTTCTTTCTACGGAACAGGTATTCATCCTTATGTTCTTTTCCCTAGAATTTGTTATGCTTATAGAAAAAAGATACATAATCTGTTTTGGATCTGCAAAAGAACGAGTTGAAAAAAATATCGATGTTTTTTAAACACAAGATCGTGCTCTTCTCGTTTATTTTAAAGAACAGGGAACCAAAAGAACGAGTCGTTATGTTGTCACCTGAGCGGCGACAACGGAGTGCAAAGGGTTAAGATTTCAAAAATCGCTTGAGCAGTCTCTTAAATCACCAAAATGCTCTTCAAAATGAAAGACGAAGCCTCCGTGGCCGAGCGGTTAAAAGGGTCAGCTGGGAATCCGAGGATTCCTGGTTCGATCCTAGGCGATAGACTTGACAAAGAAAAGAGTGATCTTGTGATCGGAGGGTTGCCAGCTTCGCTACAAAATACTAGAAAAGTCGTCCAGAACATACGTAAAAATTAACGGCGTGTATACGGGACTGATGCACGATAAATCTGATCGGGATCCAAAGTCCCGACGTCTATTGAAGGCGTTGGGTGCCAGTTCAGGTGTTTCCTCGTCATCTGACCCTGGTTCTAAAATAACAAAGTGCATGTATGAATGTGTATGTGTTCCCGGGTCTTTCCTTCGAGATAGACTCCGAACCGTCGCCAATAGCGACGTTAATTAACCAAACCATCAGACAACGTATTCTTGGTTGGTTAAATAACGTCGCACCTATCTCGAATGTTTTTTGGTTTGGTTTGGTTTTGTTAATTAACGTCGCACTAGAGCTGAACAGTGGGCTATTGACGCCGGTTCGGGGTCAATCTCGAAGGAAAGACCCGGGAACACATACACATTCACACACACATTCATACATGCACCTCGTTATTTTAGAACCATGGTCAGATGACAAGGAAACACCTGAACTGGCACCCAACGCCTTCAATAGACGTCGGGACTGAGAAAGACCCGGGAACACATACACATTCACACACACATTCATACATGCACCTCGTTATTTTAGAACCATGGTCAGATGACGAGGAAACACCTGAACTGGCACCCAACGCCTTCAATAGACGTTGAGACTTTGGACCCCGATCAGATTTATCGTGCACCAGTCCCGTATACACTCCGTTAATTTTTGCGGATGTTCTGGACGACTTTTCTAGTATTTTTGTAGCGAAGCTGGCAACCCTCCGATCACAAGATCACAACTTTTTTACTTTTCCTTGTCAAGTCCAACGCACGGGTTCGAACCACCAATCCTCGGATTAGTAGCTGAACGCCTTAACCGCACGGCCACGGTGGCCTCTATCTCGAAGGAAAGACCCGGGAATGATGCCTCGTATTTTTAAACCATGGTCAGATGACGAGGACAACACCTGAGCTGGCACCCAACGCCTTCAATAGACGTCGGGACTTCGGAACCCGATCAGATTTATCGTGCACCAGTCCTGTATACACGCCGATAATTTTTGTAGATGTTCTGGTCGACATTCTAGTATTTTGGTAGCGAAGTGGGCAACCCTCCGATCGCAATATCACTACTTTTTTACTATTCTTTAGTCTAGTCCTCGCACAGGTTCGAACCGTGAATCCTTTGATTATCAGCCGTCACCATTATCCACTGGGCTATCCGGCTCCCGAACGTATTCTTGAGTTTAAAAAGTTATTCTCGCACGAACTTTAATAGAATGTTTTTTTAGTTTTTTTATCTACAAGCACCAAATAGGATCTAAACCTTTCTTCAGAATGAAATTCCTTTTTAACATTAAATTTTTTTTTAACATTAACAAATGTCATAAACCACTTATATATGTTAGGTATACTTGTATTAATGTTCAGCTTCATTCACACTCTTCGAGCATGAATGGACTGTAGTAGAGCGAACATGACGTCATAATCGTGAAACCAACATCTCAGACCGAATGGCCTCAAACACGTGACTTCTTTTCAAAATTATGAATTAAAAAATACTCGCGATTGGATGATGAATTGGGAAATGTGTAACAGTGAAAATTTATGAATGGAATGACGTAATTAACCACGTGTCTGAGGCCATACATGTTGGCCTCACTTTGATGTTAACTAGGTTATTACATTATGTTTTCTCTACTATGAAGGATCCATGCTCGAAGCTCACTCTCTAAAAAAAGGTGCTTAAAATGAGTACATGAATATACTCGTATTTTTTTAGTACAATTGCATCGTAAATGAGCGATGACGTACTACAATTTAAGTAATCGTACTTTCTCAAAAATGAGCAGTGTGATTTAATATTGCTAATCTCAGCTTCTGTTCAAACCTTCTTAACAAGCGATCAGATGATCAGAAGATGGTTTTCCTTCTTCTGAAGATGGTTGATGCCGATTGGTTAAATGAAAACTGAGTTGTTACCTGGTATCTCAACGGATAAGGCACTGGACTGCAGTGCCTGAGGATATGGGTTCGATTCCCAGTAAGTCTTAGTTGTAAATGTCGATATTTATTGAAAGTTGTTTATGAAGGCAGCCTACGTAGGCCTGCATTTTTTATTCATTTTCAATTATGAGTTGATATGATCAATTATGAGTTAACTACTAAACAAGGTATTTGGTGGCATTGGTGATTAATTCCTATTATTATTTTCTGAAAGGACGTTTCATGTAACACCCTTCTGGTTGTACTTCCATACAGACATATCAGATTTTATTCCAGCAAATGTATTTAAATTACGTTTTAGAAAATATTTATGTGTCTATACTCCATATAAAGTAGATATGAAAAATATTAATAAAAAAGGTATTTTTACGAATTTACAAATGGAGTGTATTGCTAGCAAAACACGAAATTTTCAAAAGTTAATTTTGGTCGATCCAGTTGAAGAGTTGAAAACACACACCTGTACATTTCCACATAATTTAGTTCCTCACATTTAAACATAAGCGAAGCTGATAGCAATTCCAAAATACATCCAAAAGTCATTTACCAATCATCCCCATTTTTCTCCATTTACCAGGAGTTATGCTCCAACGTATTCCTGCAATTGGTCAATGGCGATTTGCCAGAAAACAACGAAATACTCCCTGAGATAGAATGAGGAAAAATAAGGAGCAAAACAATTTCATGCGCCTCACGCACTCCCTTTGTTTGGAATCCCTCATTGAGTTAGTGTAGGCAGAGTTCCGCCGTCATGTTCCGACCTTTGAAGTTGGCGAGCAAAACGTGTCCTTTGTTTCAGTTCGCTGTTGAAAGATAGAAAAATAAGGTCTTAGAAGCTGTTTTTAAAATAAAAATTTCAACTGTGACAGAAATTACTGCGATATTTCCATCATTGCAATCTATATGAACATACTTTGTAAATCTGACTAAGAAAATATTTTTTTATTGATCTGTATAAAAGCATTATAATTGTGAAATAAAGAGAAAATGGATATATTTAAAAACTGTTCTGTGTGAAATCTGTTCCAAGATGGCTGTAGCACAAATCAAATGCTTTTATGACATGCCCGCTAACGCTTTTATTTAATAAAGGTACAACAGCACCCCTTCTTTTTACTCAACAAGTTTCATTTCTTAAAATAATGTCTGTCATTAGTTATTACGAAAATTGTGTCTCTTCCTTAGCATTTTTCAAGCCTTGTAGAAAGAGGTACAGCCGCGGAAAAAAAAAACGAACCACCGATGATTATTTCGTTAGTTTTTATAGTAGAGCTAAACTTAATATACCATTTTGTAGGAAATAAAGTCTACTATACATTGATATACAAAAAATTTGCATAGGGGACTATGTTCATACTCGAATCCGCACCAACTTTAAAATGTTCAATAGCAACACCTACTTTTGATAGGGCAGAAATGTTCCCCGCCCTCAAAATAATCTAAATACAAATTTTCGTTAATTTCCTACATTTATATGCAGAGATATTAGACAATATGTATCGATTTTATTTGAGGGGCTACTTCCACAGTGAACAAAGTATTAGTGAGACTTCGAAATAAAGTACGCTGGTAGAAAATGTTTTGGCGTTAGCCGTGGTTCTTATTTTTCCGTGGTCATTCATTCTCCCACTCCTGTATACCCTTCGCCTCTATATAAGAATTTATAATTTTATACCAACGCGATCACAGCACTTTTAATTCTCAAAATTCGTAGATTTCTGTTAAGTTCTGCAGATTTTAAATTTGTGTATGACCCCTTAAATGATCATTTGATGCACATTATAATATTGCCAAAAAACTACAAAAAGGAAAATCATGAAATTTTAGATATGCATATAAAACGTTTTTCTGAATTCATCACTATCAAAATATAGCATGGTTGCTATTCATAAATTTTATGAATATTAATATCCTAATTTAAATAAAATTAAAAAAATATACATATAAGTAATGAAAGTTAGTGTATTTTATTTGGGTCGTTTAGATGTAACACGCATAAAAACTTCAGCTTAATAAAATTATTATTTCGAAAGATATGATTAAAAGTTTAAGAAATTCATTTAACATTACGAGTTCTAAACTTTCGATATTCATAATTAAAAAACTACTTAACCAAATTACTTGCAAATTGATATTCAACGATAAATTTTGTCGTAGATTTTAAATATTGAATCAAAATTGGGTGTTGCTATTGGAAATTTTAAAGTTGGTGAGGATTTTAATATGAGGATAGTCCCCTATGCAAATTTTTTGTATATCAATGTGTAGTAGACTTTATTCCCTACAAAATGATATATTAAGTTTAGCTCTACTATAAAAACTAACGAAATAATCATCGGTGGTTCGTTTTTTTTTTCCGCGGCTGTACATTATCAAAAGGACTTCTTTTGCTTTTACGTCATTAAAACTATAATAATAGTATTGAGATAGCATCGCACCAAACTCTTCGAGCATGAATGGACTGTGGTAGAGCGAATATGACGTCATAATCGTGAAACCAACATCTCAGACCGAATGGCCTCATACACGTGACTTCTTTTGAAAATTATTAATTAAAAAATACTCGCCGCGATTGGCTGATGAATTGGGAAATGTATAACAGTGAAAATTTATGAATGGCATGACGTAATTAACCACGTGTCTGAGGCCATACATGTTGGCTTCACTTTGATGTTAGAGAGATTATAATATTATGTTTTCTCTACTATACTCGAAGACCAAACTCGTTATATTGAGAGATTCTGAAGTTCACTCTCAAATTATTAAAAGCCCATTATTCACTGTGTAGAAGAGACTAGTGCACATTATATCTGTCCTGATTCAAATGTCCTCATGTCAAATGGTAATTTGAATAATGAGGTGCAATTCAAGTGATATCCACGTCATCTGACCAAAATCCAAATTACGAAGAGTCGTTCCTTTTGGCTAGATCCCGAATCGCTGTCAATAGCCCATTTGTGCTCCTCTAGTACGATGTTAATCCACCCAACCCAACCCTAATACTTTAAGAACTCCCTAATGCGCATCCATGAATTTACAAAGCTTAATCTCCATATTACTGCCCCGTTTCTTTCACACCCATTAAACAAGCGCCACGCATTTAATGAATGCAGAATGCATCATAAATCCGGCCAATAAAGTGAGGATTCCGCCATAAAGACTTTTAAGCCTATCCATTGTGTTTATTTTCGGGTTTACTGTTACGGTGGGTCTTCGGGACCACGCAGGCATAATTTCCGACTGCATTGATTGCTTAATTCCCTTAATCCAAAACAGATTACGGTGTTTCGACATTTTACACCCTGGAGATTTCGATGGGCTCGGAAATTCGAAACCCTAATTATGTTCAGCCGGCGTCTCAAATTTCTGCCGCGAAAGCGATCATTGGCTGATTTAATAGAAAATTTAAGTTTATAATATGAGGTCTAAGCAGGGATTCTACCATTAAAACTCAATATTGCATTTAAAACCGAGTATACATTAAAATAGCAACTGTCGCGTTCCTCTTATATACCATCGTCATCTGACCATGGTTCTAAAATAACGAGGTGCATGTATGAATGAATGTGTGTGTGAATGTGTATGTGTATGTGTTCCCGGGTCTTTCCTTCGAGATAGACCCCGAACCGTCGCCAATAGCCCACTGTGCAGCCGTAGTGCGACGTTCATTAACGAAACCAAACCAAACCTCTTATATACCAGATAATATTTAAAAAAACATGTAAGTAAGATCGAAGTTACTACCTTTAAGGTTTTTAATGTAAAGCTAAGGCCACGCTCTTGTCCATTGTGGCCCAACAGCCATTCGCAAATATTTGCTTCCATGTGTTCATTCCCTGCTGCAAAGGGCATAGGCTGGCTACACACTGACCCTATGTTCCTTGGCGAATATTCGCTACCAGGGCTTTCTCAAAGGATACTCCCGCCCAATTACTTTGTAGTTGGTATTTAAACAGACATTATTAAATTTAATATTATACATACCAGAATCATTGGCAAAAGTTAAACACTTGTAGACAAAACACGAATCACACGAGACAATACATTTCGAAATAATAATTTACGCGCGATTGTTGGCGTTCTTCGACCAGTGTGTTGCCAGACGTATTAGGCAAGAACGGGGCCCAATAATATATCGTTGTTGTTATTTTTCATTTACGTGAACGTATTTTCATTTAGCTACTCTAGACAATTGTATGTTTATACATACATTTATATAGTACATAAATTAATTCAATGTAACCTAAATTTTTTTATAATTAATGTTATTTGTTTGAAAGTGTAGGTTTGCGACTTACCAAGCTTTAGACTTAGTGCTCCGTGGCTATCTAAAAAAAAATGTTTTAAACTTATCGAAATGTACGAAACATATCCTTACGTTATTCGTCTGTAGCGTTGTGTGTTCCCTCCGAAAGGATCGGTCGGTCAATGGGCTGGTCAAAAGGTCGGTCAATTGGTCGGTCTATCGGTGGGTAAGTTATTAGGTCTGTTGATCGGTCGGTTGGTCGGTCAATCGATTGGTCAGTCAATCTGTTGGTCGGTCAGTCAGTCAGAGGCTGGTAGAATGGGTGGTCATTCAAACAATCGGTCGGTCAATCCATCGATCCGTCAGTTAATCGGTCAATCTATCTGTCGGTCGGTTAATTGATCGATCCGTCAGTTAATCGGTCAATCTATCTGTCGGTCGTTCAATTGGTCGGTCGGAAGCCGGGAGGCTCGATAGTTCGGTTTATCAATCGGTCGGTCAATCGATCAGCGGGTCGGTCGGACAATCGATCGGTCTCCCTATACCAGAGATTTTCCTTCTAGTGTTGGTCAGGACTGATGGATGGACACTCCATACCAGTCACTTTATTTTGTCTAAACCACTGTTTTGTGGATTTAGAGGTATGAATCGAAGCATTGTCTTGTTAATATGTCCCCTCCTAACAACTTTCCAAATGGCAGTAAATGACATTGTAGCGCATTATGATAACCATCTGAAGAACAGACGACCTTGACAGCTCAAGTGTTGTTTCCGGATCTATCCTTCGAGATCGACCCCGAACCGTCTCCAATAGCCCATAGAGCAGCTCTACTGCGACGTTAATTAACCAACCAACCATACTTTTTAACCCTTCAATTTCAAAAGCAAAGGGCCTCACGCAAAAACTACGACTGACTCACGCCGCCACAAGTGCGACATGACAACCAAATAGGAATTCCAAGACATCCTTCTCCAGATGGATGGAGCGAGGGTGTGGCGTGGGTGGAGGAACATTACTCGGTCACAGTCAGGGGATGACACAGTCTGTCTAATGGACTCGTTTAAATGCCTCTTTTAATAGAGGAAACAGAGAAGCGGGTCCATTAAGAGTGGAGAACAATAGGACAATCACTGCGTGGAGCAACCGTAACGTTGTTTTCATGGAAGGGATTCAGGGGAATGGCATAAATAGTAAGCGTGATGCAAGTTTTGATTGCATAAATATAAGACAACAACCATGTCAAGTGTAGATTGGTGTAAATTAAAAATAAATGAACCCGCTGTTTTCTACAAACAATACAAAAATATTAATTTAATAGTAATGGTTTTATGTTATTATTAATAGATCGTTTTACCTTATAAGGTAATGCTTTGGTTTGATTAATCAACGTCGCAATAGAGCTACACAGTGGGTTATTAGCGACGGTTCGGGGCTTATCTCGAAGGAAACACCCGGGAACGATGCCTCGTATTTTTGAACCATGGTCATATGACGAGGACAACACCTGAGCTGGTACCCAACGCCTTCAATATACGTCGGGACTTTGGACCCCAATCAGATCACCAGTCCCGTATACACGCCGATAATTTTTGTGGATGTTCCGGACGACTTTCCTAGTATTTTGAAGCGAAGCTGGCAACCGTCTGATCACAAGATCACTACTTTTTGACTTTTCCTTGTCAAGTCCGTCGCATAGGATCGAACCAGGAATCCTCTTATTCCCAGCTGACGCCTTTACCCACTGGGCCACGGAGGCTCGTATCTAATCAGATATAAAATATTAAAATAGTAAGTGTAATAAAAGCGTCGAATAAAAAATAAAGCGGCATGGAAAAAATCAAATAATGCATTTAATTTTACAAAACATATCGAAAATTGCGTATAAAAAGACACAGATTACTTTAATCTACGCACACCGAAATAAATGCCAAATCGTGCATCATTTGGAAAACTTTGATCTTAAAAAGAGTCATCAAAATAATCTATCACAACGAAAAGGACTCGTTGCTAAAAGTATTTTAAACCCCTCGTACAGCATTCGGTTTGTTTTCAAAGAGGAATTCAATTTAACTAAGAGTTTTAAAAATACACTAAAAAACATTATTTCCCATGAGTTAGATGATTTAAAGCTAAACCTTTTCCACCAAAAACTATTATTTTTATTTCAGCTTTCGAATGTGAGAAAAATCAGGCAGCCCTGACCCTCGCTTTTATGTTTGGTTGTCCCCGCGCAAGGCATTATGGGAGATTTCCTTCTTCTCCTTTGGGATAGAAGTATTTTCTTTTGTTTCGAACAGCAGGGATTTGCCCATAGCTCTCTATTCTGTAAAACACTTTAGTTCAGTGCAAAAATAAAAGATTTTTTTTAAATGTCCCTTTTTTTAATTCATAAAGTAAAAAGGCTTTTGTTTGCTTTGAACTTAATGGGGATGTGATTTGATTGTTTAAGTTGCTGTTGCTTTATTGGAACATATAACTTGTGATGTAAACATTCAAAACGTGTTTTATCCTAAATATTCAACAAATATCCTCGGGGACAACCTAAGTTGAACCTAATATTATTAATTAATTGTTCAACCTAAGCTGAAGCGGAAGCTATGCTATATGTATAAATATTCAATTGCTTTAGGTTCAACTAAGGTTGTCCCCAAGTATAGATTATTATACTACAGAATTCGACTCCGATTTTTTTTTTATCGAATCTTTTTATTTATCTAAAACAGGTGGTTTGAATGCACCAATCACAGAGGCTTCTGCAAAATGAAACTCGCGTTTATCACGACCGTTTAGAATGGGCCTTAATTTTGCCCTTGCGCTGCAAAACATGCATTCTATAATTCACATATTCAGAGAAATTATACTTATTGCATTGAATGGAAATACTTGTATATGCCACGTTCTGAATTCACAATATAAAAGGAAACTCTTTAGAAAAGGGCTTGTTGGCTGTCAAGAGCGTTTAAAGTTTGTAGCTATCCTTAGCTGTAATGTTGAGTGGAATGACATTCAACTCTTTATTGGGTAACCTATTGAAATAGGAACCCCTCACTTCGTCAAATGAGAGATATAGCTGCATAGTAACGGAAAATAGTGTTAGTCCTGTAGCGATATCAGTCTACTGGGATTGAACTCAGGACCTTTCGTATGCTACTCTGATATTCTATCGGTCGGACTAAAGTAATACTCAAGCCCGAGCAGTCATATCGGGTTTATGAAGTGACAACCACAGCCCATTTCCGTATTTTTGTGAATTATATTACTTGACAAATATTAGTATAAATTTTTGTTTAATAATAATTATTAAATAGTCATTTGAAGGCGACATTTGTAACCACCAATGCGGTAACCTACTTGGGTCTAGAGCCTGTAGTTGATCGACATTAGTTGCATATGACATTTGAAAGGTGGTTAAGATTCAATTATAAGATTTGATGACACAACATCCACATAAGGTGTCGTCCACCTTTTCTCTATATTTTTGACGCCCTTGCCCCCTATGTCACAAAACTGTCACACTTCATTTTACCCCCTCCCCATTTGTCACTACCAAAAATTGTTAATATCTTAAGAAATTTATGGAACTTCCTAAGAAATTAACAAATCATTAATAATTAACAAATTATTAATAATTAACAAATTATTAATAATTAACAAATTATTAATAATTAACAAATTATTAATAATTAACAAATTATTAATAATTAACAAATTATTAATAATTAACAAATTATTAATAATTAACAAATTATTAATAATTAAAAAGTCTATTAATAATTAAAAAGTCTATTAATAATTAACAAATTATTATTAATTAACAAATTATTAATAATTAAAAAATATATTAATAATTAAAACTTATTAATAATTAAAAAAATATTAATAATTAAAAAATTATTAATAATTAAAAACTTATTAATAATTAAAAAAAATATTAATAGTTAAAAAATTATTAATAACTAAAAAAACATTAATAATTAACAAATTATTAATATTTAAAAATTATTAATAATTAACAACTAATTACTAATTGGCATAACTGATAATTATCGTTTTTTTTATATTGGTAAATATTCTGGGAGTGGAACTAGTTGAGTCCCTCCCCCCTCATGATTCTTGAATTGCTACGCCACGGTCTTCTACCAACAATATCAATCTAGCATGTAATAAATTATATATATAAATACTGGCAATTCAGAAACCAAGTTGTAGATTGTATTGAAGTTTTATTTTTAACTTTACTTTTCAAATGCAACTATATCGATTCAAACTGGAAGCTAAACGGTATATTTTTCTGAAAAAGGTTTTGTGTGTTTTTTCTGTTGATTTGCAATGCTTTAGGCGATGTGTATGATGTCACACTTCTTTTAAGCCCCCTCCCCTCTCTCTTATCACAAAGTGCCACAGCTTCATAAACCCCTTCCCCCCCCTCCACGCGTCACATCATTTGTAAACGCCCCCTAATGTGTTATATAAAAATTTCTAATAATTAAAAATTTGACATTTTCTTCGGCAACGTGTCCTAATTTATTTGTTTTTAATTTAATTTACACCACCCTTCTCAGAAGTTAATAAATACCAACACAATCCTCCTTCAAATTTTAGTAAAATTGCTCCCGACGTCCGTTACTCTGAGAACATTTGAAATCGCATTTCAAATTAAACAAATTTTATTTACAGTTAATATAGAAATCCTATAATGCGTAGCTCAGATTCAAAAGAACTGAAAAAAATTATATTTTTGACATCATTAGCTACTTTATCTTGATACATCTTCAAAAAATTAGATCTAACAGGGAATCCTCTATAAAATTAGGTCTAAACGGGGAAATTTAGTATTTCAAAGCTGTGAAATTCTATGTCATACCATTTAGCCCATACCCACAGTACATTAATTACTTTACCATTCCCACATACTAAGTACATGAATTACTTTACCATGCCCACATACTAAGTATATGAATTACTCTGAATGAAGCATTCTAAGTAATACCACTAAATATTTAATTCCATAGAGAGGAGGACAAGCGAGTGCATAAAAGCATCCACGAAAGCATTCGGAATGCCTTTCAAGGAAAAGGAATTCCTTGGGAAGGAAAGATAATAAGATGGCACACTGCATTACACAGCCGAAAGATTCTATTGACCGCATTGATCATCATAGTGTACAGGAAAGCCGATACTGTGAGTCTAGTTACAGTGACATGGAGAAATAGGCTTTATCGCGGTGGAAGTAAGTGAATCCGTGTTGTCATTTACCAGATGAGAAGTCTATTCTTAGACAAACAGTCAGACTGATCAATTCATGTCCATATTTTAGCTGTTACTTTCATTTCTTTCGCATCCTATTACAAGAATCCTTCCTAAAAAATACAATATGCTTGAAATATACGAAGTAGACGACGAGGTGTTTAAGTTTAATAGGGGAAAATAGCCATCGCTAACAACTAGTAAACTTTAATGGTCTTCAGAGCCCTGAGTGATGGAAGTAGACAGGACAAGAGATAAAGAGCGAATGTTCTCTGGATGGGGAAAATTGACATTTAAACAGGGAAAAACACAGGGAAATTTAGAGATGCGAATTGGAAACATCTGCCATTGGAAGTGCGAAAAAGGAAAAATTAGTTGTGCGAACTTTTGAAATCCCCATGGGATTGGAACGTATGCAAGCGAGGACTGTTATGGTTTATTAGAATAATATTGCTGTGGTGATCAGAAATTGCATGGGAATGGATTGCGCAATGGACAAGAGATAAAGGTCTCTGGATAGGGAAAATTGACGTTTAAGCAAGGGAAAACACAGGGAAATTTAAGGATGATTATCAGAGAGCGCGAATTGGAAACAACTGCCATTGGAAATGCGAAAAGGGAAAAATTAGTTGTGGGAACCTTTGAAATCCCCATGGGAATGGAACGTACGAAAGCGAGGACTGTTATGGTTTATTAGAGTAATATTGCTGTGGTCATCAGAAATTGCATGGGAATGGATTGCGCAATGGACAAGAGATAAAGGTCTCTGGATAGGGAAAATTGACGTTTAAGCAAGGGAAAACACAGGGAAATTTAAGGATGATTATCAGAGAGTGCGAATTGGAAACATCTGCCATTGGAAGTGCGAAAAAGGAAAAATTAGTTGTGCGAACTTTTGAAATCCCCATGGGAATGGAACGTACGAAAGCGTGGACTGTTATGGTTTATTAGAGTAATATTGCTGTGGTCATCAGAAATTGCATGGGAATGGATTGCGCAATGGACAAGAGATAAAGGTCTCTGGATAGGGAAAATTGACTTTAAGCAAGGAAAAACACAGGGAAATTTAATGATGATTATCAGAGAGTGATAATTGGAAACATCTGCCATTGGAAGTACGAAAAAGAAAAAATAGTCGTGGGAACTTTTGAAATCCCCAAGGGAATGGAACGTATGCAAGCGAGGACTGTTATGGTTTATTAGAATAATATTGCTGTGGTCATCAGAAATGGCATGGGAATGGATTGCGCAATGGACAAGAGATAAAGAGAGAATGGTCTCTGGATAGGGAAAATTGACGTTTAAGCAAGGGAAAACACAGGGAAATTTAAGGATGATTATCAGAGAGTGCGAATTGGAAACATCTGCCATTGGAAATGCGAAAAGGGAAAAATTAGTTGTGGGAACCTTTGAAATCCCCATGGGAATGGAACGTACGAAAGCGTGGACTGTTATGGTTTATTAGAGTAATATTGCTGTGGTCATCAGAAATTGCATGGGAATGGATTGCGCAATGGACAAGATATAAAGGTCTTTGGATAGGGAAAATTGACGTTTAAGCAAGGGAAAACACAGGGAAATTTAATGATGATTATCAGAGAGTGATAATTGGAAACATCTACCATTGGAAGTACGAAAAGGAAAAAATAGTCGTGGGAACTTTTGAAATCCCCAAGGGAATGGAACGTATGCAAGCGAGGACTGTTATGGTTTATTAGAGTAATACTGTTGTGGTCATCAGAAATTGCATGGGAATGGATTGCGCAATGGACAAGAGATAAAGAGAGAATGGTCTCTGGATAGGGAAAATTGACATTTAAGCAAGGGAAATTTAGGGATGATTATCAGAGAGTGATAATTGGAAACATCTGCCATTGGAAGTGCGAAAAGGGAAAAATTAGTTGTGGGAACCTTTGAAATCCCCATGGGAATGGAACGTACGTGGGCGAGGACTGTTGGGGTTTATTAGAGTAATACTGTTGTGGTCATCAGAAATTGCATGGGAATGGATTGCGCAATGGACAAGAGATAAAGAGAGAATGGTCTCTGGATAGGGAAAATTGACATTTAAGCAAGGGAAATTTAGGGATGATTATCAGAGAGTGATAATTGGAAACATCTGCCATTGGAAGTACGAAAAGGAAAAAATAGTCGTGGGAACTTTTGAAATCCCCAAGGGAATGGAACGTATGCAAGCGAGGACTGTTATGGTTTATTAGAATAATATTGCTGTGGTCATCAGAAATGGCATGGGAATGGATTGCTTAATGGACAAGAGATAAAGAGAGAATGGTCTCTGAATGGGGGAAATTGACATTTAAACAAGGGAAAACACAGGGAAATTTAGGGATGATTATCAGAGAGTGCGAATTGGAAACATCTGCCATTGGAAATGCGAAAAGGGAAAAATTAGTTGTGGGAACCTTTGAAATCCCCATGGGAATGGAACGTACGAAAGCGAGGACTGTTATGGTTTATTAGAATAATATTGCTGTGGTCATCAGAAATGGCATGGGAATGGATTGCTTAATGGACAAGAGATAAAGAGAGAATGGTCTCTGAATGGGGGAAATTGACATTTAAACAAGGGAAAACACAGGGAAATTTAGGGATGATTATCAGAGAGTGATAATTGGAAACATCTGCCATTGGAAGTACGAAAAGGAAAAAATAGTCGTGGGAACTTTTGAAATCCCCAAGGGAATGGAACGTATGCAAGCGAGGACTAATATGGTTTATTAGAATAATATTGCTGTGGTCATCAGAAATGGCATGGGAATGGATTGCTTAATGGACAAGAGATAAAGAGAGAATGGTCTCTGAATGGGGGAAATTGACATTTAAACAAGGGAAAACACAGGGAAATTTAGGGATGATTATCAGAGAGTGCGAATTGGAAACATCTGCCATTGGAAGTGCGAAAAGGGAAAAATTAGTTGTGGGAACCTTTGAAATCCCCATGGGAATGGAACGTACGTGGGCGAGGACTGTTGGGGTTTATTAGAGTAATACTGTTGTGGTCATCAGAAATTGCATGGGAATGGATTGCGCAATGGACAAGAGATAAAGAGAGAATGGTCTCTGGATAGGGAAAATTGACATTTAAGCAAGGGAAATTTAGGGATGATTATCAGAGAGTGATAATTGGAAACATCTGCCATTGGAAGTACGAAAAGGAAAAAATAGTCGTGGGAACTTTTGAAATCCCCAAGGGAATGGAACGTATGCAAGCGAGGACTGTTATGGTTTATTAGAATAATATTGCTGTGGTCATCAGAAATGGCATGGGAATGGATTGCTTAATGGACAAGAGATAAAGAGAGAATGGTCTCTGAATGGGGGAAATTGACATTTAAACAAGGGAAAACACAGGGAAATTTAGGGATGATTATCAGAGAGTGCGAATTGGAAACATCTGCCATTGGAAGTGCGAAAAGGGAAAAATTAGTTGTGGGAACCTTTGAAATCCCCATGGGAATGGAACGTACGTGGGCGAGGACTGTTGGGGTTTATTAGAGTAATACTGTTGTGGTCATCAGAAATTGCATGGGAATGGATTGCGCAATGGAATGAAATCATGGGAAATCAATAATTAGAGAGAGAAAGCTTTTGGTGGTTAGGAAATATGAATATCAAGGGACAGAATATAAATTGAAGTGAAATCTTTATAGATGTGAATTTAAAGAAATCAAATGGACTGGTTAAAAAAGAAGGTGATGAATTAAAAAAAGGGGTTTACAAGGGGGTGAAACATATATTTTCTACATATAGATTAATTTTTAGTAAATTTTTATTCTGTGAGGTTAAATTTTAAATATAAATTAAATGTACTAGTAGGAAGATTAGCAAACATATCGGGTAGGTTGTATGCGCACTTGCTCAGCCTGCTCCTACTTGCTCCTTCGGTAAACTCTAGGTATCTTCGTATTGTTATGAGCAATATTGGACGGTTAATCGATATATATCGAAATTCCGGAAGTAAAAATCATCGCGAATTCGATTTTGTAATTTCGATTTGACGATTAGTTTAAAGTACACTTGAAAGTACGGAAAAACACTCGGGACCTTCGAGCATGAATGGTCTGTAGTAGAGAGCATATGACGTCATAATCGTGAAGCCCACATCTCAGAGCGAAAGGCCCATATCACGTGCCATCTCTTCAAAATTATGAATTAAAAAATACTCGCAATTGGCTGATGCATTGGGAAATGCGTAACAGTGAAAATTTATGAATGGAATGACGTAATTCACCACGTGTCTGAGGCCATACATGTTGGCTTCGCTTTGATGTTAGAGAGAGCGACGTCACGACTCCTCTACTACAAAGAATCCATGTTCGACGCTCGGGACGCCAAAGTATCTATATTATTCAAAATAAAGAGGAAAGCAAATTTGTTCTGGAGTTGACTTTTAACATCCCGAGTGTTCTTCCGTACTAGTGTAATTTCGACAAAATCGTCAAATCGAAAATTACGAAATCGAATTCGCGATGATTTTTTTTTACTTCCAGAATTTCGATATACATCAAATCATCGGCCAAGTCTACTTCGCACTTATCATGAGTTAAGACTTCTTAATATCATTTGGTTCATCTTGAAATGCTCTTTGAACCTGTTTAAGTTCCTGTCAGGACCGTATTTTGGACTAGCTACATAGGCTGCAGACGACGGGCCTTCACCACACATAAACAAAGAGAGTCAACTTACGGAAAAAATTATTTGGAAGGATGATAATCCAAATCCTAAAAAAATAGTATACTACAATATTTTTATGATGAAGAAAAATACTTAGCATATTTGTGCAATGTAAATACACCCAAATACTTTTATGTTTTACGTTTAATTCGTGAGAATTACAATAGAATTGTTTTACTATTTTTTTGGAAATAAGCTCTTTTTAATTTTCTTACATATTTTGTTTTGCATTATCTCTATTGAGTTATTTGAGGGTAAAAAAAGACGAGTGTAATATTTTATTATAATTATTTCATAGATTCCATAGTGCCATTGCACCTTGAGATTCCTTGAAACCGTCGAAATTTTGTAACATAGTATTGGAAATTTACAAAAAACAATGTATCTCAATTTCATATGTACACTTAAAAATGATTTAATTTGCAGTTCAAGAATATATATTTTTTATAAACATTTCAAACCATTCCCACCCACGAATTTTCTGGGGGTATTCCAACCCCTCTTCCCTGAAGTTGGGGGCCCCGCTCCATATATTAAACCTAGGGGCCCACTAACTCTAAATCAGGCTCTGGTTACTGTGCCACAATTGATCTTTTTAGAGGAATATTTTAACTTCATAGTCAAATCGATTTCCATAAAAAAACTTTAATTATTGAGCGATTAAAAATCGCTCGATAAACGATTAAGTATTATAATCATGTATGTCAGTAAAACATGAAATTTTGTTTTTACAATCACTGTCAATCAATAATTTTTATAAATATATTTTGTTTATTAAAGGAGATGTATTGAATTTAAACTCATTGCAGTGAAAACAAACTTACAAATTGGATATTTTGTTTCTGCTTTAGTTGGATTAATTGGCTAAGAGGAATTATTCACAGTGTTAAAATTCCCTTTAAGTATTCGGATGCAAAACTAACGCAAATGGAGTATTCCTGTCAGGCAAATAAATAAAGAATAAGGCTTCTCGCTCATCGACAAGGAAATTAGTTCCTAGAAATCTAAACAAACTTCAAAGAGACCGGGAAAGAACAAAAAAAATGCAATAACTGCGAATAATAACACTGTCGCATACCGAGAATTGTAACAACTTTCTGCAACATGTAATTTTCTCTCAAAACATCTGACAAATGAGTTTCGAGCAGATGGAAATCTAAGCTCATTTCCTTTTAACAAGATCTTCATCGTATCATTTCTTTCTCCGTTTTCTTGTTTTCAACTGCGCGTTAATAATTCTAATACTTATCTCACGAATTTTTGTAGCATTTATGTCATTTATAAGATTATACCGTGGAAACAGTACTTGTTTATTATACTATTAAAAAAAAGGTACTTAAAAATAAGATAAGTAAAATGTACTCATTTTTGATTACATGAGATGCTTATCATAGCTCCCATGAGTTTCATTTTTGAAAAAGCCATGTACTGAAAAATGAATAAAAGGGATTTTGCTGGCCTACATAGGCTACCTTCAGAAATCCCTTTCAATAAATATCGATATTTACAACCAGGACTTACTGGGAATAGAACCCGACATCAGGTAGACACCTGATGTCGTCCGCACCGAAGTGCAGGGCCATATACGTTGTACCACCAGAGCGAAGCGAAGAAGTTATAAACAGAAGTAATGTTAAAAAGGTGTGCCACAAGAATGGGAAGTAAGATAATTGAGTCCTAATAACTCAGTTTCCATTTAAGCAATCGATATCAAATAATGCGGAAAACCTTCTTCTGAACAAATATTTTAAGTGAACCTTTGCTAAAATGGCTTGAACAGAAGCTGACATTAGCAATATTAAACCATGCTGCTCATTTTTGCGAAAGTACGGTTACTTAAAATTGAGTACATAATCGCTCATTTACGATGCAATTGTACTCAAAGAAGTTACTACGTCCTTGTACTCAATTTTAAACGCGTTTTTTTACAGTGTACTCTTTAGGAATTTATATTAGAAGTCTGCCTTCAAAACACACCTGTTAGAAAGAAATAAAAAAATTAAATTTCGTAATTTTATGGCGCCAGAAGTTGGTAAGTTGATAATAATAGTAAGTCTCAATATTGTCTTATTGTGGTCTCAATATTGTCTCATTGTATTCTCAATATTGTCTCATTGTATTCTCAATATTGCCTCATTGTTGTCTGAATGTCTTCTTAATATTGCCTCAATGTCGTCTCATTGTTGTCTCAATGTCGTCTCATTGTTGTCTACATATTGTATCATTGTTGTCTCAATATCGTCTCATTGTTGTCTCAATATTATCTCATTTTTGTCTCAATATTGTCTCAATATTATCTCATTGTATTCTCAATATTGTCTCATTTTTGTCTCAATATTGTCTCATTGTTGTCTGAATGTCTTCTTATTATTGCCTCAATGTCGTCTCATTGTTGTCTCATTGTTGTCTCAATGTCGTCTCATTGTTGTCTACATATTGTATCATTGTTGTCTCAATATCGTCTCATTGTTGTCTCAATATTGTCTCAATATTATCTCATTGTTGTCTCAATATTGTCTCAATATTATCTCATTGTTGTCTCAATATTGTCTCATTGTTGTCTCAATATTGTTTTATTGTTGTCTCAAAGTCGTCTCATTGCAGTCTCAATGTTGTCTAAACATTGTATCATTATTGTCTCAATATCGTCTCATTGTTGTCTCAATATTGTATCAATGTTACCCCGCTCAATGCAGAAAATTTACAATGTTGAAGTTATAAAATAAAATAAAATAAAATATTTTAAATTTTTCCAACACATAAAATAGATGCAAATAAATGTACTTCTCAAAGTATATGCTAATATAGTTAAGTATTTGATGTTTTTCAACGGCGGCGTATGAAAGTTTACATACTAACTAGAAACTTGATAAAACGAGGTTGAAAACAAGTCGGGATGTCTTCGAACATCAGTACAATTACAGCTTCAAATAAGTACTAAGAGGAAGCAGAACATATGCGGGCGGATTCAATAGCGGTGTTTACGCGCAAATTCGAAACGCTTGGCCTTTTTTGGAAATTCGAAAACCGAAAATTAATCTCTATCTCAAAGTTTCACCCGCAGTCCAAAAGGTACTACGTTCCACGGTATCACTTTCATTACACAAATTTCTTACCATTTGTGACACCAAATTCTAGAATAAATAATTGCATTCTTATCTATAAACAAGACACACAAAAAATATATAAACATTCTGTCTCGACAAGAAAAAACTGTTAGGGCACATTAAGGGCTCATGCATAGGCAATCTTTTACTGTCATGCCTAAATTTAGACCCGTAAAAAAACATCATTTGTTTTACCCTCAATTAAGACCCCGTCTGAAAAAAATTCACTCGATTATGATGCATCATCAATGGATTTAATTACACTTATTTCCATACGGACGGGTCTCATTCCATTTGCCTTCAAGGTCAGAGCAATGGGTTGTTTAGTCTGCGGTTGAGATATTTAAATTGCAGCAAAGGCCACACCTTGTTACAGTTTTTGGATCATTTTATGTAATCGTTGCGCTGAGGATTCATAAATGTATGAGGGGGAAAAAACATATCTGGCGGGTGTATAACAAAAACCTCTGTCAAGCTCGTCGTAAAACTAAAAGTTTAGGGCTCAATTATGCAATGAGAGGTTAACTCTGGTAATAAAATGGTGTTATTAAATATATTTTTCATATCTTTTTTGTACATAAAATTAATTAAATGCTTGATAGCGTAAGTGCCAAAGCCGTGTATCTGCAGATACACTGATTTGTTCAGTGTAAGTTATAAACTTTTAAAAGTTATAAACTTACGGTTGTTCGAGCAGCGATCTCATTTGCACGTACATAGACTGCAGCATAAGGACCACTTACCAAAAAAATGTGCAGAAAAAAAATTACTTGGAAGGATGATAAACCAAATCCTATTGAAAACAATATACTACAACCTTTTTATGATAGAGAAAAATTCTATTTTTCTTAACAGATTTGTACAATGTAAGTACACCCTAATAGTTTTATGTTTTTAAAAAAAAAAACATGTTTAATTTGTGTAGTTACAATGTGTGGCATTATTTTACTTTTATTGAAAAATCAGTTTTTTTTCTTACATTTTTATTTTGCTTTGAGCCTGGCATGTAGGTATAGATTTTTCATAGGGGTGGAATTTTTATTCAAGTAAACAGAAATATGTTGGCATATAAATATCGACACAGCAAAAGTTAATATTTATTTTTCATGAAATCTTTACCAATATCAGTCATTATAAATAGTTTTAAAATTAGTAAATATCACTCCCTAATTATAGAGAACAAATTTAAATTTTAAGATTCCTTGCTTAGAATAATATATTACTTTGGTTACAACTTGTTTATACGGCACCGTTTCGCGATCTTTTCCCTTTGTCACCTAAATTCAAATGCTATATAATGAAACACGATGGCGGCACGTTATGCTTAGTTTAAGTTAAAAATACCCTCAAATCATATACAATTTTTTTTTTAAATACCAGATTTTCTCTCATGCAACTCAATAAGAATTATTATACGAGAAATTGAAATGTTCTAGTTTTTTAAAGTATTTTTATGATTTTTACAGTAGTTCAATTTTTAATTTTTTCTTCTTGACTTTCAATGGGAGGGGTTCGAACCCCCTAAACCACGCCCCTTACCTTCGTGCCTGCTTAGAGACATTTGAGAGTAATACAAAGACGACTGCTGGTGCACGATAAATCTGATCGGGGTCCAAAGTCCCGACGTCTATTGAAGGCGTTGGATGCCAGTTCAGGTGTTTCCTCGTCATCTGACCATGGTTCTAAAATAACGACGTGCATGTATGAATGTGTGTGTGAATGTGTATGTGTTCCTTCGAGATTGACCCCGAACCGTCACCAATAGCCCACTGTGCAGCTCTATTGCGACGTTAATTAACAAAACAAAACCAAAGACGACTGCAATATTTTATTACCATTTTCATAGATTCCAGAATGCCATTTAATTGAAACTGTTGAAATTTTGTAACATAGTATTGGAACAAGAACCAGACAGTTTTACTTTTTCATTTATTCCTATAAAAGAAAGTATCTTCTATCAATTGGTGCAAGAACCAGACTGCTCTAAGTAATAGAAAAGATATGAAAGGAAAATACCTATACTTTTTTGCATCATACCTGCAAGAAACGTACATTGTTTTTCGTCCATCCTGAACATTTTCGAAAACTGGAGCTGTCTGGTTCTTACACACACATCTTCAATTCACCTACTCTTGTATTATAAAGTATTTTTAGGAGAATACTCAAAGTCTACATTCTGTATTTAAAAATGGTCTGTAACCCTTTTACATGCTTACCAATGCCTTTAGAGAGTAGCATATGAAAGAGTGTTTTAAAATAAACTTTTAAATATTAGTTTATACACGTTATCTTTTTTTATATCTCCGTTTCAAATTTCTGTACTTCCTCCTCCTATTTCAGTGGTCATTATTTTGGTTGTTGTGTGGAGGTTTAGCGAGTGGAGCTCCAACTCAGATGTTGACCTCGTGACCTAATCATGCCTCACATTTACAAGGCAATGTTCCCTGGCCTTTCATTCGGTATAGATTCCAATCGGCCGCCAAACCTCCGTTATATAGCTCTAGTGCGACATTACTTAACACTTTGCACACCGATGTCGCCTCTCAGGCGCCAACATAACGACTTGTTCTTTTGGTTACTGTTCTTAAAATAAACGAGAACAGCGTGATCTTGTGTTTAAAAAACATCGACTTTTTTTCAAATTGTTCTCTTGCAGATACGAAACATATTACGATCCCCTCTATGAGCATAAAAAATTGTGAGTAAAGAAACAGAAAGAAGAATAACTGTTCCGTGGAAAGAACGCAATGTCAAAAAAAATTTCGCGGAGTGCAACGGGAGTACCAACAATTTAAGTTTACATTTTTTTTCTCTAACGAACAAAGTAAAAAGTAGGCATCCCCCTTCCCTGTTTACTTATTTATTAATTACGTTAACTAATATCAACTACAATTCTTAGAATCGCAAACGTGATTACATCTACAATGCCAATCCATCGAACAACAGAAAACAATCTTCGAAAATGTCCTGCAAATATTCTCAAATTTAAGCGATATCATACATACCGTAAACAAAAATTCTTACCACGAATTAACTTACCACATAAATCCTCGTTCTACAGCTAGTAGAACAGGGCGGAGAATATCTGTCGTTGGCGTCGTTTAAAGGCACAAAGTGTGATGAAAAATAATGAGCCGTCGCCAACAATGTGTAGGGAAAGTTTGAATATTTAATCCAATGCACACATTGTTTGGGATTTAACGAATAATGATACCGAGGCAAATGCAATCTTAAAAGGCTTAAGCCGGGTTATTTTGTGTTAGGGATTGGAATAGTTAACTGATTCTCTGGATAGTCAATTAACTGGGTGAAAGTCTCGTGGTTAGGATCATTAAGTAACAATTATTTTATTGTTGTTTATTTTTATCAACCACACTTTTCTGCTCTCGAAATTTTACATTATGCAGTTATGGCTCCTGATTAAAACATAAATTTAAATTAAGTTTAATTATACTCATTTCGGAGTAACAATTTTTGGTACTAGCTTTTGGGGAACATGAATTAAAATGCTCTCACTTTAAAATATATTCCCTAAATGCTAGCCCCAAATCTAATTAATGAAATTCTAATTCATATTTTTTATGAATACGTGAAAACTTTTAAACTTAACTACTCATTGATTATATATATATATATATATATATAATCAATAAGAGTGAAAAGTTCACCCAGCCGGGAGTCGAACCCGGGACCCCGTGTTTAGCGCACAAGTGCTCTACCACTGTGCTATTCGGTTCGGCACCCGGCTGGATAAACTTTTCACTCTTATTGATTTAAATAAATATTACAGTTCATTGTTTTAATGCAGCTTTAAGCGCTTTGCAGGAATATATATTATTTATTATGTGTATTTGTTTCAAGGTTGATGTTATTAATAATAGGTAGGTAGGCAGGAAGGCAGGCACTCAGGCAGGCAGGAAGACAGACAGACAGATAGATAGATTACTATGTTTTGTAAGAAAATTCTTACTAATATGTACTACAATGTATGTATGTTTATTTATTATGGAATCAAACCAAACAAATGACGACTCTTTATGACATGCAGAATGCACAAAATACTCAACATAGACAAGACTATACTCGTGGACAACCTAAGTTGAACCTGAAGCGGAAGCTATGATATGTATAAAATATTCAATTTACTTTAGGCTCAACTTAGGTTGTCCTAGAGTATACTGTAATTTTTTTACCATTCGAAAACAAATTAGATGGGTTTACAAGAGTAAAATATTTCTTTTAAGTATCGGTAATTTAAATATCACTTTCAATAGCTTAAGCAAAATCTAACTTTTTATTGCTATCTAGCTGTCTAGTTTCAAAATCAGATACATCCGTTTTTATAAGTTTCACAGGAGACGCTAAAAGCGATTGACAGCCTCATAATTTTGGATCTTGTCGTATAACTTTGAATGCATTTTTAGACTGAGTTCAGACACTTTTGGTCAATACCGTTTAATAAGGTGATGTAGAGCATTGAGAACTTGTGAAAATATTAATAAACGATTTTGCGAAAAAGTGGACCTATCTAGGTTTGAAACCAGAAGGCTTACATGTTTTTCAGTCAAGAATTTAACATGGATTTTGGAACGTATAATTATTTTCTGAAGTAAAATAAATTTATTTTTTCTTATTTATTTCTTACATTTTTTTTTTAAATATATCTGTCTCATTTTACATTTAAAATAAATTTAAACCTTGAATGAAAATGCAGTGCAGTTTTCTCAACTTAAGCTCAATGACTCAATAACTTTTGAATAATACTCAGTGTCAATATTAAGTTTCAAATTTCAAAACCTTACGTTGGTCATAACGCCTTTTTTTATTTCACGCAATTTTAAGAATGCTACCTTCCTTTAAAACATCTCTACAAATAATTCGGAAACATATATAACTCTCATCTATAAGTTTATTTTAATAACCTTTAATGGAAATCCTGAATTCTACTCAACTCTAAAAATTCAATAAAATATTGTATGCCTGAAATATTTTAGAATACATTTCCACACAGTCTGATCATTATTCAAATGTTTATCGATCCGAAGTTTACAGTCTATTGTAAACAATAAAAAGAGCTTCAATTGCAACTCATCATCCAAAGTCTCGAAAAAGTTATTGACATGGTTTAGTTTTTCAAAAATATATATATAATACATAGTCATTTAGCAGAAACATGCACCATTCAGTAAAGCCATACAATTTATTCGCCTCTATACTTTTAAACTGGAACCCTAAACCATCGGTTCTTTCAAATTTGAATAAAAGTCCCAGCTTCCTTATTAAGTTAATATTACTTTCAAATCATCCACCGTCAGGGTTTCGAGTTCGTTAGACTCGAGAATTCGCATAATCCAGCATCGAAGCCATGTTTTGCTTTATCTTTTGAAATATTCAAAAAAAGAATAGGAATATTAAATTTGTGGAATTCTTTCTTCCGTAAACCTCAGCTGCTGGGGAATTTATGTGAATACCGAATCTTGAAATATATATATATTTCACATTTTTAGTATAATATAAATATTTTTTATAAATGAAATACATTAAAATGCATTTAAAGAAATATTAATATATTTCTGACACCATCATTTATAGATATGTCTTATTAGTTGCTATAAGCTTCATCGTGAATTAAAAGTTTGGAATTCAAAATAGGGCCCTAAAATTGGCAAAATATGAAGTATTGACAACCAGTTCTGCGTAACAATCTGTGTCCCGAGATTCATTGCGCCGATGAGTCCTTTTGTGCGCTCCGACCGTTTTTCAAGTTCTGCGCATAACGAAACTGTTGACAGTATCCCAAGATGCATTGCGCTGAGAGCTTCTTTTGTGAGCTACTGCGTTTGTACCTTGTGCCTATCTTTCCACTTCCATTATCTTTGCGTTAGGTGGAAGCAGACCACCGTGCTGAAAGTTAGACATGGCGCAGACCCAGTGCCCATCTTACAGAAGCGGAGGCCTCCGTCGCCGAGTGGACAAAGGCGTCAGCTGGGAAGCAAATGGTTCCCAGTTCGATCCTGTGCGACTGACTTTACAAAGAAAAGTAAAAAAAGTAGTTATCTTGTGATCGGAGGGTTGCCAGCTTCACTACAAAATACTAGGAATATCGTCCAAAACATCCACAAAAAATTATCGGCGTGTTAACGGGACTGGTGCACGATCAATCTGATCGGGGTCCAAAATCCCGACGTCTATGAAGGCGTTGGGTGCCAGTTCAGGTGTTTCCTCGTCATCTGACCATGGTTCTAAAATAACGAGGCATCATTCCCAGGTCTTTCTTTCGAGATAGACCCCGAACCGTCGCCAATATCCCACTGCGCAGCTCTAGTGTGACGTTAATTAACAAAACCAAAGTAAACCTTACAGAAGCGGGGCCCAGTGCGAACTTAGTAAAGGGCCCTTTTGAACATCCACACAAATTTAGGAATAAGTTTTTAGAATTTTGATTTGGTTGGTTTGGTTAATTAACATTGCACTAGAGCTGCACATTGGGCTATTGGCGACAGTTCGGGCCTATCCCGAAGGAAAAACCGGAAACAATGCTTCGTATTTTTTTAACGATGATTACATAATGAGGACAACACCAGAGCTAGTACCCCACACACTTCACATACGTGTGAGGATGTCTGGACAACAACAGATTAAACGTGCAGTGTTCCGTATACGCAGCGAATGTTTTTTTGCGATGACAGGGAACGAAACTGACTACCCACCAATTACGAGTTCGCACACTTTGAGTAGATTTAAACCACAATTCTCCGGTTATGAGACCGTTGCTTTAGTTACTTTAACAACCCACGGTTCATTTTCGTTGTATTTTGCCTAAACTAAAGGTTAGTATCTATTTATTCCCATTTCTAAATAATTATGAATACAAAAAATTATATTAGTAACGGAATTTTTTTAACTACTCCCCTTATTCCTAAAACTTTTCGAAAATTATATTCAGCAAATTTTTGTTTGACTGATCCAAAGTCGGAAAATATTATTTTCCTTCATTTTAATGCTTTCGTATTATTTTTCTACTTAAACTCATAAATAACACTTTATTTAGAAATTTGTAAGATCTTTTATAAATACTTTGCTACATTTTATACGTTTCTGTAAAAATTTAGAAAAATAAGGTTAAAAATTAAACACGTCATTCTTTAATAATTACAATCAACCGAATAAGGACTGACAAGTCAGCAAATTACATCGTCTCTCCTAATTGGCAGACCACACAATAAAAAAAAAAGAAGAGATGCCCACATCGTCATCTGTTCCAGTTTTTGCGTCGACTGCCACTTAAAAACGACAAGTAAATTAAATTTCCGAAAAGAGAAAGGAATTCTCTCCGAACAAGAGTTTCACTGTAACCTTGATCCGCATATTAGAACAAAAAATGCATTACTATCAAGGCCTCCGTGGCCGAGCGGTTAAAGGTGTCAGCTGGGAATACGAAAATTCCTGGTTCGATCCTAGGCGATGAACTTGACAAAAACAAGTAAAAAAGTAGTGATCTTGTGATCGGAGGGTTGCCAGCTTCGCTACAATAGACTAGCAGAGTCGTCCAGAACATCCGCAGAAATTAACGGCGTGTATACGGGACTGGTGCACGATAAATCTGATCGGGGACCAAAGTCCCGACGTCTATTGAAAGCGTTGGGTGCCAGTTCAAGTGTTTCCTCGTCATCTGACCATGGTTTTAAAGTAACGAGGAACATATGTATGTGAATGTGTATGAGTTCCCCGGTCTTTCCTTCGAGATAGACCCCGAACCGTCGCCAATAGCCCACTGTGCAGCTCTAGTGAGACGTTAATTAACCAAACCAAACCAAACATCAATGGCGGATTAGCAAATTTGCCCCCCTGGGGGCTATTCAAATTTTACCTCTCCTTTTTCCAGGAACGTAAAAATCAATTCTGACTATTATATGGTAAGTTGTGTTGTAAATAAACCGATTTTTACGAAGAATAGGTGAAATGTCCAACAGGATGGTCATCCATTAGGTAAGTTTGCAGTCGTGAAATTAAATCACGGTCGAGAAGAGTAGTGCCAAAACCAAAACTACTTATTCCTCAGAGCCAGCACATCTTCACATGGCAAGAGCAAAGCAAAGAATGACATCACATAGGGATTTGTTACATTATATACAGAGGTAAAATAGGGATAATGATCTTGTCGGACACGCATTCGTTGATTCGGCTAGGAGATTCTTTAGGGAAAAAGGGTGCATTTGTATTTAAGAAGTCCCTAAGTGATGGGGAATGAGAAAAATATTCGTGTGGGTAGTGAGCTTTGCAGACTCAGCAGAAATCATGGGAGCCAAGCGATTTGTTTTAGGAAAATGGGTTTTATGAACCAAAGGGAAAATGCGCAAATTGTACTTAGTTATTTAAAGGAACGGGTGTTGGGAATTTTAAACGGGTTTAAAAAATGGGTTCGGGGTTTGAAAAAAAGGAAGTTAAATGAATTTTCTTTCATATATATATAAAAGCGTTCCTTTATATTTAATAATATTCTTTACATATATCATGTTTACAATATGTAAATATAATATAGAAAAGAATTAAAAAAAAATTCTACTGTTTAATGAATAAACGTAACAATAAAAATATAGCAATTTCTTTGTTTCGGATATTTTTGGGATAACCCATGAATCATTGTTATAAAAAAAATATTCTAAACAATTGTTTAAAGCCACTTTATTGCGCTTAACTATAAATAAAAACATTTATGGTTGAAAGAGTATTTTTAAATTTATTTGCAACAAATAACCTTAATTTATTAAAGTTAACTGTTGGGAAATTGTTCATTTAGACGCCAGTTTTTAAGATATACAGACCTAACTTAAAACAGACATTACAAGGTAAAATCTCCTTGCTATTCCTTATTTGATTTGAGTTTTTTATACTCCTCAATTCCCTTTTTAGCCAACTGCCCAGCGCACCCACCAAAACTCCAAAATAAAACCACCAGAAACTTTAAATTAAAACCGCCAACGTGCGCCAAGTCGAGAGGTTATCAATTGTCTGTTATGTATTTTTTTACGATGAGGAGTGTGGTCTGTTCTCATTTTGCAAAATAATTGTTTTTTCATACTTCAACTTTTTCGTAGTACCTTTGCAAATATTCGACAAGGCTCCGCCAACCCAGAGGATTCGTACTAAGTTGCATCTTCCCTTCTTTAACAACACACTGCTGATTATTTTACTCCCCATTTCGATAATGCTGCACTAATTCTTGATCAACAACACAATTACCATAAAAATAAGTGAATCGTCATTGGCTATTGCGTTTGAGTGGCTTCCATGCATTGAGTTTCAATTTAAGTTGTTTGGATGCCAAATAGTGATTATTATTTTTATCTAGTCTAAAATATATTATCAGTGGTAATTCGTATTAAAATTAGATTTTGAAAAATATGACAATTCTAAAGTCTTATCAAGTCATATCTAAAGTCATATCATTACAAACAAAAAGAAAAAAGTATTTCGCCGAAAAAAAATTTGATTGCCAACTTTAATTTTTTTTTTTTAGATATAACTATTTTTAACCGACTGAAAAGCGCACCAACCGAAACTTTAAATTAAAACCGCCAAAACCGAAGAGAGGTTATCAATTCGACTGTTATGTATTTTTTTATGTATGTTCACGCAAGATTTCTGTTTTAATTCAGATATCCCAACCTTCTTCAGCGAAAAAAAATTATGATTTTACCGTATTTCAACAAAATCGGAAAGTTATGGCCAAGATATAAGTAACCAAACACCTCTTGCATTACCGTTTTTATCGACAGCGGCAGTTACTTTTTTTGCAATAACTTGAAAACTAATAATTCTTTCTTTTTAAAAAAAATATATGCATTAGACCAGATATATGGCTATTTTTCTATAAAAATATTAAATTATGAATGTTTGCTTTTATACGTTTTGCTTGACACAAATTCGAATTCTTGCACTTTTCAACTTTAACTCGAATTTCACATAAAATAATTTCTAATAATATCAGTGTTGTATTACAGTACACATACCATTATCGTATTACATAAACATTTTTAAACAGGCTACGCCTATTTTAAAACTGTCTAATAGTTACTTTGTGAGTAGTGATTCAAAAAATGGAAGAAAGCGGATTACCGTAGCCGACATCGACAGTTACTTTTTTACAATAACTTGAAAACTAATAATACTTTCTTCAAAACAAAAGCTATATGTGCTAAATCAAATATATGGCTACTATTCTACAGAACATTAGAATTATGGAATGTTTGCTTTTATACATTTTGCTTGGCACAAATTAAAAAAATTACAACTTTCAACTTTATAACTCAATTTTAATATATAATAATTTCTCATATACGCGTTCCATTACAAAAAAAATACCATCATCGTATTCTCCAAACATTTCTAAACAAACTCAGTAAATTTCATAATTATCTGATAGTTGCTTTTTGATAAGCTACTACAAATATTGAAGAAATAAGGTTACAGTTTGGGAAGAAGATGGATGCAAAGAACGAAGACGGGGTAAAACAGAAAATTCTCATTGTTATGGAAGAGACAATGAGAGCCTTCGCTCCAACTCCCCGATAAGAAGATGGAAGCAAAGGACGAAGACGGAGTAAAACAGAAAATTCTCATTGTTATGGCAGAGACAATGAGAGCCTTCGCTCCAACTCCCCGATAAGAAGATGGAAGCAAAGGACAAAGACGGGGTAAAACAGAAAATTCTCATTGTTATGGAAGAGACAATGAGAACTTTCACTTCAACACCCCGCTAAGAAGACGGATGCAAGGGACGAAGACGGGGTAAAACAGAAAATTCTCATTGTTATGGAAGAGACAATGAGAACTTTCACTTCAACACCGCGATAAGAAGATGGATACAAGGGACGAAGACGGGGTAAAACAGAAAATTATCATTGTTATGGAAAAGACTATGAGAACTTTCACTTCAACACCCCGATAAGAAGATGGATGCAAGGGACGCAGACGGGGTAAAACAGAAAATTCTCATTGTTATGGCAGAGACAATGAGAGCCTTCGCTCCAACTCCCCGATAAGAAGATGGAAGCAAAGGACGAAGACGGGGTAAAACAGAAAATTATCATTGTTATGGCAGAGACAATGACAGCTTTCACTCCAACACCCCGATAAGGAGATGGATGCAAGGGACGAAGACGGGATAAAACAGAAAATTCTCATTGTTATGGAGAAAACAATGAGAGCTTTCGCTCCACTATCCCGATAAGAAGATGGATGTAACGGACGAAGACGGGGTAAAACAGAAAATTCTCATTGTTATGGCAGAGACAATGAGAGCTTTCACTCCAACACCCCGATAAGGAGATGGATGCAAGGGACGAAGACGGGGTAAAACAGAAAATTCTCATTGTTATGGCAGAGACAATGAGAGCTTTCACTCCAACTCCCCGATAAGAAGATGGAAGCAAAGGACGAAGACGGGGTAAAACAGAAAATTATCATTGTTATGGCAGAGACAATGACAGCTTTCACTCCAACACCCCGATAAGGAGATGGATGCAAGGGACGAAGACGGGATAAAACATAAAATTCTCATTGTTATGGCGAAAACAATGAGAGCTTTCGCTCCACTATCCCGATAAGAAGATGGATGTAACGGACGAAGACGGGGTAAAACAGAAAATTCTCATTGTTATGGCAGAGACAATGAGAGCTTTCACTCCAACACCCCGATAAGGAGATGGATGCAAGGGACGAAGACGGGGTAAAACAGAAAATTCTCATTGTTATGGCAGAGACAATGAGAGCTTTCACTTCAACACCCCAATAAGGAGATGGATGTAAGGGACGAAGACGGGATAAAACAGAAAATTCTCATTGTTATGCCGGAAACAATGACAGCTTTCGCTCCACTATCCCGATAAGAAGATGGATGTAACGGACGAAGACGGGGTAAAACAGAAAATTCTCATTGTGATGGCGGAAACAATGAGAGCTTTCACTCCAACACCCCGATAAGGAGATGGATGCAAGGGACGAAGACGGGATAAAACAGAAAATTCTCATTGTTATGGCAGAGACAATGAGAGCTTTCACTTCAACATCCCGATAAGAAGATGGATGCAAGGGACGAAGACGGGGTAAAACAGAAAATTCTCATTGTTATGGCAGAGACAATGAGAGCTTTCACTCCAACACACCGATAAGAAGATGGATGCAAGGGACGAAGACGGGGTAAAACAGAAAATTCTCATTGTTATGGCAGAGACAATGAGAGCTTTCACTTCAACATCCCGATAAGAAGATGGATGCAAGGGACGAAGACGGGGTAAAACAGAAAATTCTCATTGTTATGGCAGAGACAATGAGAGCTTTCACTTCAACATCCCGATAAGAAGATGGATGCAAGGGACGAAGACGGGGTAAAACAGAAAATTCTCATTGTTATGGCAGAGACAATGAGAGCTTTCACTCCAACACACCGATAAGAAGATGGATGCCAGGGACAAAGACAGGGTAAAAAAGAAAATTCTCATTGTTATGGCGGAGACAATGAGAACTTACATTCCAACACCCCGATAAGAAGATGGATGCAAGGGACAAAGACGGGGTAAAACAGAAAATTCTCATTGTTATGGCGGAGACAATGAGAACTTACATTCCAACACCCCGATAAGAAGATGGATGCAAGGGACGAAGACGGGGTAAAACAGAAAATTCTCATTGTTATGGCGGAGACAATGAGAACTTACATTCCAACACCCCGATAAGAAGATGGATGTAACGGACGAAGACGGGGTAAAACAGAAAATTCTCATTGTTATGGCGAAAACAATGAGAGCTTTAACTCCAACACCCCGATAAGGAGATGGATGCAAGGGACGAAGACGGGATAAAACAGAAAATTCTCATTGTTATGGCAGAGACAATGAGAGCTTTCACTTCAACATCCCGATAAGAAGATGGATGCAAGGGACGAAGACGGGGTAAAACAGAAAATTCTCATTGTTATGGCAGAGACAATGAGAGCTTTCACTCCAACACACCGATAAGAAGATGGATGCCAGGGACGAAGACAGGGTAAAAAAGAAAATTCTCATTGTTATGGTGGAGACAATGAGAGCTTTCACTCCAACACACCGATAAGAAGATGGATGCAAGGGACGAAGACGCGGTAAAACAGAAAATTCTCATTGTTATGGCAGAGACAATGAGAGCTTTCACTCCAACACACCGATAAGAAGATGGATGCAAGGGACGAAGACGGGGTAAAACAGAAAATTCTCATTGTTATGGCGGAGACAATGAGAGCTTTCTCTCCAACACACCGATAAGAAGATGGATGCAAGGGACGAAGACGCGGTAAAACAGAAAATTCTCATTGTTATGGCGGAGACAATGAGAACTTACATTCCAACACCCCGATAAGAAGATGGATGCAAGGGACAAAGACGGGGTAAAACAGAAGATGGGGTAAAACAGAAAATTTTCATTGTTATTTAAGACTATGAGAACTTTTACTCTAACACCTCGATAAGAAAATAGAAGCGATGG
This sequence comes from Troglohyphantes excavatus, assembly GCA_963932185.1. Taxonomy (NCBI): domain Eukaryota; kingdom Metazoa; phylum Arthropoda; class Arachnida; order Araneae; family Linyphiidae; genus Troglohyphantes; species Troglohyphantes excavatus. The sequence continues at coordinate 68,590,054 of OZ010669.1, read as the reverse complement.
ACAAAGTAGAGTAAAACTGAAACTCTCTATATTAAGTCAGAGACAATGAGAATTTTCACTCCAACACTCCTATAAGAAGGTGGATGCAATGAACAAAGGAGTGTTAAAACAGAAAATTCTCATTGTCTCCTCTATAACAAGGAGAACTCCAACACCTAACTAAGGTGATGGATGCAATGAACGAAGTTAGGACAAAAAAGAAAATTCTGATTTTTACGGCAGAGGCAATGGGATCTTTCAGTCGAACTCCCCGATAAAAAAAAATGCAGTACGTAATGTACAGATTATCTAGATCAGCGGTTCCCAATTAGCATTAAACCGCAGACTCCTAACCTAAACTTAAGTAGGACCTATGACCCTTTTTTATATATTCTCATTGAAGTCTCACCGTTTACTGGGCATGTATGCGTTCAATTATATTTTAGCATTAAAATAAAGGGTAGAAAAAATTCTGTGAAAGAAATTTTACAATATATTTTACACCAGTTTCTACCAAGAACATGTTCACAAAATTTTACCCCCCCAAGAAATACATAAAAAATACCGCAATCAGAAATTTAATTATTTTCATATGTCTTTAACGTTCGTGAAAACATGGTAATAGTCACTTAAGTTAATTACTGCACTGCTTTGTGGACTGTATAATGGGACCAGGCCCGTAGACAGGGTGGGGACCGACGGGACAACCCCCCCCCCCTCCCCGAAATTGTGTGAAACTTTTTTTCAACACTCGCTCCCCTTCCCCCTTCTTTTCCTTCATGTCCTTCTTTTTTTCTTTCTTGAATCAAAGAAAACTATTTACTTATAGTGCCTAATACCACCGATGGTGTAGAACTATAAAAATTAACTATGACGTCACAGCGAATCATATTCTATTTTTCTACATCGGCTGGGAGTGTTCTGAACGGAAGTGAGCTGAACCACGTCAGTGGCTGAACTCTCGATTCTTTCGGCACTGAACTATAAATTGTAACTTCTGAAACGCTTATAATCAGTTCCTTTTATGGTCTTGGTTGAAACAATACTGTACCCCAACTAATTTTTTAAAAGGATTTTGTGGATTTTTTTCTTCTCAAATCGTTATAGAAATGTTAAATATGTTCAAACATTTTATATTTTCTACATATAGAATCAATTTGCGTATCTCCAAAACTATAGGTTTTTTTTTGCTACTTATCCACTTTGGTTAAAATGGGTTTCAAAGAATAGGCATTTAAATGTGTTTTAAAGTAAAATTAAAAGATAAAATTTCAAAAACACTACAATTTGGCATATTTTAGCATGAACAGTTTATGAAATATAGATGTAGAAACTGCATCAAATAGTTCAGAAAATTGTTTAGATACGATACGAAAATTATAAAGGAAAAGTTTGTCTTCGTGTTGTCGTAACAACGGAAATTAAACCGTCAACCATAACACCCCTCCGAAAAAAAATCCTGGCTACGGCCTTGAATGGGACGAGTGAAGTCTTTCTTTTTGGTTCCTATTCTCGTCCAAATTCGGCTGAAAGCTTGAAATTTTCATTCTGAACTCATCGTGAATATTTTCTGTTACGATATCTGCTTTATATGTACCACTTAACAGTATCTAGAAACGATTGATTTCCACATTTTAGCGGTAACAGAAGCACGTTGACAATTTTTCACATTAAGCTTCTAAATATTCTTTAAATGGTGAATTTTGGGAAGAAACTGCGCAAGTTCATTTTTGACTAAATTCGAATAAAACGTTTTTCGTTGCCATCAAATGAAGAAGAACTTGTATTCAAAATAGTTTCAATATTCAACAAAGGAACTGCAACTTTTTCAGGTTTTTATGCATATCTACAAACCCAAACCTTCCATTTGAAAACATAATCAAAAGTTCGGAACTTTTCCTGGGGAAAAAATTATATTTCATATAAATTCGTTATAAAAAGGTACAAATAATAAATCCTTACATTTTTAGAAAATTTCATTAAACAGTTTTTTACTAAGTTAATATATTATATGAGCCTACTGCAGTGCCATTACAGAAGAAATATTATTATTATTATTTATTTTTTGTGGTAGGGGGGGTGGGGAAGAAATTTCCATACTTAACGAATCGAAATTCTCAACTCAACAGTATGTACTGAAATTCCCAGGTCCAACTTATTGAAATTTTCCATCTTTTTTTATATATATTTTAGGTAATATTAAATAGTCCTCTCACAAGCATTGATTTGTTGCACCCATATTCCAATGCAGTGTCCGTTCTGAGGTCTAATTTAAATGTAATCTTACAAATTGGGCAATTACTAATCTTCCCTAGCTTTCATTTGTTAATAATATTAATTTTCTTCAGGCACAAAATTTTCCGAACTCTGGGTTTTCAGAAATTGAAATTCTCAACTTTCAGGATTTCCAGATTATTGAGGGGGGGGGGGGGGGAGGCGGACTCGGTGCGACGGGCCTGGCCTACTGTGATAAATAGTAATTCTGGAATCAAAAATCACTGTCATTTTAAAAATTTCTATCTTCCTATATTTAAACTAAAAAATATATAATACATTTGAAAACCTGTTATTTTCTTAACACTAAATTCCATGACCGACCGTGTCCAAATTAATAAAAAAAAAAATTCTTCAAGATGTCCACAGTATCAAGCGCATAAACACGTCGATGCATTGGCGGATCCAGAGGAGGGATACAGGGGCCCCGTGCCAGTTTTTGTCTTGATTTTTACAATCAGAAAGTCAAGTATTAACAATATTTTGACAATAACCATTAAATCACAATAGCGTGCAGTGATGTCTCTCTCATCTCAAATAATCACAATTCTGTACATAAATGCCCCCGCCCCCTTCCTACCCCACACATCTTTACCACAGAATAAATGTCCACCTTGTTCCTTCTTTGGTAGTCGGTCCCCTTTGTTTAACTAGTGACTTTCTAAATTGGCAATTCCGTATTTCATTGGTAATGTTAACCGGACACAAAGATCGTGTTTTAAAATTTAGATATTTGTTTAACATTTAACCACCAGATGGCAGCACCACATAATTCATTTTGACCCATTGAACCGTACCGGATTAAACGGAAAAAGGTCATAAAAACACAGTTTCGGTAAAGTTTGTACTTTTAAAATACCAAAAAATTTAACCAGATTTAGAAATTGTTTTTGCATCCGAAATCTACAAAACAAAATTATAGTATCAGAGTGTCGTATTTCCATGGGAACTTTTTCGGTTGGTTGGTTAAAAAACGTCGCACTAGAGCTGCACAGTGGGCTATTGGCGACGGTTCGGGGCCTATCTCAACTTCGTATTTTTGAACTATGGTCAGATGACGAGGACAACACCTGAGCTGGCACCCGACGCAACCTCAATAGGCGTCAGGCCATTGGACCCCGATCAGATTTATCGTGCACCAGTCCCGTATACACGACAGTATAATTTGTTGGATGTTCTGGACGACTTTCTAGTATTTTTGTAGCGAAGATCACTACTTTTTTACTTTTCTTTGTCAAGTGCATCGCACGGATTCGAACCACCAATTCTCTGATTAGTAGCCGAACGCCTTTATCCACTGAGCAACTGGGGCTCCCGTATTTCCATAGGAACTTTTTCGGATATAGCCCGAAGCGGTAAAATAGAAAGGAGGCAAACTTTATTAAATATTCATGTTGAAAACAATATAAATAAACTTTGAAAAATATTTATTTTTCTCTTGAGTTATAATATTTTTTTTAAAAGTAAAAGTATTTTTTGTTTGGTTCGGTTTTGAATCACAACTCAACTTTAAACCATATCTTTAAAAAATAATGGTTGCAAATAATACTTTGGAAATTTTTTTGTTAATGACCCTTACTCTACTTTTCTGGAAAAGGAGGCGGCAAAATTTCTATAGACTACAGGCGGCAATTTTACGAATCCGCCACTTGTGATATGCACAACTGAGCTCAAATAAGAACTGGAGTGAGAACCGCCGATGAGGAGAAATGTACTTTACCATGAAGCGCGGATGAATACAGTTCGGCAGCCAAGGTTGAAAAAACATTCTACAATGCTTTTGTAATATTAAGTCGTATTGAGTCAATCTTGAATATTTGATTGATTAATTAATTAAAACATATTTTTCTTCTTCTTGTTGTAAGTATGAAAGAAAGTGTTAAATGTTGTGAAGATAATTTTAATTTTACACTATGTTATCTACAATGCCCTCGTGATGTTTTGTGTATTTTTGGAAGCTGTGAGTGGCAACAGGGAATAATAAGAACTTGGAAAAAGTTAAGTTTGAAAAAAGTTGTAAGAGGAGATTGTGAGGAATAAGAAATATTAAATTGTGTTTTCTGTTTTTATAAATACATCTGGTAGGGTCTGTTTTCTTTCGATAACCTTTTCGCTATATATAATACTATTCTGATCAAGTGTTGGTAGCACATTTTCGTTCCACGACCCAACAGAAAGTATGTTAAAACATTAAATGGTAATGTATTTTTCAAAGCCAGAAATATGATTTTAAATCTAGGACATCTGCACATCATCCTATGTCAAACACCATGCAGATGGGCTATATTGTTAAAACTTGACTTTAAAAATAAAAAAAATAAAAAAGAGCCAGCTTCGCTACAAAAATACTAGAAAGTCGTCCAGAACATCCAACAAATTATACTGGCGTGTATACGGGACTGGTGCACGATAATTTTGATCGGGGACCAATGTCCTGACTCCTATTGAGGTTGCGTCGGGTGCCTGCTCAGGTGTCGTCCTCGTCATCTAACCATGGTTCAAAAATACGAGGCATCGTTCCTGTGTCTTTCTTTCGAGATAGGCCCCGAACCGTCGCCAATAGCCCACTGTACAGCTCTAGTGCGACGTTAACAAACCAAACCAATTTTATAAAAAGAGGTATAAAGAGATCGTGCTCGCTTAGTCATCTCTCCTGTTCCTTTTTTAGCTCAGCGGTATGCACAGGAATCCTCAACACGAAGAGCTCCACGATTGCAGAATGAGAGAAAGCAATTGAATCGACATTTGTAAAAAGGGCCTATACTACGTAGTCTTTACATAGAACATTTCCCATTTTTACAAATACCGATTCAATTAAAAAATTATATCTTTTTTTTTTCTCCTGCTCGTAAAGTTGTGAAAATATTTAAGCTGTGTCACTAACAGCACCAGTTTTAAGATTTTTGCGGCCCTCTGCGAAATTTTCCGAGCGGTTTTCCACCCACCCTAATTTCGTCTGTGATTTTGAAGTACTAATACAGTCAAACGCAGTGCTGTCACTTAATGTTTTTTGGGCTGGTTGAAACAAGAAATTTCATAACTATACGATTCTAAATTCCCAAGTTAACTATTCGAAATTATTAAGAGCCATGCAAAAGAATTAAATTACATACTTCTGTAAAAAAAAATCATTATATTTATTTTAATTCTGAAATTATATTTATTTTAATTCTGAAATTATATTTATTTTAATTCTGAAATTATATTTATTTTAATTCTGAAATTATATTTATTTTAATTCTGAAATTATATTTATTTTAATTCTGAAATTATATTTATTTTAATTCTGAAATTATATTTATTTTAATTCTGAAATTATATTTATTTTAATTTTGAAATTATATTTATTTTAATTCTGAAATTATATTTATTTTAATTCTGAAATTATATTTATTTTAATTCTGAAATTATATTTATTTTAATTCTGAAATTATACTTATTTTAATTCTGAAATTATATTTATTTGTAAAATTATATTTATTTATTTGTAAAATTATATTTATTTATTTGTAAAATTATATTTATTTATTTGTAAAATTATATTTATTTATTTGTAAAATTATATTTATTTATTTGTAAAATTATATTTATTTATTTGTAAAATTATATTTATTTATTTGTAAAATTATATTTATTTATTTGTAAAATTATATGTATTTATTTGTAAAATTATATTTATTTTAAAAATGTTTCTTTAATTTCTAAAATTATATTTATTTTATTTATGACAATATATTTATTTTAATTACTAAATTTAATTTAATTATGGAAATATATTTATTTTAATTATGCAATTATATTCATTTTAATTATGAAATTATATTTATTTTATTTATAAAATTATATTTATTTTCATCATGAAATTATATTTATATTAATTATGAAATTATATTTATTTTAATCATGAAATTATATTTGTTTTAATTATGAAATTATATTACAAAATATGAATTTGTAATTAGAACAACAGCAAGAAATTACTTGGACATGCAAAAATAAGAAGTTGGGTTCCTCTCAACAAAATTTTACGTAATTTAATTCATACCAATCACCCCAAAATAAAATTTAAAAAATTATATAAAGTAAATTAAGGTAAAGTATTTAAAAATTATTAACCAAAAATTCACTTATTAATCTCAGGATAAACCCACGCGGCGGAATTGGCGGAATTTATTCCATAGAAAGCAATGACTCTGAGAGGGAAAGAAGAAACTGAAGTAGAGTTGGAAAGGTAACCCCAAACATATTCAGAGAGTAGGCGAAGCGGAAAAAGGGGAATCCCCTTTTAACGAAGAACTACAATTGTCAATTTATCGCCTTTAAACCATTTTCAAAAAGAAAAAACTACTATTAAGTGTTTATTGAATTTTAAATCGATTATATTGTTCAGAAACGCGTCTTGTTAGAAGTATTTCATAAAAGTTATACGTTTTTGATGATTTTCCTGACTTGAAAAATTACTTATAATTTTGAATTTGGCGACAAAACTTAATCGTCGGCAAAGCTTCGAAAGCCAAATTCCCCTCTTTTTTGGATTCGGTTAGACTTTTTCAGACAACACGTGGACGATATCGTTTGCTTAAACTAGCAGACTCTGCATTTTTAACATCGGCTAGGCAACGGTAAAAGTAAAGAAGCAATACGCAGACGAACAGAGCAATTAAACTAAACTACATCTTCAACAAACGTTACAATGGTGAGACACGGATTTTATTATTATTATTATTTCTTTTAAATTAATATTATTTTTCATGTATATTTTAAACCCATCACCCATCAAAATTTGAAGAAAAAACTATGCTCTTCAATTTCGGATTTATATGTTGTATAATAAAAATCGGATTTTTATACTAGTTAAATTAATTTAAGATAATTACCATCTCCAGTTGTAAAATAATACTTTTTATGACTATAGCCGTAACTATGGGGACAATAAATAGTTCAGTCAGCGAAGGGTTGGGTTCAATTCGGAAAAAAATCCGGGAAATCTGGAAACAATTTTAATCCAATCTTAAAACTATCCTGTACGATTTATTAATTTTGTACTCTGCACCACCTCGGCGTTAGTCGCCATCTTGGGAAAAATGGTAATTATCTCCTTGTAATTATCTCCGTAGATATAAATTATAGAGAAAAAAGTTCAATTACAAAGTTATTTTTCAAGTAATTTCCAACAAAAATGTCATTTAAACTTTTTTTCTGTGACTCACCGTTCAGACGCTAGAGTAGAAATAAGTTGGTATTAAACCCTTAATTAGCAGGAAAATTCAAGAAAAAGTTTTTAAAAAATTTTGCCCGTTTGTTAAAAACCTGTAAGTAAAATGAAACTAGTATATATAAGCAAAATATATTAGTTTGTAATATTTTGTATATTTATTTGTATGGAATATAGTAAAATCCCGATTATATGTTAATTATTTAACCAGTACTTCTTTTTAAAACAATCGCACTTAACTTTTCGGAATTACCCCCATCTATCGTTTAATGTGTATGTTCTCAATAAATATAATACTGCCTGAAATATTTTTTCAAAAGGAGGTGATTTCTATTAAATATAAATTTTCAATACGAATAATGTATGGGAAAACGGAAAAAGTTCTATAATTTTTGAACGGTTGCAGATATCCACATGAAACTATGTGCAGATGTTAAGTTGTAAGATTATTGATAAAATGACGCAAATTTCATAGAAATACGTTCAGTTGTTTCCGAGTTAAAACCGATCAAGCAAACAGACAAAACAAAATTCAATGTGATTCAGTGAATTCTTTTCAGATTCAATCTGAACAGAGGGATCTTCACAATTGGTCATCGATTATTTTTTTTAATGTTGCAATCATATTATTGATATTAAGTCTGTTCATATATATATATAAATGCGAAAAACCCACTCATCACTAATTCTCCAACTTCCCGTATACCTATGAAGAAGAAATTTGGCAAAGTTGTTCCTTATACCTTAAATAGGAAAAGTAAACTATTTTTGTTCCGATCGAACGTATCTAAGGGGGTGTAAAACCCCTTTTTCGATGTTCGTAGCGACGTTAGTTTGGGTATTTACAGATCCAAAAGACCTAGAGTCCTGAAATTTGGAGCACAGATTCATCTTGGGTCGTAGAGGTACACTTGGAAAGGATTTTTTAAAAATCCGAACTCGAACCGCCAATATAACGATTTTTTAAAAACTTTCCATGGGATTAACATGGAGCACATGTAACAATGAAATATTTCAAGAATGAAACAATAGAAAATTTTAATAGTGTGTAAACTATGAGCAGCATTCTGATTAGCTGATAAGTAAATATCGTCAAATAAATAAGAAATGTCGCCAAATAAATAAAAATGTCGCCTTTCTTATAATAGTTATTATGACACAATTATAAGATTTGTCCATCTTTAAATTTTTGAGATGTTACTAAAGATTAAAATACGGATGTTAATCAACTGGAGTAACGTATATATATCCATATTATTCAGCCAACTTCTCCATAATATCAATTTTTTCAATTCTTGCGGGACCTTGATAATAAAATTTAGTTACAAATTTCAACTTTTAATACTTTATTTCGTTCCCCCTAAATGGGTGACAAATTAAGAATATTATGTATTTCGCTTATAATTGTATTTCTATATATTTTGTAACTTATTTCCTTCCCGTGCTTAGAACGGGTATTTCAGCTAGTTCTTATATATAGGAATTGATTGTACTAGCCTAAACTATTCAGTTTCGTAAAAAGAACACGAAAACGCATTGTTTGGCAATTTGTGATAAAACTTTTAACACAACTACAAATATGCGTTAATAGTGAAAATGTGTACAGGAGTAAAACAAGTAACCAACTATTATTTTCAATCTGCATATTATAATAGACATTATTAGAATAGGCTAGCATATTAGAATAGACTTGCTGTTTGGTCCCGCGTTGAAACGAAACAACCAAAAATTACAACATATTTTTTTTGTATAATATTTTCCCATTCATAATCTTTCAGATGATTCTAAGATTGAATAAATATTCCAAAAACTTCTTTTATTTACTAAGGGTAACTCTAGGGTATTTCCCAATTCATTCTCTTTCAAATGATTCCAAGATTGAATAAATATTCCAAAAACTTTTTTTTTTTTTACAAATGTATTGGGTATTTCCCAATTCATTATCTTTCAGATAATACTAAGATTGAATAAATATTCCAAAAACTTCTTTTATTTACAAAGGGTAACTCTAGGGTATTACCCAATTCATTATCTTTCAGATGATTCCAAGATTGAATAAATATTCCAAAAACTTCTTTTATTTACAAAGGGTAACTATGGTATTACCCAATTCATTATCTTTCAGATGATTCCAAGATTGAATAAATATTCCAAAAACTTATTTTATTTACAATGGGTAACTCTAGGGTATTTCCCAATTCATTATCTTTTAGATAATTCCAAGATTGAATAAATATTCCAAAAACTTTTTTTTATTTACAAAGGGTAGCTCTAGGGTATTTCCCAATTAATTATCTTTCAGATGATTCCAAGATTGAATAAATATTACAAAAACTTTTTTTTATTTACAAATGGTAACTCTAGGGCAGTGGTTCCCAAAGTGGGTTCCGTGGAACCCTGGGGTTCCACGAGAAAATTTAGGGGTTCCGCGTGACAAATTTTATTTGATTAAAAAAAATAAGAATGGTGTTTAATTTATTCACATTTTCGATGAATATCCAAATTTAGCAAAACAGGCTATTCGAATTCTACTGCCGTTTGCAACCACTTATTTGTGTGAAGCTGGGTTTTCAAAATATGTTGCGACAAAAATCAAATATCGTAACAGACTTGATGTCAAAATCAAATATCGTAACAGACTTGATGTCAAAATCAAATATCGTAACAGACAGACCAGATATGCGAGTTCAGTTATCAAACCTAATGCCCAATTTTAAGAGAATCATGGAATCAAAGAAGCAGGTGCATTCTTCAAATTAAAGATTTTCCATTTATTTTAGTTTATGTTTTGTATTTTTATTAATTAAAAGTAAATCAAACTAGCATGAATATCCAAATTTAGCAAAACAGGCTATTCGAATTCTATTGCCGTTTGCAACCACTTATTTGTGTGAAGCTGGGTTTTCAAAATATGTTGCGACAAAAATCAAATATCGTAACAGACTTGATGTCAAAATCAAATATCGTAACAGACAGACCAGATATGCGAATCAAAGAAGCAGGTGCATTCTTCAAATTAAAGATTTTCCATTTATTTTAGTTTATGTTTTGTATTTTTATTAATTAAAAGTAAATCAAACTAGCATGAATATCCAAATTTAGCAAAACAGGCTATTCGAATTCTATTGCCGTTTGCAACCACTTATTTGTGTGAAGCTGGGTTTTCAAAATATGTTGCGACAAAAATCAAATATCGTAACAGACTTGATGTCAAAATCAAATATCGTAACAGACAGACCAGATATGCGAGTTCAGTTATCAAACCTAACGCCCAATTTTAAGAGAATCATGGAATCAAAGAATACTTGTTTAAATAAATGTTTGTTTTGAATAAATAATACTTGTTTTATTTAATATCAGATATTAAATTTTGAAAAGTCGTTGATTAAAAAATATTCAGGGTTCCGCGATCATTGGCAACAAATTTTGGGGTTCCACAACCAAAATAGTTTGGAAACCACTGCTCTAGGGTATTTCCCAATTCATTATCTTTTAGATAATTCCAAGATTGAATAAATATTCCAAAAACTTTTTTTTTATTTACAAAGGGTAGCTCTAGGGTATTTCCCAATTCATTATCTTTTAGATAATTCCAAGATTGAATAAATATTCCAAAAACTTTTTTTTTATTTACAAAGGGTAGCTCTAGGGTATTTCCCAATTCATTATCTTTCAAATGATTCCAAGATTGAATAAATATTTTTAAAACTTTTTTTATTTACAAAGTGTAACTCTAGGGCAGTGGTTCCCAAACTATTTTGGTCGTGGAACCCCAAAATTTGTTGCCAATGATCGCGGAACCCTGAATATTTTTTAATCTACGACTTTTCAAAATTTAATATCTGATATTAAATAAAACAAGTATTATTTTGGTATTTCAGATTTTATTGAATTAAGCAAAACTAAAAAAAAAACAATTAATCATAGAAGTAATTAATAAAAATACAAAACATAAACTAAAATAAATAGAAAATCTTTAATGTGAAGATTGCACCTGCTTCTTTGATTCCAGGATTCTCTTAAAATTGGGCGTTAGGTTTGATAACTGAACTCGCATATCTGGTCAGCATCAAATCTGTTACGATATTTGGTTTTTGTCGCAGCATATTTTGAAAACCCAGCTTCACACAAATAAGTGGTTGCAAATGGCAATAGAATTCGAATAGCCTGTTTTGCTAAATTTGGATATTCATCGAAAATGTGAATATACTAACCACCATTCTTAATTTTTTTTAATCAAGTAAAATTTGTCACGCGTTACCCCTAAATTTTTTCGTGGAACCCCAGGGTTCCACGGAACCCACTTTGGGAACCAATGCTCTAGGGTATTCCCAATTCATTATCTTTCAGATGATTCCAAGATTGAATAAATATTTTAAAAACTTTTTTTATTTACAAAGGGTAACTCTAGGGTATTTCCAATTCATTATCTTTCAGGTGATTCCAAGTTGAATAAATATTCCGAAAACTTTTTTTTTTACAAAGGGTAACTCGAGGGCCTCACTTGCAATATAAATATGTTTTGTACACTTTACATTTAATTTATGAATAATTATATTTTCACCATATGTCCCTTCAATCCGAACGTGACAACTCAAGTTTGCTTAAACTTTTTGAGAATTTTATTTTTCATTCAATTTTTTGTAAGATGTTATGACCCTCCATCATAAAAATTAGTAAAAAATGAATTTTTAGTAGAATTTTAAAGTTGAAAATTCGAAGTTTTTCTTTTAATGGACTGTCAAGGTAAAACATTATTTTATAAAAAAAAAACTTTACTTCTAGATTAATTTCAACTTGCGTAATCATGTTTGAAAAACATGTTAATTAGCTTATAAAAAGCTAATTAGCATTTGGCTTTATTCAGGTTTTTTTTTTATAATGAATGATCCTGATTTAAAGTGTTTTCATACGTAAAAAAAATTATAATTAGAAAAATTTCAAGTGTATACGTAAATCTTAAGGCATACACATCCCCTGTCGGGTCTTGAACCCGCGACTATTTGCTCCGAAAGTCAACACTCTATCGATTAAGTTGCAGAAGCTTGGATCGTTTCCTTCCAAGTTCGTTCCGTTCCTAATCGTTACATAACGCATGCGCAATTCACCCTCACTACGGCCCTACGATTTCTATTGGAAACTTTAAAAATAACATGGATATGTCTTTAAAAATAACTAACTACAATTTTAAAATTCTGGCTCCCAGGCGCACAAGTAAAGGTTGAATAGTACTTATATTTAACATTTCAGACATATCCATGAAGAGGAAGTAGGTGTTTTGCGAACCACAGACGGAATCTTTCTTTTATTATTATATATTTAAAAGATGCTATTTAGTTTCTCTATCCAATATTTTATACATTATTTCAATTAGGCCTAATCTTGACTTTTTATTTTGGACAGCTTGGAAGGGAGTCTTTTTTTCCTGAAATTTTTCTTTTTAAAACATGTGAGTTTTACCACTATTACGATTCCCCCACATCTATGTCCATGAAATTTTTCACTGTAAAAAAAAGGTACTGAAAAATGAGTACCTTAACATACTCGTTTTTCATTGAGTGCAATTGCATCGGAAATGAGCGATGGCGTACTCAAATTTAAGTAATCGTACTTTCTCAAAAAAATGAGCAATATTATTTAATATGGCTAATTTCATGTTCTGTTCAAGCCATCTTAACAAAGCAACCTGGCAAACTTAAAATAATTATTCAGAAGATTGTTTTCCACATTATTTGATGTCGATTGCTTAAATATAAACTGAGTTATTACAATTCAATTATATGCTTCCCATTCTTTTGGCACACCTTTTTTAAAAAAATTCTGTTTATAACTTCTACACATCGCGCTGGTAGTACAACGGATAAGGCAATGGGCTGCGGTGCCTGAAGATCTAGGTTCGATTTAGTGATGAGCGATATTTGAATAACAGTTATAAAATATCATTATTTCAATTTTCGAAAATTAAAAATATTATTTATAAGAAATAACAGTTATCTATTTGCTAAAAAAACGGGGTAAAGACTTGCCGTCGATAGCGGGTTTGGCGGTGTTTTGAAATGGTCGCCAAACGACCCGATGCGTTGCGCACAGTGGTTGCGCACGCGTATTTTTTTCTGAACTTTATGGTTGCTTCCGGTGGTAAACACAGAATTACAGTTAACAAAATGGCGACGGTTTAAAATTGATTTCGAAGCTTTATTTTCGGATGATTGATTGATCGGATAACTTCTGCGTAATGGGCTATCGGTAACCGTTCAAAACTCATTTCAAAGGATTTCTATTGCGTCTGCACGATTGAATGAAATAACGTCGCACTTGAGCTCCGTAATGGGCTAATGGCGACGGTTTAAAATTGATTTCGACACTTTGCTTTGGTTAATTAACCCCTCCGGGTTGTCGATCATGGTGCTTACAGGCAATCCTCCGGGCCGTCGTTTGGGGCATTTCGAAGACTCTTAAGCGCAAAATATTTAGAAAAAACTTCAACAGGGGTATAAAATTTAGAAGAAAAAGCACTTACCAGACAATGATCAATCGTGTGTTTGGGAACCACGTACCCTTCCTAATAATTCTACACACACAATGCGCATTTTCACCTTCCTTTCGACACGTCCACTGCCCACACTGAAACCGAAATTCAGTTTAAAAATCCCAATATTTAAGCCGAAGAAGTCACGTGACCTTCCGAACCAATCCCACAAATTCTTATACTTTCGAATAGAATAATTCTTAATCCCGCACAAAAACCACGTCACTCTTTAAACCAATCACGGAAATTCCTATGCCGGGAAGTCACGTGATTCTGCGAACGAATCCCCCAAATTCTTATCCTTTCATATTTGTAAACAATTATCCCATTCCCAGATTGAGAAGTGAATCGCCCGAAAAAGTCGCCAAAAGCTACCCGCTTATGATTGGAAATCCCAACCAAAAACGGTATTTCGAAATCAATATTTTGAAAAAATATGTTCTTCAAACGATTAATAGATACGCTGTTAAATTTCATCCAGAAACACCTATACCGTCAAAAAAGAGCAAGTTTAAAAAAAGATTAAATTTTTTTATAAAAAGGAATGGAAACAGAAGAACGATCTGTTCCCACGTGCAATACGGGCTTGGTTGAAACAAACTTACTCCGAGATATAACTATCCTAATATTCCTCAATCCTAGAAGGAACGCACATCATAAATTGTGATGTTTACGTCACTTCATTATTGGCACGTGTCCAATTTGCGATCCAAACCATTCCTAGATATTATTACGATAAAAAATATTTTAATATCAGAACTCGCATCTATCATGAATTGGGAAGTTTACGTCACTTCGTTATTGACACGTGTCCAAATTGGGATCCAAACCATTTCAAGGTATTATTAAGGTAAAAAATATTTTAATCAGAGTGGGATAGTTCAATTCATTTGGTGTAGGGAGGATGGTGTTGGTTGGCGTGAATGAATGTGTGAATCAGTTTTCGATTGTATTTTGTTTATATCATAGAAATCCTTTGGGTAAGTGGAGGTTCGGAAAAAGGTACGTTGCTTGCACTTTGCATTTAGCTGAATGATTTTATATCAAAGCTTTTCTTTGGTACTCTTCGTCGCATTGTAAAAGGTAGAATAGCATAAATTATTAATGTAATTAATTTTCTTATTTATCACGGTCTGGTATACTGCGCTATATTAAATAAAAACAACATTTGGATGTAAATTTTAAAGTGTATATATTAACAAAAATTTAATAGCAATTCATTAATTTTATGTGTATATCGAGATCGCGAATATGCATTTAATGATGTAAAAATGATCAGAAAAAATTCATGAGAGTTTATAATAGAAATAGTTTATTGCAATATTATTAAGTATTGAATCATTAACTGTATTTTATTGAAAATAATTCCTTCCATCAACTAATAACAAATTTCATGAAAATTTAGCATTTGATATTTTGCGGCGCCTAATTCCGAGGTTGACGACATGTAATCGCGCTTAAAATATCAAATAACAGTTAAAAATACTAGTTATTTCATTATAATATCGTAATTACTGTCGTTATTTAATAATAACTACTAATGTCATCCCTATTTCGATTCCCGGTAAGTCTTGGTTGTAATTGTCGATATTTATTGAAAGTGATTTATGAAGGCAGCCTATGTAGGTAGACAACTGTTCTTTTTATTCATTTTTACTTATTGTACTAATTCTTGAGTACATGTATGGTTAATCCAAAAGGTTATCTTACTGTATTATTGTTGCTGCTATCGTTATACACAACACGCACTCTAAAAAGGTAAGGTTCCTCAATGAAATTCAAACATATGCAAAGAATCACTGACTCATTGTAAATTTCTAATTACAGACAACTCTCGTTATCTCGAACTCGAAGGGAAGTGTATAAAAATTCGATATATCGAAAATCCTATACAAAAAAGCTGTTTTGGTGAAAATAAATACAAGTATACTTACACTATTTCATTTTAAATTTCAATCCAAAATAGTTTGGTGGGTATTTCTATTTTTTCGGAATCAATTATATTTTCCAAATTCACGCATAGATTTTATGGAAGATAGAGCCTCTTACAAAGTTATTATTGGAGGAGGTACACATTTTTCATTATCATTCTTCTTCTGAGAGCAATCTCTCATCAAATGCTGCTATAGAGAGTGCATTACATTTTCGTTTTGTCGCCATTATTCACAGCGACAAATCAACACCACACGAAAGCCTAAACAAAAGTGAGAAGGGGTCGAGTTCGAGTGTCGTCTGCATATTTTTAGTGAGTTGCTTTCTGGACGGTCGGTATAATGTTGCAAGAAAGTGACTCACTTTACCGAAAACGCCAGCTGGCTTGAGGGACGATAAATCATTAATATTCTTTGTTGGACTGACTGTGTTAAAGAGGAGGGGATGCAGCTCAGGGAATCCAGGCTGGCGACATTCAAACAAAAGGGTGAGGCACAGGTAGGAATCCATTGTTGTGTATCCCCTTTCATTAACGCACAATAAGAAAGAGAACTGATAAGAAGAACGTGTCAATTACATATGTGCTAAAGGTTCTTCAAAATCCGTAGTTATAAGAGGAAAACTAAATTTTGAGTTGCGAGGAAACTTCGAGTTATCAAAAATAACGACGAAAAACTTCGAATTAAAGAGATAAAATTACATTAAATAAGTAATGAAAGGGCAGGGAAATTGATTTTTTTCGAGATATCGAAAAATTCGAGTTATTGAAGTTCGAGTTATCGCGAGTCTACTGTATAACATTTAATTAACTTTAAACCTAACATATTACAGTGTTCACTCTATGCGTTTTTTGGAGGGCGGTTCGTCCTGCCCGCCCTTTTTTCATCTTGATAGCGCCCTTATGCCCCTTTTTCAAAAATTCCGCCCTCTTTTGAAAAAATTCCGCCCCTCTTGCCTTTTTCAGTCAAGCACAAGCGTCTTTTCTTCCCTAGTTGTCTTTAAATAAATTGAGTTACAACATTTGAGGACACACCACACCAGACAGTGTGAGTTAAATAAAAGCATGTAAAAAGGCATCCATTAAAATTTTTTGTGTGTAAATTGGAATTAAATGTATTATGAAAGTAGAAAAACAAGCTTCTTTTAACTGCGTGTTATGAAATCGCCACGATTCCGCGGTAATTTCGAGCATGGGGTATTCCATGAATTCTATTGGTTGCCAATGCTAGACTAGGTATTTTATTACCAAACTTTGGATATCTGTAACCTTTTTATCAGTTTTGTAAGGGGTCTGATTAGGGCTACTTACAGATTTCGTTTTAGGAGAAACATTAAATTTTAAATGTCAAATTTTGATTTTAAGTAATATCTTCATCAATTTTGTACGGGTCTTTCCTTCGAGATAGGCACCGAACCGTCAACAATAGTGCCCTTTTAAAAATAAAAAGTGCCTTTTCGAAAACGGTGTGCCCTTCTACTGCCATCAGCGCCCTGCCCCTTTTCATTTCAAGAGTGAACACTGATATTACATTTAATATTTGTTACAATTGCAAGAAGGTGCGTCTATGGTACTGGCACCTCCTGTTCGCGCGTTTCGTGACATAGTTCTAATGTATCTCCAACAAGATGGCGTCTCTTCTGCGTCATCAGAAGTTCTTCGGCCATCTCATTGGACATTTTTTACGTGGGAGTGTTGCACACGCGCTTATCCATGTCTTTTTCAGAAATGAAACTTATGTATTCGGAGCTATGATGAGCATCGAATGTAATCAAAAATGAATACATTTTACTTATTTTTGAGTACCTAGTTTTAACAGTGCTCATTTCAGCCTCCCGTGCAAAAAAGACCTTACAACTTTAACAATGACCTTACAACTTCAACAAAGCAATCTCTGTACAACGATCTTCACGAGACCAGGGCCTGCTTAGCTTAGAAAAGCTGAGAGCCGAGCAGCCCAGAGTCGCTGGGCACTACGAGGCGTGGCGCAATCACCGGTTGCTGACCATTGAGACCGTCGACAGCTTGCAAAAGAAAATTAACGATCTCTGCGTCAGCTGCAACGTCGCCCGGGGTGTCGGGGCAGCGGCTGGGATTGTCGGAGTCCTTGCGTGGACTGTAGGGACTGTATTGAAGTGGAAAGGATATAAATCGGCTGCAGAGCTCATTCAGACTAGCAAGTACTGTGCTGGAGCAAGTAAGTAATAAAATACAATACCTAGATCTAATAACTGGACCAAGTAATAAAATACAATACCTAGATCTAATTACTGAAGCAAAAGTAATAAAATACAATACCTAGATCTAATTGGAGCAAGTAATAAAATACAATACCTAGATCTAATTGGAGCAAGTAATAAAATACAATACCTAGATCTAATTACTGAAGCAAAAGTAATAAAATACAATAACCTTTAACAATGACCTTACAACTATAACAAAGCAATCTCTGTACAACGATCTTCACGAGACCAGGGCCTGCTTAGAGAAGCTGAAAGCCGAGCAGCCCAGAGTCGCTGGACATTACGAGGCGTGGCGCTGGAGAATAACTGGAGAAAGTAATAAAATAACAATACCTAAATCTAATAACTGAAGCAAGTAATAAAATACAATACCTAGATCTAATAAATGGAGCAAGTAATAAAATACAATGTGACTCTCAGTCACCAAAATAACGACTTGTTATTATGTTCAAATTGAACGGGAACTTCATGTTCTTGGAACATAAAAAAAACCGCTTTTCTTTCGTTAGTAGCTTACTCTTTCTCTAACTGCATTTAAAAATATGACTTCACTTGGGTGACAACATATTTTATTTACCCTTTGCACTTGTCGCCCTCCTTAAGTCGCTAAAATAACGATGAGTTATTTTAATGTTTATTTGTTCTTCAAAATGAAATTGTTTTAAAAATTGTTCTGTTACAAACTTTAAAATACAATATTTTTGTGCCTAGAAGCAGCAAGTGAGTTGGTGATCATCTAAAACATTCTGTAGATTAAAATTACTCGCTAAATTATTAAACCCTAATTTAAATATATATATATATATATTTGACAATTGTCAGAAACAACTAAATATACGTTTGGCATATTGTAGAATTCAGCTTTGCTCAAAACTTTCGTTTTGATAATTATTCACAAATAAAATTAAAAATAATTTTAAGATTTGAAATGTTCCTTATTAATAATATTTCATAATACAGATTTTTTATGAACTTCTAAATTTTTATATTTGTTGAGAAAACTGGCAACACGCAAAAGCGAACATTGGATACAAAATATTAGCGAATGGCTGTTGGACCATGGGGCTCTGGCTTAATAAATATAACTACTAAAAAAACAGTGGGAATTATACAGATGTTTATGTATTACAGGTAGTGTAACACTGGCGTCTTCCAGTCTTCTTGAGATGGGTCTGACTCGAAGATCAATGAACGAAATCGAGCGAGTGATTAAGAAAGATATTGAACTGACGCAGCCGCTCGAAGAATGGATCCGATGCTCACATAAGCTGGACACTCTCTTCAATCGGCTGTTTCAATGCAACATCGCGTCCGCCACTGTCTCCAATATTATGAAGGTGTGCGGTCATTTCAACGAAATGTTAGACGCCGGGATTTTGGAATTGGACGATCTCGCATGCGGTCTTCAAACCTGCGAAATGAAAGACATGGGGAAATTCACGTCGGAAATTACGCAAAAAGTTTTTAATTTTTGTCAAATGGTGCGAAAGAACCCTAAATTCATCGCGCCGTTGGAAGATATATGTACAATTTTCGAAGAAAATCCCATCATTTTTGAATTCGCGATATTGGGCTCTGAAATTTATGGCAAAGTTTATCAAGTGATAAATTCTGGGCCCATGTCAGTGGCCCTTACTCTTGCTGGTGTAGGATGCCCAGATGTCGGTTTTGGATTCACGAGCGTTGCACTTAATGCGGTCGCAATAACATCTCATGTCGTGACTTTGATATTAGCAGTCAAAAATATACAAGAGGGTAAATCTAAATACTCTGAAGCATTAGACGAGATCAAAGCTGCATTGCGCTCGGAACTGAAAGATGTTACTAAACAAATGAATTATCGCGTTCGACGTGTGGACACTGAATACGTAGACATTCTTGCATTACGCAACTTAAAATTATCTTAATCTCGATTTTAATCTTATCTTTTAAAACTATTTTAATCTTATCTTTTAAAATTATCTCGATTTTAATCTTATCTCTTAAAATTATTTTAATATTATCTTAAAATTATCTTAATCTCGATTTTAATGTTATCTCTTAAAATTATTTTAATGTTATCTCTTAAAATTATCGTAAATCTTGATTTTAATCATATCTCCTAAAATTATATTAATCTCGATTTTAATCTTATCTTTTAAAATTATCGTAATCTTGATTTTAACCTTACCTCCTAAAATTATCATAAACTTCACTCATACAATCTCGAATTTATCGACCTGAAAAATACTTTAATGAATTTTGGAACTCACTTTTGATTCAACCATAAAGTTTTGCATTAACTGTTCCCATTTTCATCTGCCACACACTACTGAATCGATTTGATTCGGATTTTTAACCAATATTGGTTATAAGTAGTATTAGATAAAAATTCGTTTTATAGAACATTGCGTTAAGAATATTAAAATACAAATACAACGTTTTTATTTATTGCGTGTTTTAACGTTGTATTTTAATATAAGTAGTGTTGCTTGTTTTTGAGTGCAGTCGCAGAAGCAGTCACAGAATGCTTCCAGAGTTTAGATAAGCTTTGCAAAACTTAGCAATAAAATTTAAAAAAATACGCGTATTCAAAAATTGCTTCCTACTAATTAGCAACTAAAAATATATATATTTCCAAATCTATTATTTTCTTTTAAATAATATTAATCTCAAATGGCTGATTAATGTACAGAAACGATTCTCTGTGATTTATTCTCTATTGGGAAAATTGTTTAAATATGATATATTACGACTATGTCAAAAAGTACAGTCATTATTTTTACACAATTTATGAGCAGAGTAAAAATAAAGTCAGGGTCCCCAAAATGCAAACCTAACAATAATAAAAAGTTTGGGCATGTTCTATATAAATAAAACTTTTGTGCTTAGAAAATCTTGATACTTCAACGGGACCCCAGCAACGTAGGCCCAAGCAGATATCTTGCGATTGTACAGAGGTTTAGTAAGGCCACATCTTGAGTATGCTGTACAGTTCTGGTCACCATATCTTAAAAAAGACATTGACTTGTTAGAGAATATTCAGCGCAGGGCTACTAAAATGGTTCAAGGGTCTTCAGGCATGAATTATGAAGATAGATTAAGAAATTTGAATATGTATACTCTGAAAGAGAGAAGGGTTAGGGGAGATTTGATTCAAATTTATCAAACAAGGAGATGTGGAGGGTTTAGATTTTAATATGAGTGATAGAACAAGAGGTCATGGGTTTAAGTTAAACAAATCCCATATTAATCGGGAAGGGAGAAAACGTTATTTCTATAATAGGGTAATAGACAAATGGAACAACTTGCCAGTGAATATTGTTAATTGTAAAGGAGTAACAGATTTTAAGAAGAAGTTAGATATGCATTTGGGTCATAGTTAAGAGGTACTAGATGGACCAACCTTGTTGTGTCTTGAGCCTGTTGTTGGTCGTCAATATTTGTATTTGTATTAGGATATATTTTGTGATATCTTAAGGCTCAATTGGTAGCATTCCTCTATAGAAATCTTCAATGTAAATGGTGGAATTTTTTGTGTATTTTTTCTCCTTTCAATAAAATGCTAATAATACACATACATGGCTTTCTTTTCTTTTCAAAGTACTTTTACATCAAGAAGTCGAATAATTTATACTATTTTAAATTAAATTCTATTTTAATAATTCTATTTTATTAATTAATATTAAACATATTTTAATAAGATGTTCAAAATTGACATTTCAACAATCTTCTTAAAAATTTTATTTAAAATAAATTATCAAATATTTCTTTTATAATTAAACTCTTATTGTACGTTTTAATAATTAATATTAAACATATATTTTAATACTATCGTTACTTCACCACGTGACGTAATTTCATTTGGATTAACATTATACTTGAGTCGTAACACGACTTAAGCAATATTCCCTATTTAAAAAAAAATAAGCCCTAGATTGAATTTTCAATTATTTCGCTGTTATTTAGATCGTATCTCAAAAAGTAAAATTAGTAAATTAAGTCAGTTTGTTAAGAATGGGAATTAATCCGAATATATTTTGTTTTCAATACGGTTATTAGTATAGAAGTTATTTAATATTAAAGTTGTCGTTGCATAAAATTCCGCTTACAAGTGATTTTGTCCGTCGAATATCTCCAAACAAATTTTAGACGAGAGCTCCAATTTTTCACTTGATGTAGATATATTTTTAAATGACCATTTTTTTAAATAGCTTCTAAAACCGTTCAGAATTGTAAACTAATTGGAATTTTAAAATTTCAAGCCTCAAATGCACAATTAGAAGTTGAATAGATATGTAATTTTTCAGATTACACTTTTTAATATTTCTTCCTTTTTAAAATGATACATATTCATAAACTAAGTTTATTATATTCTATAAGTCCATTTTCTTTAAGGCAATTGCCTAATTGAGGCCGAACTGAGCCATATTTTTTTTAGGAAAAGAGAAAGAATGCATTTTTTACTTCCCCTCTTCTGATATTAAAAAAAAAAAAATAAGCAGGGTCAAAAGGCAGCCATGTTTGGACACGATGAATGACTTTTGTTAGTCGTATTCAGAGAGTTGTAATATTAAATAGAGAGCGCCTTCAATGCCAGACTCTCGTAAGGCCGCGGTGTCAACATTGAAAAGAAAAACCTAATCACGTGGTTATAGCGCAGCCACATTTGGCGGTCAGACATCTGCAGGAGTTTCAAATTTGGCGCACTTTCTTCTTTTTGATGATAAGGAGTTCTGCCCGTATTCAACTTTTTAACATATATCTACGTATTTACTTATTTTCAAACAATAAGCGCTAAATATTTCCTCTTCATTAACGAAACGAAAATATTTTATTTGTGTTCAATACTCGAAGAAGCGAAACTCTTTATATTTCTCAGGTTTTATTGTTTATATTTTCTTATTGAAGTATACAAAATAACTATTGAAAGAACTTCGCTTATGGTAAATTGTTTACATAAAAACGCAACGCAATTATTTCAAAACTACAAAATAAGAAAAATATCCTTAATATATCTGTTAAACTCCCTTAAATTGTGACACTCGTTCAAAAAAACGATATTTAAATACAAAATTAAACACAAAACCATATTACAATACTTCGATCTCGTTTAGTTCTTAAAAGTCGCCAAGTCCTGCCAAGTAATATTGGCGCATGAATGAATTGGCATTTCCACCTATCACGTGGTTTCAATGTTGGACAAACGGAAATCAGCATTTTTATTCCTCTATTTATATCATTACTCTATGGTCGTATTACGCAGTGTGCGTTAATAGCGTCCCGCATTCACCTAAGAATTTCGTCTTGTTTACTGATAGTAAATAAGAAAATCTTGGATCCTTCACCTTGCTCATAAACATCTAGTACCCCCTAGGAAGAGTCATTTTGGACATCTAATCTCCGTTGAGTAGTCTACTTTTCAACCGAGCAATGACACTTTGCTTTTCAAAAACATCTATCGTTTCCTTTGAGCAGTCATTTGGGGCTACTCATCCTCTCCGAGCAGTTGGTTTTGCCATCTTAACCCTATTTCGGGAAGTCGTTTTTAGAACCTTCCATAATAATATTTTTTTCACTAAAATTAAACCTAAATTAAATTCTGCAAATAATTTGAAGAAAAAAAACATGTTCAAATTCAATAAAACCTTCCGAAAAACGCATTTACAGCTGTACTGCTTGTTTCGGTTATTTAGAATTAAGACAGTAACTACTACCAGATGTTGTGGTAGATACCAGGAACGTAATTGATAAAAAGGCCAAAGTGATCAATATAGAGAATTGATTGGAATGGCAAAATAATCAGAAATCAGATTACCAGAAATAACATATTCATTTATTATATATATGCACAATATAATAACAATTAATAATTAAAGGACTCTAGGGGGAATAATGATGTAATAATAGTTGAAAGGGATGCTCAGTAGATACGAAAAGGTACGATACTGAATAAAAACCAAAATCTAAATAAAGTACTCAGTAAAATAATATAATGATTTTAAAAGATATATAAAATACACGTTAAGCCAACATGTTTAAGACTTAGCTGCTTGAGAGGAACGTATGAGTGTCCGGGGAATGGATGGCCGGATGCTTGATGATGCACTGGGGAGTGTCAGGCAGAATGCAGAGGCCCAGTGCTTGAGAAGAACTTCAGTGTGTCCGGGGAATGGATGGCCGGATACTTGATGAAGCACTGGGGAGTGTCAGGCAGAATGCAGAGGCCCAGCGCATGAAAGGAACGTATGAGTGTCCGGGGAATGGATGGCCGGATACTTGATGAAGCACTGGGGAGTGTCAGGCAGAATGCAGAGGCCCAGCGCATGAAAGGAACGTATGAGTGTCCGGGGAATGGATGGCCGGATGCTTGATGATGCGCTGGGGAGTGTCATGCAGAATGCAGAGGCCCAGTGCTTGAGAGGAACGTATGAGTGTCCGGGGAATGGATGGCCAGATGCTTGATGAAGCACTGGGGAGTTTCAGGCAGAATGTAGAGGCCCAGTGCTTGAGAGGAACGTATGAGTGTCCGGGGAATGGATGGCCAGATGCTTGATGAAGCACTGGGGAGTTTCAGGCAGAATGTAGAGGCCCAGTGCTTGAGAGGAACGTATGAGTGTCCGGGAGAATGATGACCGGATACTTGATGATGCACTGGGGAGTGTCAGGCAGAATGCAGAGGCCCAGTGCTTGAGAGGAACTTCGGTGTGTCCGGGGAATGGATGACCGGATACTAGATGAAACACTGGGGAGTGTCAGGCAGAATGCAGAGGCCCAGCGCATGAGAGGACTTAATGAGTGCAAGAATTACTCGAGTGGCTTGGCAGCGAGTCCGGTCCTAGGAAATCGCCGGACTCTCACGAAATAGGCAGGAGCGCCCATTGAGAACACTGACATCTTCCGCTCACCCCTCGATCGTCGTCTCAGGTCCTCTCTCGAGCTCCGTCAACCTTCGAATCTCTTTCACCTCTGTCTCTCCAAAATGGCATCCAGAGCAGGGACACCCACCACTCTGGGGGGGGGGGGAGCATCAGCGCCGAGAAGACAAACACCACCGGCAAAGAACAGTAGCCGCCTCTGAAAATAACGAGCTTCCCCGCATCTCCATATCCCCTGCCAACCCCCAAAACAGGTGGCGAGACCCCTCGACAACGGAAAAGTTAAGAAGAAAACAAGTTGAACCCTCATCGAATAATTCTGAGCACCCCTTTTTACAAAAAAGATAATAAGTATATAAAGTTCTGAATATCATCAGAACACAGCTTTGTTATATATTCCCTCGTAAAAGAAAATAATTTAAAAGATCAATTCATTGTGTCCAAAAATGGGCGCATTTCGACCTTGTAATAATTTTCCTAAAATAAATTGCTTTCTATACAAGGGGGTAAGAACAGCAGACGTTTTCTTTATCGCTCAGGAAAAACGTTGCCATGTGCTGCAACTGGAACATTCAGGAAAATAAATATTACTTATTAATTAACTTAATTTATTTATTTTATTAACTTAATTTATTACTTAACTTTATAGTATAACACTTTTTGTTATTGTATCATCACAGCTTACATTTTAATTTTAATGATATTATAAAAGACGTATAGCCTTGTAACTGAACATACTTACGTAATACCGATAACAATACGATATTTAATCAAAAATATAAAATTTATACTAATTAAAAAGGAGGTTAATTTTATGTTTAAACAGTGAAAAATGAAACCGTGTTATGAACACTATGTTCAGACAAAATGCGCTATTGAAAAGCGTCATTTGGAAGGACGGCTTTATAGAGTACTTATTTTCGGACAAAAAAAAATCCGGATTTTGCAAAAAGCAGCAACAATGGCTTACCTTTAATGCTTTAATAAATAGTTACAATTCAACATATATGTAAATTAAATGTAACAATTAAAAAAAAATTATATATTTTACTTACATATTTTATCAGGGTTTATGTAAAAAAAATTTACTATACTAGGGGGGCTCCGCCCCCTGCTCCGCTAACGCTTCGCCAACCCCCGGAGGATTGCTACGCAATCCTCTTTAGTTTGCTTCGCAAACAATACCGACTACATACACTGTAGACAATGACAATGTGTCCTAACAATAATACTTTTTTTTAGTTATATAAATTATTACTGGCAGTGCCGTCACACAAATTTATTTTTGGGATGTCGAGACAAGAAATTTCCCAACTTAACGATCCGAAATTCCGAATGTGAACGATTCAAAATTCCCAACTTAAGGACGTCGGGTACCAGCTCTAGTGTTGTCCTCGTTATCTGACCATTGTTAAAAATATGAGACATCGTTCCCGGGTCTTTTCTTTAAGAAAGGCCTCGAACCAAAGCGTCCTTGATGTAGTAAGTAAATACGTACCAATAACCAATCAAGGGCGCTTTGCTCGAACCAACGCCAGTAGTTCAATGTGCAGCTCTAGTGCGACGTTAATTAACCA
The DNA here is from genome assembly GCA_963932185.1 of Troglohyphantes excavatus. Lineage (NCBI taxonomy): Eukaryota > Metazoa > Arthropoda > Arachnida > Araneae > Linyphiidae > Troglohyphantes > Troglohyphantes excavatus. The sequence goes on along the minus strand of OZ010669.1, from coordinate 68,563,450 downwards.
GACCACACTTAACGATTCGAAATTCACAACGCAACAGTGCTAAAAAAATTCCCAGTTCCAACTTATAGACATTTGTCAGCTTTTTTATAGGTAATATTAAACAGTTACCTCGAAAGTATTGATTTATTGCACGCATGTTCCAATGCAGTGTTCTGTTTTGAGGTCTAATTTAAGTTTCATCTTAATGCAAGCTGGGCAATTTCTAGTCTTCCATCGCTTTCATTTGCTAATAATATTAATTTTTCTGATGCATAAATTTTCCCAACTCAGGGATTTTTAAAACTCGAAATCCCCAACTTTTGAGGTTTCAAGTTTAAGGGGGACCCCCCCCCCCCCCCCCCCCTAATCTATACCCCTAATTTTTTATTTACTTTTTTTTTGAAAATTGGAAGACAAGTATACAAAAATGTATGAATTGTTTTCAAAATTTTCTAAAATCATGACTTTAACATAAAATAACGTCTAATATACTGATCATATTGAAAAACAAAAATATTCATCTTATTACCCAAACATTTCTTAATAAACTGGCATAATTTCATAATTTTAGGACATTTACTTTTTGAGATGCAAGCGGAACAATGAGACAAAAAGTCGCAAATTAAAATTTTCTCGAAATATCCGACATTTTTATCCTTCTTCGCTATTTTTTATACCTATCTTAATTGACCATATCTAATTTAATTGTAAAGATAGAAATATAATCTTTATAACATCAGAAAGAGCGAACATCTTTTAACGAACATTAATATATTTTTTTGAATAAGAGAATATGTAATTTTAAATTACTTATAGCAATTTAGAAATCAATTTTCAAAAATGAGGGTGAAAAAACTTCAAAAAGTGGAGCTTGTTTAAATGTTTAAAAAATTTATAAATCCAAAACTAATTCGAATTTAAAAAAATGCTTACTCGGATTTCCAGTTCAAACCTATTTGTACACTCCCTAAAAAAATTGGATCTCTCCTCTTAATGGTGTTTCAGAAACTCGACGGACAAAATTACTTGTAAGCGAAATTTTATCAACGACGATTTTAATATCAAATAACTTATAAACTAATAACAGTATTGAAACAAAAATATATTCTTCTTATTTATCAAACATTTCTTAACAAATTCACTTAATTTCGTAATTTTAGGCCTTTTACATTTTGAGATACGATCTGAATAACATTGAAAGAACTGAAAATTCCCCCTAAGGCTTACTTTTTTTTTAAATATATATATATATATATATAAGCGAAGTTCTTTCAATTGTTATTTTGAATATTTCAATCAGAAAATATCAACAATGAAACCTTAGAGTTTCGTTTCATCGAGTATTGAACACAAAGAAAAGAATATTTTCGTTTCGTTAATGAAGAGAAAATATTTAATGCACGTTATTTGAAAATTAGTAAATAACTACATCATATGTTAAGAAGTTTAATACAGGCCCTCACCGAAAAGATGAAACTGCGCCAATTTTGTAACTTCTGCATGTGGCTGAATGCCAAATGTAGCAGCGCTAAAACCACGTGATGATTTCAATGTTGACTCTGCGGTCTTATGAGGATCTATAAAAAAAAGTATATAATTTTTATATAAGTATATGGATTGGTTTGGATAATTTACGTCGCACTAGAGCTGCACAGTGGGCTATTGACGGTTCGGGGTCTATCTCGAAGGAAAGATCCGGGAACACATTCATACATGCACCTCGTTATTTTAGAACCATGGTCAGATGACGAGGAAACACCTGAACTGACACCCAACGCCTTCAATAGACGTCGGGACTTTGGACCCCCGATCAGATTTATCGTGCACCAGTCCCGTATACACGGCGTTAATTTTTGCGGATGTTCTGGACGACTTTTCTAGTATTTTGTAGCGAAGCTGGCAACTCTCCGATCACAAGATCACTACTTTTTTACATAAAAGTGTATATAAAACGCTCTCTATCAATATATCTACTCTCTGGATTGAAGCCCCTACTGTTTGCCTTGGTAATTTGCTACTGATATCACAACTTTTATAGCCACAATTTTGAGTGTTTTGCTGTTGTTGTTTTTTAAAAATGGGAAGGGACTTGCGTTTTTTTTTTTTTTTTGGGGGGGGGGGGGGGGGAAGTAGTTAATATAATCTCAATTTGTATAAATATATTTAATAAATCTAATTTTTTATTACTGTACATTTCATAAAGTACAAAAGGTGCGTTTTTTGTTTGTGTTATTGATAGAATTATCAGCAAAGAAGTACTCGATGGATAGAGTGTAGGATATGCTATCTGAGGGACTTCCCCGTTTGCGTTAAGTTATCACTTCGAATATTTATCTACTTCAATATAATGCAGAGTTCGAGATGAAGATTTTCATTGTCTGCAAAGGCAAGTTACTCAAAGTTGGGAAAAAGTAAATTTTAAAATAAAAACATCTGGGAACTGCTTTTTTTCGGAGATATTTTCTGAAAAATCATGGTAAGTTCAATTTATATATTTAAATAAAAGTTTTCTAATAATTCATTTTAAAAGTACTTTTATAACAAAAATAAACGGGTTTATTTTTATCCCACTGACGCACTGCTAAAAATTGGTACTCAAAAATAAGTAAAATTTACACATGTTTGAATATAGTCGACGTTTATCATGGCTTCAAATACATAAGTTTCAATTTTGAAAAAGGCATGTACTCAAAAATGAGTACGATGAATAAAGAGAGCAGATGCTAACCTACATAGTCTGCCTTCATAAATCACTTTCAATTAATATAGACAATTACAACCAAGACACAGGAAATTGAACCCAGGCACCACAGTGCAGTGTCTTATCCGTTGCACTACCAGGGCGACGTGAAGAAGTTATAAACAGAAGAAATGTTAAACAGGTGAGCCAAAAGAAGGGGAAGTAAGGTAATGGAATTGTAATAACTCAGTTGACATTTAAGCAATCGACATCAAATAATCTGGAAAACCATCTTCTGAATAACTATTTTAAGTATCTCAGCTCGCTTTGTTAAGATGCCCTGAACAGAAGCTAAAATCAGCAATACTAAATCCCATTGCTCAATTTTTAAAAAGTACGGTTACTTAAATATGAGTACGTCATCGCTCATTTACGATGCAATTGTACTCAAAGTAAACCGAGTAAGTTCAGATACTCATATTTAAGTACTTTTTTTATGGGACATTATATCTCAACCAGGGATCTTCAGTTTTTCTGGCAGGGCACTGATTTTTTTTTTTTTTTAATTTATCAAACACTTTATTTTTCAAATCAAATGGTTTGGAATAGAACAAAAAACATACCTCGTTAAACATAATATTTTTAAAAAAATATTTTTTTTAATGTAGAAAACAAATTATTTAAACTTTGAAGACCACTTTACAATTGCTAACATTGCTTGACTGTGTGTGGGAACTTGAGTTGTATTACGCTTTAATTAAAATTAAAACTGCATTTCAGTAATCTGTTCAAACAGAAATTTCAATAATATCTGCAAGAAGTACATTTCAAATATGTATTTCTTTATTAAAACAAAAATTATAAAATATGCTTGTTTAAATTTTTATGATTACAATATGTTTTATTTAAATCACTCTGAAATTCCAAATGCCTTTAACACATTGAGTGCTACGTGAGTAAACCACTGAATTCTAACTGTAACTTCTGGAAATCTCGAAACTTGTTTCCTCAATGGGCGTTTTGACGCCAATGTGAAAGCAGCCATACTGTGCCCCAACATTTTTTTAAGTGATTTATTGTGTTTTTTAATCCAAAAATCCTTTATCGGAAGAAAGCGGAGGTTTCACCGATAATTGGTTCAACCCCTTTAACAGCAAACGAAATTTTCGCTGTATCTACATCAACAAGCTCATCCAAAAAAGACAACGGCGACCATGGTCCTCCGTGGCCCAGTGGATAAAGGCGTTCAGCTATGAATCCGAGGATTCCTATTTCGAGCCCGATCGGTGACAAGTTGTCATCTTGCGATCGGAGGGTTGCAAGCTTCTCTACAAAAATACTACTACTACAATACTAAGAAAACTCGGATTTTGAGTTTTATGCAACGTTATGAGTTTTAGTGCAACTATCACCACTAAACCATCCGTGGTAGCACCGTAAAATGGTGAAACTAAGCACCAAATGTTGGTTGCAGCTAAATGGGTACCAAAGTTTGGTGCAAGGTCGTAATAATTTTTAACAGTGTACGGAACCACTGAACTCTAACTGTAACTTCCGGAAGGCTCAAACTTTGTTTCCTCTATGGGCGCGTTGAAGCCAACTGAAAGCAGCCATGCTGTGCTCCAATATTTTTTTAAGTGATTTATTGGTGTTTTTTATTACCATAGTATTGTAGAAATATTAAATGTATATAAACATTATATTTTCTTATAGAATTAATTTTTATATTGACAAATAAATAGTTTTTGTTCTTGCTTTTTATCTACTTCGACTTTGACTTGCAAATGACTTTCTATTTAATAGCAGATTGCATTTAAAATGGGTTTAAAAAGAAAATAGAAAAAAACTCAGCCAAAAGCAATACACGTCGGCTTATTTTAACATGAAAAATATACGAAATATTGCGGTAGCAAAGAAAGTGGGCCACATCATGGCTGCCTCTAAATCGACTTCAAGTCAACAAAGTATCTTGCCCAATCCAGAAGTTACAGTTAGAGATCAGTGTACGGAACTTCTTCGGCGTCGCGGACTTTTCGCCATGTTCGGTTGGAACAGCGGTCTTCTTCTTCTCGGCGCGAAACTCCCCATATAAGTTCTTTGTATTTTTTTCAGTCCCAAATATCACCACAACGAAGGTACTGCAACCGTGGCTACCTCTACGAAGCCAAGACCTACTTGGAGAAGCTGAGAGCAGAGCAGCCCAGAATCGCCGGCCACTTCCAAGTGTGGCGCAAACACAGGGAGTTGTCCATCGAGACCGTCGACAGCCTGCAGAAGAAGATCGACAGTATCTGCGTTAGCTGCAACGTCGCCCGGGGCGTCGGGGCAGCAGCCGGGATTTTCGGAATATTCGCAGGAATCATAGGAGTTGTTCTCGAAGCCAATGAACACGAATCGGCTTCGCATTTTAAGCAGGCGAGCAAGTACTGCGCTGGAGCAGGTAAAAGATCTTGACAACAATGATATACTTTAAAATAAATTAATAATTATTTATTGTTTCGAACAATTGAAATTTGGAGAAATAACTCTTTCTGGCAATTTTGCTTCAACAGCAAAAAGGCTAACTTTCGGAACTGTACCCGGAGGAGTAAAAATGAATAAAAAGTGCAGTTCCTTGCCTTCATAGGCTGTCTTCATTAAAACACTTTCAATAAGTCTTAACAATTACAACCAGAACTCGAACCCATTCCGTCTACCCGATGGTTTTCGCACCGAAATCCTGGGTATCCGTTGTACTACGAGAGCTACGTGAAGACGTTATAAAAGGAAGTAATGCTAAAAAGGCGTGGGAAAAGAATGTAAAGTAAGATAATTCAGTCGTAATAACACAGTTTTCATTTCAGCAATCGACACCAAATGATGTGAAATACCATCTTCTGAACAACTATTTTAAGGTTGCTAGGTCGCTTTGCTAAGATGGCTTAAACAGAAACTGATATTAGCAATATTAAATCCCACTGTTCATTTTTTGCAAAAGTACGATTATTTAAATTTGAGTACATCATCGCGCATTTACGATGCAATTGCACTCAAAGATAAACGAGTACGTCCATGTACTCATTTTTAAGCACATTTTTTTTTACAGTGCAGTTATTTTGCCTTCAAGAAAATAAACAGGGGAAACGAACGAATGGGGTAATAATTTTTAACGCGTGTGTAGCCGCGAGTAACAGCTAGTAGGTAATATTGCACTTTTAAATAACCACAAATCTCCTAGAATCATCTTCGATTTAATAAAAGTTCTAAAACTTTCTTAGTAAGTTATTCTTATTCAGAATTTTTATTCACATAATAATTGCAGGTGCTGCTGCCATTGTAACTTCAACCCTCCTGGAAGCTGGTCTGTCTCAAAGCGCCATCAACGAAATCAAGAGAGTTCTGAAGAGGGACATCGAACTGACAAAACCACTCATGAACTGGATACAGTTCTCGCATGAATTTGGTTACCGATTCAATCTGATTTTCCAATGCGACATTGCATCGGACACTTTCTTCAGTGTCCTGAAGGTGTATCGACAATGCATAAAGCTACTGGACTCAGGAAGCTGCTCTGTGCAGAATCTTATTCGCAATCTTCAGTTTGGCAAAATGGAAGGCATTGAGGATGTGGCAATGGAAATTGCCGATAAAGTTATCTTTTTTTTAAAAGGAATGCTCACGAATCCTGAATTGTTTCAACCACTGAAAGAAATATGGGCAATCTTAGAGGAGAATCCTCATACTTTTCAATTTGCTAAATTGGGCGCCATGCTCTATTTGAAATGCAATAGTCTTTTGGATTTGGGGGTTTTGTCAAAGCTCCTATCCGCTGCAGGGCTAAGTTTACCGAACCTTGGTAACCTAGCGACGGGCTGTGCCCTCAATGCAATCGCACTTGGATCTCATGTTGTTACACTTATATTGGCAGTCAAAAACATAGAAGAAGGCCAATCCAAGTATTCTGAAGCATTGGATCGAATTAAGTTTGCATTGCGCTCAGAACTGAGCGAGGTTGATAAGCAAATGAATACGCGTGCTCGGTCTATTGACGTTATTGAGTGGCGATGATGCGTTTGAGTTTTGCAACGCCAATTTGGATATTCGTTAACACACAATCTAATTACTAACTTGTAATCTCCTTACTAACTTGTAATATCTTTATTAACTTTTATAACTTGTAAATATTGCATGTAGTCATTCACGAAGAGAGATAAGCGAAATGTAAATTAGTTGATCGAACATATGGAACTAAAACTTAGAGATAAACAATGTGTGTACTCATTTTATAAAATGTACAATCTTGTATTTCTATACAAATTCCTTAAAATTATAAATTATTTCTAGGATATACTGCACAGTTAAGATATCAAAAGGCATTCCTTCTTGTTCTATAGAAAATGTCAAATTATTTACTTTATATATTGAATTAGCCAATGTATGTCAACTTTAATTTTTCTTTTTAAATGTCATGAAATGGCATTTTATGTTGTTTTCTTTAAGCCGATAAATAACTGTATCGGTTTCCTGAATTTTCATTGTATAAATCAATCATCCATCTGCAATGTAATAAATGTTTACTTGTTAAGTGCTTCTCTATTTCCTTTTAATTTTTTCTTTACCTATTAAACACTCACTCAGAAAGTTGTTTGTATTATTGACTTGTTGAAATAATTTTACTTTATGTGAGTTATTTATAATCCAGATTACATTTTTCGTTTTTGGAAATAATAAATATTAAATCTGATAATTCAGCACATAATCTCTACTAGAACGATCTTATATTTATATACGACCTTATACCTTAAATCTACATAGCCGTAGGATAGGACACATAGAGTAATCGCTTTGCATTGCATCACTGCGTTTAAAGTCTCTAACTAGTAGGAGGTCATATGAATGGACTGGCCGCTTGAAGTCAGCATGGAGACTAGGGAAGGTTCAATCGTGAAGTATCCAATATCAAATTGTAGTTTTAGATACTATAGTATCATCAAACTTTCGAAACAACATTTGACAATTCGAAAAAGGTGATATATTTTAATAATTCTTGTGAAAAAAGATTCATTTGTACCTGACAACTTAATAATATTTTATTTATTTTGTTAAAAAAGGCGAATTTTTACCGTTTGTTGATTTTCGTGTTTTCTGCTTCTCGAAGAGCTTTCGGTAATTTTAATATTGCCATTACTTTTTTAATATAACAGCTTTTTTCTAATAATATATTGTTTCCTTAACCTTATTTCAACTTTTGTTGCTGTAAATTTTGTGCAATATAAAACTTTTTTGGAAATGAATAATACAATATCATAGTGGGAGACTTTTTCTATAGGATCATTAAAAATATTTATTGAGAAAAAATTGTTCTAAAAAAGTCTGTTCACAAGTTATCAGGTCTTATTGTAACGGTCAGTCGTGGGCCGTCGTAAAAAATGGACAATCGTTAAATCCATTAAATTGTTAGTTATTCTTACTTGAAAAATTTAACATGTTATGTTTGGAAAATGAAAAGATATGATGAAATTGATTAGATAAATCGGATTCTTTAAAAATTTCCTAAATTACTTATAAAAAGGTTAAACGAAAGTCAAACTTTGAGATCCATTCTGTATGTATAAGGCACATGCGATTCCATCGTCTGTTGATCAATACTTAATTTTGGAATTTTCCTGGCTGACTTAAATATTAAAATCATTATTTTCTCTTATGTAACTAAGCTTTCCTATCTTATTCATTTTCCATGCGACATTAAAATTTATAGAAAAGCAAAAATTAATTTTAAAATTGAATGAAATCGCTTTAGAAGTTTTATAAAATCGATATCGAAGTGAAATGTTTCTGATGAAGAATTGGATTAATTTTAAGATACATAGCAAGTTAAGAATGAAAAAAAAAAATCTTTTTATAAACAGATTTTTCAAAACCAGTACAAATCTAAAATATATTCGAAAAATTAAAATATTTCTTTAAAAAATGTGACACTTTCTCTTTTGTTTGTAGACTTTTAAAATAGTAATCACAATCGGGGATTCGTAATATTGTTTAGAAAAGGTAATGGGATAAATAAACAATAGCTTAAACAATTGTTTTTAAAATGTTTCACTTCAACAATAATTGATCTACAAACCTAGCCTTTGAAAATAAATTCATTGCAAATAGCTGATTTTCGTTGGAAGAAGTACGGCCTTTTATAAGAATAAATGTTTTATGACTTTTAACCTCTAAAATAAATGAACGAACAAGATGCTAAAACACAATTTCTTATCCCTTTAACTCCCAACTTTTTTTTGGTAGTAAAAAACAACAATTTTAAATTTTCTTACGCCAACTTTAATTTGAGTAAGAACTCGATTTGTAATGCATAATCTCCGGAGCAAAACTATCTACATCACAATTTGTATGTAATATGCGTTATATAAAGCAAATACAGTTTTTATTTTAAAAAAAATCTACTTTGAATTCCTTTTAAATGTTTAAATAATTTTTGACAGTTTAATTGTTTAACACTGAAGAAATTAGACGACATTTCACTCATGTAGCAAAAACAAATATTTTTTTTAAAAATCAAATCAAGTTTCGAATAAGAAATGTTTTCTCTGTAATACTGTTAATTATATAAATTTTTAGGATGGGTGCGGGGTCTTGTACGGTGGAACTCGTCGCACACCCCTAAGGGCATCTGTGTTCAGGGATGTTAGCCCCCCTGTAGGGGAAGACTAGCCCCTCCCCACCCCCCACCCCTCGTCGTGCAATATATATATAAGGTGTGTTCGTTCTCGCGCTGTCTGACGGAAGGCGGGGAAAGCAAATTTTTGACGTCATAGTGACGTCTACCTTCGCCTTCTGTGTGCGTGTCTAATGCTAGTTTGTACAGTCGTTTTAGAGTCTACAGAGCAAACTTAATTTACCAAGAATTCTTGTTTGTAACTAATCATGAATTTATTTAAAAGAAAACAGTTAAAATTTGCTTCAAAAAACAATTTCAATCGATTTGCAGAGTGGTTTAGTTATTAAAATTTCTCGAAATTAATTGCAGCTAATTTGAACCAATGGTTCGTGACGAGCTGCCATCTATTCGTTTTTTTGTGAACTATTTAAAAATGATAATCGCTATTTTTATTTAGTATTTACTGTACTTTATGAGTTTAAATTATATTTTAAGGATTGCATTTAGTATGTAAAAATTGCAAAAGAGTTGCTTAATAAATTAAGCGTATTAAAAAAATATTAGCTGCCACGAGAGCATGTTCATGAATTTTGAAAGAGTAAAATAGGGGTCGGAACCATCCGGTCAATGCATTTGTATTGGACATATTAAATAAGTTACAATTTCAATCAAGTAAAATACGGCGACATAACAAAACAAGGACGGATTAGCAGTGAAGCTACCTGAACACAATTATTTACAGATATTTATATTATTTTGCTAATTAAAAATCAAATCACAAGTTGTTACCCAACCGGGGATCGAACCTAAGTAGCAATGCTTGAAACACACAGCCAATGAAAATGATCAAAAACACATAGTAAGGCGGAGCAAAAATGACGTCAAAAACTTGCTTTCCTTGCCCACTTTCAAAAAGCGAAAAACGAGCACACCTTCTATATATAGTTTCCACTATCCTTGGAAAGTAGCTTTGACGATCGCCGAATGCTTCAAAGTGATAGTGTAATTTCTGAGGTGTGCATTCTCCTCCTAGGCGAAGTGAAAGCAAAGTCGAAAATTTATTTTTGCTTAAATGCGCAGTTAATATAATTGTGATAAGTTAATCAGATCTTACATAAAGAGGTCAGTTAATCGTATATTTGCCTAGGAATGAAGAATGATAAGTTTTCTCGGGACTTCCCCGTTTGTATTTATCAGTCTCTTATAAGTTATCGCTTGTGGAATTTATCTAAACCAATGTATCATTTAAGTTGAAAATAGCTTTTGCATTCATTGGTCGTCTAATAAAGTAACACAAGAGCCAGATTTGACGTGCAATTGGCCAATGTTTTCCAATTAGTCATGGTAAGTTTAAATTGTATTTTAAATATATATTTTTATATTATACCTATATTAATCGGACATTACTGTTTGGATTGGTGTCATATATATTATTTTTCTCTAGTAAAACTACTTTTTACCCCCCTTAGACGCAACGGATCTTAACACATGAGGTATAAAAAAAAGAGAATTTCATGGACCAGTGACGAATCGCACTTCATCTCATAAATATCAATTTTTTTAATGCGTTTAAAAAAAATAATTTTAGATTTTTTTTTTAAACAAGCGCGCTGATAATGCTTCCGTAATGAGCAGACCGATAAACTCTTTTTTTACTCTAACGAAGGGGTGTGTGATGTGTGTGTGGGGGGTCGGTCATACGGGTACGCTAATCTTTAATAACAGTTTTAATTTTTGGCTTAATAACTATTACGGTCTAATAGTAGTTTGAGATTCCAAAACCGAATGTTTGAAGGGAATAAGTAGCCCTCTAAGACGGTAACAGCTGTTTTTAATTATTTTTTATGAAGGAAAAAGTGTTAAAATCAGTTTATCATTACTTTATATTTAAGAAAGGGCAATTGACAGTAAGGTGATATATTGGTGTTTGATATTTCAGTTCTGATATTTCTGTCGAGTTCACTGGACTAAAACAATAATAGACACCAGAGCGAGCACTCACGTTGAGTGACAATGTACTCTACCGTGCCGCGCATGTGCAGACTATTCGGAAGAAAGGTTTAGAAAACATTCTACCTTCACTTTGCGGGAATCTGACGTGACGTCACACAAAAAAAAATTCACACAAATGAAAACTAGTTTTATAGGTTCCTTTTTTTTTTTTTTTTTCTTTTCTTGTTAGTAAGAATATAAGTATGTCCAAACATTTAATGTATTTTTGAAAGCCAGAAACGCGTTTTTAAATCTTCGCAAACTTATGCGGAAGGCTTATTTTTTCTACATTGTAAAAAAAAAAAGTACTTAAAAATGAGTACCTGAACATAGTCTTTTTTCTTTGAGAACAATGGCATCGTACATGAGCGATGACGTACTCAAATTTAAGTAATCGTACTTCCTCAAAAATGAGCAGTGTGATTTAATATTGCTCATCTCAGCTTCTGTTCAAGCCATCTTAACAAAGCGAATTGACAAACTTAAAATAGTTGTTCAGAAGATGGTTTTCCATATTATTAGATGTCGGTTACCTAAATGGAAACTGAATAAATACAACTCAATTATCTTACTTCGTATTCTTTTGGCACAACGTTATAACATTTCTTCTGTTTATAACTTTTTCACGTCGCTCTGGTAGTGCAACGGATTAGTCACTGGGCTGCGGTGCCTGAAGATCTGGGTAAGTCTTGGTTGTAATTGTTAATATTTATTTAAAGGGATTTATGAAGGCAGCCTATGTAGGCAAGCAACTGTTCTTTTAATTCATTTTTACTCATTGTACTCATTTTTGAAAACATGCCTTTTTCAAAAATTAAATTTATGTATTCGGAGCTCTGATAAGCATCGAATATACTCAAAAATGAGTACATTTTACTGATTTTTGAGGACTTATTTTTTAAAGTGTACCTTCGCTCAAAAAGGTGTAAAGCAATCGCGCACGCTTAGTCCTCGCTCCAGTGTTTATTGTTACTTTAGCTCAGTGGTCGAGTTTGGAATTTTATCGAACACAATACTCTCAGTGAATTAGAGGGGCATCCATTGATTGCCAAGTGGCTTGCGTCCCCCTTGGGATACAATGACAGAGTATGAACACAATTTAAACACATACACCTTCATAAACTTCATTTTACCAAATTTCAATTTAGTCCAGAGGAGGTGATTCGAAGGAAATTTTACAGCCACAAGCACGCTTGAGTTTTGGTGCCGCCAAATGCTTCGCAAATTGTACGGTAGATAAAATACCAAGCACATTTTTGTCTTTTATCTTTATGTTTCAAATATTCCAAAATAATTCGCAAAATTACTTAAAACGTTATATATTGAACAATAACTACAGTTTAACGAACCCTGCTAAACTTTAAAGCTATCACGACAAGGCTGCTATTCAAAAGAGCTTGATTGACAAAGACTTCTTATCTATATCTCGATATGCTTATTAAATTCGAATCCTTAGCCTGAATTTTTTTTTTTTTTTTTTGTGATTACACTATTTCATTTAAAGTATAAAAGGTATTTTCATCAGTTGTTTAGCAAGCCCACATTTTGGAATAATTATAAATTTAGCACATTAGAAGGGAAATATTCCAATGCCAGGATATCTACAGCATTTGGCCAATACCTCCTTTATAAGAAATGCAAAATACACGCGCGAAAAACGAAATAGAATAACGTAAAGACATAAACAAATGGCACTTGGCAGATTTCCCGATGCAGTATGGGTAGGGCTACCAGACGTCCCGGTTTCGCCGGGACAGTCCCGATTTTTCGTCCTCGCCCCGGGCAGTCTCAAGTCACGGGATTTCCCATCATTCATACATATCGCCCAGTTTACAGATTACCTAAAAACCGGTATTTCGTCTAAAAAATCCCCATTGCCGGTGTAAAAACATCCTTATTTTTTGCTGGTGCGATTGACAGTCCCATCTCCCTCCTAGAAATTTTCCCGTTATTCCGTACATATTGCCGCCTTTCTTTAAACGCGTGTGAATGAGGCTTTTGGACCTTGGAGGGGCGTATTGAACATCATGTTCACAAAGTAAAATTTTTGCTATGGTTGGCAAGAAATGGCATATACGACGAGCGTCCTGTGTTAGCTTTTGGAATTTCTGGTAACCCTAAGATAGATAATCCGCCAATAATTTTTTATACAATTAACACATGCGTTTTCGACGCCTTTTTAGCTAAAAATAGCAGTTAATATTTTTTTCAGAAATATAGTAACTCTGCCAAGACTTAATTTTCGACCCACGTCATTTTCAATGGGGGAGTTTCACGCCGAGAAGAAGACCGCTGTTCCAAAGGAACATGGAGAAAGTTTCGCGACGCCGAAGAAGTTCCGTAGGGTTAGCATGGAGCTTTAGCTCCTGTTCTATATTTTTAACTTTTAGCCTTTAAATAATACCTCAATATAGAAATATTTACTACATACACTGAGATAGATTGTAGTCATCGTTTATCAAGTATTTTTGTGTTGAAATAAAAGTATTTTTCCGTATTTTTCTGTAATTCTAATTATGTACAAATATAATATAAGTATATCTGTACTTAAATTTATTCATATATGGAATAAAAATATTACTTATTTGGAAAAAACAAATATTATAAACAAACTTTCCCATAATTGCAAGCGTAGCGACTAAACAAGCAAAAGCGAAGTTGTCTGCTGTAGGGAAGAAAACGAAACTACTAGTAAGTTACCATGTTAATACGTCACGTGAAACTCTCCCATTGCGGTAACCTGTCCACAGGTTTTCTTTTTAGGAAGTATTGATTTGGCACACAATAGCAAAGGAACATTTTGAAGGTCTGCTAAAAATGTTAATTGGTTTGTTTGTTTGTCTGTCTGTTTGCTTGTTAATATTTGATTTCTTTTTCATCACCGAAATTGGGCGCCCTCTTTAGACGAGCACTCCAAAGCGATTGCTTTTGTCACTTACGCCTAAAACAGCCTCTGTTTCAGGCTCAAAAGCAAGTGCCAAGACCATCGAGTATCAACAGCATCTACGGGGATCCCGAAGACGATCTTCCCGACACCCTAACGAAACTACAGTGGCTGCAAAGAGTGCAACCCGAAGTCGCCGAGTATTTTGAACAATGGAGCAGGCAGCGGGAAGTGACCATTGACACTGTTGACCGCCTGCACAAGTCAATTGACGCTCTCTGCGAAAACTGCAATGTCGGACGCGATATTGGGGCCGGAGCTGCAATAGTCGGATTCATTTCTGGAGTCGTGGGAATCATACTCAAGGCGAAAGGCATTGCAGTGCCTGATCAGTTAATGCAAGGCAGCAAATACTGTACTGCGGCTGGTAAGTTATCTCTGTAGATATGCAGATAATTCATATTCGGGTATATCCGTCATGTAACAGGGCTTTTTGTTCTTTTTATATATATTTTAGGTAATATTAAGCAGTTCTTTCACAAGCACTGATTTGTTGCACTCATATTCCAATGCAGTGTCCGTTGTGAGGTCTAATTTAAATGTAATTTAAAAAGTTGGGCAATTTCTAATCTTCCCTAGTTTTTAGAAGTTGAAATTCACAACTTATAGGGTTTACCGATGATTGGAGAGGTCGGACTCCCCCCCCCCCCCCCCCCCCCTTAATTAAATTAAAAGGCGAGTTGCTAGTACAGGGTGGAAACAACATTCTGGGAAAAAAATTCCCTGATTTTCATAATGGTGTCACAAAAATTTCGCTGATTTTAAAATTACGTTAAGAAATGTTGCAATACATGTTTTGTATAAAAACAAAGTATTCACGCTACAGTGATCCAATAAATATATTGAATTATAAATGAAAAATTATACGCAATACTTATTGACAGTAAAAGAATAATTTATGGATGCAACACAAATTACGCAATTGCGACATGCATAATAGTAATTAAACATGTTCTCTCATGGAAGCAGATAATACAAAAAAAAGCAATGTTTTTCAAATTATTTATTTTGTAGATAATTTTAAATGTTTTAATTGCTTCATATTTCCTATTCCAATATTCAATAAATCACATATTCATTAGCTCCTCACATGTTGCTTGCAATTCAAGGTACAATGCACTTTGCTTTTGCTGCTCCCTCCAGCAGGGGTTCACGTTTTTACAAAAATAAAATATGAAAATGCGCATTTTTTTTCATTCTTTTTCAGAACTAAAAGGAAATATTGGCAACTAAATTACCCAGAATAGAGGGCATAATAGATCATAATTGCCGTTTTAATGATCGAATTTTGAAAATTTCCCTGATATTTCCAGAATAAAAAAAATTCCTTGATAATTCCCTGATTTCCAAGTTATGTTGCCATCCTGTAGTAGTAAAATCTCCCAGCGTAATTGACTTTTGAGAGGAATAATTTCAACGCTGTTTGCTGTTTGGTCGAAATTTCTGGTCAGCAAAAATGTGTTAAAAGTTCGCAGAACAGGGGGTTTCTTCGCGTAATCTGCATACGTGCGTCCCGATCTGACGATGGTGTCTGAAATATGGCAAACCTAACAAACTAATAATAATTGTTTTTACAGGCACTGCTATTATTCTGTCTTCAAATGTTCTGGAGGCTTGTCGATCCTACGGACCAGTAAGCAAAATAAAAGGAGTGATAGTAAGAGATATCGAACTGACTGATCCACTCAGGACATGGATAACATTCTCACAGGAAGTAAAATACCGATTCGATAATCTGCTACAGTGCAACGTCGGGTCCCCAACTTTTGTCAAAGTCATGGAGGTGTGTGGACACTGCTCAAAGTTATTAAAGGACGGAAATTACAAAATAAAAGACATTATACGTGATATTGAGCGCGGCGTAGTGAAAGGTATAAAAAATGTACCGTCCGATATATCAAAGAAAGTCCGCAATATTTTTAAAAGGATTCAAGCAAAACCTAATTTGATTCAAAAATTGGGAGAAATTTGTATGATATTCAGTGAAACTCCCTATGTGTTTCGATTGATTACAGTGGGTGCCATGATTCATGGCCACGTCTATGGAATTATGCTTTATGAACCATTTGCTGCCGGTGATTCAGATTGGCTTCACTGTTCCCTGGACACGATCAAAATGTTGTTTCGTCTTCTGACGAAGATATCGTTTACAGAAATAAAAAAACGTCAATCTGAATACTCTGAATCATTGAATCGTGTTAAGTTTGCGCTGAAATCAGAACTAGTTGAGGTTACTAATATAATGAATCAACATCAGGAGAATTTAGATTATGAAAGAATTCTGGAATTAACAAATATAAAATTAGCTATTCCCCAACTGCCTTGTGTTTCGTGACTTTACAATAATCTGAAAACTATAAAGGTTAATCATGCACATTAAATCTGTCCCAATTTCTCATTGAATGCTGCATGTAAATACATTATTAGGTATGAGTAAATTTAACCAAGAGTTTACTCAAACCAAATTTATAACTATTAAAATTAAAAACTTTATATATGGCAATTAAATAATTAAACCTAAAAATAAATTTCGACAAGCCATATATAAAATTCAGTAATATTTTTTAAAAAAAAAGCAATAAAAAAAGTTTGAAACACTAAAATAGTGTAAATGTTAAGTAAAAAAACACATAGTATGTAATGCATCTAGTATATAAAAAATATTATGTCTATGAATATTAATAACGCTATTTAAATATTGTCAATTTTTGTTGTTTAAATTTGTATTTTGTCTCTTTGGAAAATAAAAACACAAAAATTATTATTGCTGTTTTTTTTATCTTTCCACATATGAAATACTACAAGATTGTACATATAACATTCAGAACAGTGTATCAAATTATAAGAATAGTGTTATGACACGAGAAAAATCTGTATTTTACAATGAAAATATATTAAAATGGCGCAGATCCGTGAGATCTCTTTAATATGTACACATGAAAGGTAAACAGCGTCAAAAATATATTGGATGACAATACAATAATTTTGATGAAATTTAGAAAATGAATTTTAAAAGTACAAATAACATTCCTGTTTATACATTAATACAATCGAAATCAGGGTTATGTAATGCATTATTACAATTCTTGTTACATAATATATATACCACCCCTTATTCACATTGCTCTCTGTGTGCAATGTGAATAAGGGGTAGTACATATATTACATTACAGGGCAGAGGTTCGAATCAATGTAACGAAGTTAAGGGAAACAACTGTGTAAGTTACTAATATTTTGAATTTAAATTTTACAAAAGAGTTTATAGACAATACAACCCTTTTTTATAAAAAAAACACACCTTGAGCACTGATTAAGTTTCGACTTTGAAAGGTTAAGGAATAATTTTTATTTGACAAAATCAAAAATTGTTATTGCTTAATTAAGTTGCTTTTTTTTTTCTCCATTGGTATAAATGTAGTCATCTTTTTATGTATGCATACAAAATCTAATGCTTCTTAGCCAAAGAAATTGTGATTCGACACCATGGCATAAGATAAAAATGGTATAAAAAAATTGGTGTGACGTAATAAATGCACACTTCCTAGTATTAACTGATAAAAAAAATTGTTTGAAAAGCATTAACAACTTTCGTGTAACTGAAATTTTATATGCATCTCAAGAATAAACATACCAAATACATGTCCTTGTTTAATTAAGAGTTATAAATAAATATCTGGAATAAATAACAGTTACAAAAACAGAGAGCATTTTTAAAATCACAGTTGAGTATTTCAATGAGCAAACCTTGAATAAGGAAGATGAGACAAGTTTTACTAGAATAGAACATCATTTAAAAATAGGGATTCAAAAATTAAAATACCAATAACAATTTTTTTTAAAAAAGTATATTGCAAATTTAGTTAAATATATTATTGAAGGCTAACTTAAAGAATACGGAGGACTCCAATAAATGATTTAAACACTGTCATCAAGAAAGATTTCAATTTTGTTTGGCAAACAAATATAATACTTATGAGAGACATATTTTAAGCTCACTAGTAATTTTGAGTTGTTTTTAAGCATGTTTTCTAGTTTACATATATACACAATTTTATTGTTTTATTGAATTACCATTTTGCTTTTCTTTAGCCCAAAACTTAACACACTTCTTATTAAGTTACATAATAATCCCAAATAATGCCTGAAAGTTGTGCAATTAACATTTAATTACCAACTTCAATAAACTAAAGTTTGATAAGCAGTTTATTGTGCTTGGCTGGTTAGGGATAGGAAATAGTTAAAAAATCCCCTATCGCGGAAATAGTTAAGAACGTGTTATAAACGCTTAAGCTGCGATAACGTGCAAGTTAAATTGGATTAACGTAGACTTATGTGGTATCACAGCTTAAGTGACATTATATCACATGCATGATTTGGATGTATTAATTTAACCACGGAAAATTTGTCACTGAAATTGTTACTCAAAATACAATTGCCATAATTATCCTTTATATTTAAATTTTAACATATTGGATATTCCAGAAGGTTATAAATGACCCAATTACATTGTTTGAACCTGAATATCAGATAAGATCATTAACTCTACTATTCCTACAAGAAATTAAAAATCTGACTTGAAAGTGACTATTAATAAATGAGCAATGCACCTATATTATACACTTATTGAATACAAAATTATAAACAAAGTGAAGATTATTTGAGTGATATACTACATATTTTATGGGATCTAATAACAGTTTCTGAATAATAGAAAAGTTGCAGCATAAACAATGCTCAGTTCTGTCAGTCGCTAAAGAACAAGGGAAGATCACGTACTACAAGATAGTTCTGTTTACATCAGAGGAACTTGAACTATATACAAAGTTATCTCACAACATACAAGTTGGTGTGATTCGAAATAGTCAATAAACTTTACAAATAAACTCAAACTTATCAGTTCATATAATTTTGAAAGATGCATATTAAAGTTTTATAGGATTTGTTTTGCAAGTACACATATCTTTTTGAAATTGAACATTTGTTTATTGAATATTCCACGACTAAAAGTGGAGTTACTTCAATTTTCTTCTTCGACTTCATCGCCGTCCGAATCAATCAACTTCCTTGCTAACTTTACAGCATAAAATTCATTGTAATGCATTTTCCTTTTATATTCAAATGCAGACCTTTGGGCTGTAAAAAAAAATTAAACTCCCATCAAGCTTATTACTCATTTTATCTTATAAAAAAAAATTACTTATAAAGGCTACTAAGACAGTAGCTATTATACAGTAGGATGGGGCGAAAAAAATCAAAATTTGATTAATGTAAAGTAATAGTGCGGGAAAAGTTGCCTTTCGCATACATTATTCACCGTGTAAAAGGATTTTGATGGCAAATAATATCTAGAGGCAGTGGCGGCGATTGGGTGCTGAAAGTGGGGGGGCAAGATAAAGGGGAAACCAGAAGTCCCCCAAATGGGAGGAAGAGGGCGCGGGGGGGGGGGGGGGGGGGACTAAAAAAATTTGCTATTATATTGCTATAAAAAGGCTATGGTATTGCACACTTGTATTTACTCACTATTTTGTGTTTTTTGAAGTATACCCACTTAAAATACACAGTAAAAAAAATTTAATAACACAAATTTAAAAAAAGAAGTTTTCATACCATAAAGCTGATTTGAGACAAGTTAAAAGCTTTCTTTTTTCGTTATTCTGACTTAAACAGGCAAAACAAAGCACGATAACTTTCAGGAATACTATAGAAAAGGGCCACAAAAACGAAAGTCTAATTTTCAGGAATATAAAAAGTATGAACTGCTGTGCAAAACACCTTTATATCACTTGGCTATTTTAGCTATAGTCGAAGACAATTTAACTAGACCCTTAAGGGAAGGCTACGATGTGTAAAAAGACTGAGCTATGGCCCTGATTGAATAAAAAAAAATCAATGGCTGATTTAAAAACAAATAAATATCTAGTGGAGTAATCATAAGTCATATACAGTTTGCTCTGTAGACTCCAAAATGACAGTACAAACGAGAGTCATAAGTCATATTCGGCGCCGCTTTCGCCCTTTTTCCCTACTGCTTATATGTAAAACTGAGAAAACTTGGGAATGAGTCATTCTGCTGAGAACCAGAGGGTATTTTGTTGATTTAATATGTAGTTACAATAAACTATTTATTGATGTTTTCGAAATCAAAGCATTGAGAATTAAAAAAAAAAGCTATTAAATCTTTTCTGCCCTTATCTTTGAGAACATTCGCTGATAAGAAAATTAAACAAATATACTTTTGTGGATTGCGTTTTAAAAATGTTAAAATCGGAGATTTTCTGACTAAAATAAACTATTGCAAAACCAAACTATTTAATAAGTAATCATAAGTAAAATTATTATAAACTATTTCATTCAGAAAAACTATAGAAATTATATGGTTAAAAAAGTTAATAGCTTTGATAAGACTTTACAAATGTATATTTTGTTTTGATTTAATTTAACAATTACTGGTACTTTAGAAGCAAAATTTATTAAAATATACAACTTGATTTAATATTCGAACTCGCAATTTGGCGCTCTTTAAAGCGCCAAGTTCCTTACCGGGAGGTTGCAAGCCCGTTCTCCCATCGTCCAAACGTTTGACGTTTGGAGGTGACTAGTGCACATTAAATCTGGCAATGAGAGGGGTTTGAACCTCCTGAAACCTCACCCCCCCCCTCCCTTATTTACGTTCCCATGGGGGTTCAAAATTTTTCCTTTGTTAGGCAATGCAGTACAACAATTGACTTGTAATTTAGTTTTAAAAAGTCCAATATAAAAAGGTTGCGGGGGCAACATACAAAAAAGTGCGGGGGTAACATACAAAAAAAGTGCGGGGGCAACCGCCCCCCCTTGCCCCCCCCCCGAATCGCCGCCACTGTCTAGAGGTTCCCCTCAGGCCTTGAAATTTACCAATAATAGGTAAAAATTGAATATGTTGTAACGCACTACTAGTCCAGTCAGCAAAGGGTTCAATTCGGAAAAAAAATAGGGGAAAGCTGGAAACAATTTTAATCGCTTCCAAAAAGTGTCCTGTATGATATATTAATTTTGCACCCCTGCACCACGCCGGCATTGGCCGCCATCTTGGAAAAATGGCGGCCAAAATCAGTTTTTTGCAATTATCTCCTTATTTTTTAAATTTAGAGAAAATATTTCAATTACAAAATTATTCCCTAAGTAATTTTACACAAAAATGCAATTTACATTATGTTTCTGCGACTCACCATTTAGACGCTAGAGGCGAATAAAGTGGATACTAAATCACCAAGTGGCATGAAAACTCAAGAAACCGCTTTGACAGGACGTCTTTTGTTCCCTACTTTGATTAAAAACATCTCTATACCTTATGAACGTATAATTTAACAAAAATGGTTGTTTGACATTAAGATAAAGTTAATTTTACTGAGGGGATTTTGCAAATAAGTGTTATATTTCCATTTCTGAAAGAGATTTCACATTGGGCTCCCATAGAGTTGAAGAATAAATCTTTTCTATTTATTTCCAAGTAACTATTCCGACTTAGAACACCCTTCTACAATCCAAATAACATTTTAAATTCCAATATTGATATTGAATTATTATTCGAAACTTAAAATATTTCCATAGAGCTAAATTTTATCATTCAAAGTATGAATATAAGTACTATATTACTTTTAGTTGTCTGATTGCTTGAAAAGTATTACTTTGTTCAAAAGGAGGAAGAGCGCCAAAATGGCTTGCTTCTGTTAAAAAAATTTCTAATAGTATCCTTGATCAAATCCTACTTAACCAATGGATATGAATCACACATTAAAAAAAACCTATTATAAACTCAGGAAACATTTAAATTTAGCATTATGTCTTCGAATTTTACAAAAATACTAGAGTATTTTCTTTCACTTGGCTTTTAAATAATGACATAATATTTTTAAAAAACGTTTGCTTACACCCAGTGTTTACTCTCATAGTGTGTAACTAGTGCGACGTTAATTAATCAAACCAAACCAACAGTGTGGAAGGACAATAAATAATCTTTGCCCAATAAAAATAAATTCTTAAAAGGCTTTGTAATGTTGTAATGCAAATAACTATTGATGCGATTGGAAAAATATAGTGCAAATACTCAGTCACGGAATAGTTTGCAAGGCTTGTTTCCCTAATAGACCTCAATTGTTACATTTAACTTATTACTCTTATTATTATTGTACCTTGTTAATGATCTTAGACTAACACATGGCTTTTGAAAGCTGGTGAGATCGCAAGATCACCATACAACACATACTTACTTACCATGTAGAAAAAGCACTCCAGCTGTGCTGGAGTCAAATACATGAGGCGTACTTTGTTGTACCGAACTATAATATGAAGGTAAAGAAATACCAGAAAAAATCGTAGTTGTAATTTTTATATATACGGGAACTGACTTAAAGTAAATAATTTTGGGAGTGTACATAAAGAAATTTAGAACTATCTGCATACAATGATAATATAGAAAATATGACTTGTGTTGAAGCTGAAATTTTTTATTTAGTTTTATGTATACGAAATACATTACTAAAAAGTTAATTAAAAATTATTATGCGTGAATGAGGTATTGAGAGGTTTTTAAACAAAGTAAGGAACAAAAGACGTCCTGTCAAAGCGGTTTCTTGAGTTTTCATGGCACTTGGTGATTTAGTATCCACTTTATTCGCCTCTAGCGTCTAAATGGTGAGTCGCAGAAACATAATGTAAATTGCATGTTTGTGTAAAATTACTTAGGGAATAATTTTGTAATTGAAATATTTTCTCTAAATTTAAAAAATATGGAGATATCACAAAAAACTGATTTTGGCCGCCATTTTTCCAAGATGGCGGCCAAAGCCGGCGTGATGCAAAATTAATATATCATACAGAACACTTTTTGGAAGCGATTAAATTTGTTTCCAGCTTTCCCCTATTTTTTTCCGAATTGAACCCTTTGCTGACTCGACTAATAGTGCGTTACAACATATTCAATTTTTACCTATTACTGGTAAATTTCAAGGCCTGAGGGGAACCTCTAGATATTATTTGCTATCATAATCCTTTTACATGGTGAATAATGTATACGAAAGGCAACTTTTCCGCACTATTACTTTACATTAATCAAATTTTGATTTTATTTGCTCCACCCTATTATACAGTGTACGGCAAGTAAACTTCCTTTTTTGAAGTGAGTGCTCTGAAGATTACAAGAGCCTCAGGCAGGTGTGCATGGTCTCGTTAGAGAAAAGAGATCATAAAGTTGTGTGACTTTGTGGTTCAGTCGCCATCCATCATGCGTTAGAGTAACGAACAGCGTGCATTTGCCGTAGAGGCCTATTTTTCCAACGGAAGTTCGGTGGTTTCAACCCAGCGCGGTTTCCGAAATCGCTTCAATATTGCGCCTTTGGGACCTGTCCCGGACCGGAAATCTATTCTTTTGTGGGTGACAACGTTCAGGGAAACTGGTTCAGTGCAGAAAAAAATAATGCAAAAAAAAGAAACAGAAAAAATGAGCAGGCTGTCACAATCACTTCAGAATGTTGTGTGAACATGCTCAAAGAGTTTTTTTGCCACAACTTGATGAAATGGACTTAGGAGAAGTATGGTTTCAGCAGGACGGAGCAACAGCCCATACTTCCAAGGGCATCGATGACTGTGTTGCGAAATCACTTACCAGGGCACCTCATCTCACTCAGAGGCGATTTAGAGTGGCCGGCGCGTTCTCCCGATTTGGCCCTATGTGATTTCTTTTTGTGGGGGTATTTAAAATCCTGTGTCTATACTGACCGCCCACAAACCCTGGAAGATTTGAAAAGAAACATTCAGGGTGAAACGACCAACATACCCATCAATATGCTGGAGAGAGTTACGAGAAACAGCAGAATTTGGTTCATACAGTGTATCGATAATGGCGGGCGTCATTTACCCGATATGATTTTTAAAACTATGTAAACCACAACTTTAAATGTGTAATTTTTGTATAAAAAAATAAATAAAAAGATAACTTTACTACTTTTTGTTTCATTGCAATACGAAATAAGGAAGTTAGCTTGCCGCCTGTAGCTACAGGATTCGTACACATATTCCGAAAGTAAAAATAAGGAATTTCTAAGGACTTTTCATCAAATCTTTAAAAAGACATTGATCTGCTAGAAAAAGTTCAGCACAGAGCTAGTAAAATGGCTCAGGGTTTTACAAACACAGATAAGTGAAAAAAAGACTAGAAGTTAAAATATATATACTTTGCAAGGGAGAAAAGATTTAAGGGTGTTAGATGTAATTTAATTCATTTTTTTAGTTTGTTAAACAAGTAGATATCGAGGGTTTAAACTTTAAAGTAAACAATAGAATGAGAGGTCACAGGTTCAAATTATTCAAATTGCAGTTTATTCGGAAAGATAGAAAGATTTTTTTTAATAAAAAGATAATTGATTAAAAGAACAACTTCCAGAAGTTATTAATTGAAAATCAGATCAAAATATACAATACCATGCACACAAATGACCCATAAATATGTTCTAACAACACAATTACCACATATATCTAAATTAGATTGAAATATATCTAAAATACATTTGTACTATTGCAATATATTTTAATTATCAAAAAATAGTAATATAAAGACTTTGAAGGACACACTGGGAAAAATTATCTTACCTCTTTCCTCTTCCGTTTCATCTTCATCTTCCTCGTTATCTTCTTCATTTGGAGAGTCAAGGACAGATGGCTTTTCATTTTTCTCAGAGCACAAATTAATCCTAATATTTAAGAAACAATTTTTAAAACAAATTTATATTACTTTTGAAACCAATTATCAATACACATATTTCTAATTTTTAAATTTTGCCTTTAAATAAAATATATGACAGTGTTCACGCAAGAAATAAAAAGAGACGGCACTATTTTAAGAAAAATTGTTGATTTTAGAAAAATCAGTGTTTGCTAAAATCAACATTCTATACTCGGAGACTACCCAAGTTGAGCCTAATGCAATTGAATATTTTATGCATATCATAGCTTCCGCTTCAGGTTCAACTTAGGTTGTCCTCGAGGATAGTTGCCTACTAATAAATACCTAACAAACCCAATCATTACTGAACAAAGTATGTAAATTTGCAAAAAATATAGTTACGTTATTAAAGAAAAAATTGTGATGTCGAAATCCATTTTTTTTTAAATGCCGGTTTTCTTGGGATAATTGGTCATTTTTAATATGTAGTCAAATTGTAGACACAAATTGGAAAATATTTTTAAACAAAATATATCATTTAAAATATGCAGAAAATCATAAATTTTCCATTTTTAAAATCGGAAAACTGTTGTGCTAAAATAGCGATTTTCCCTAAACCAGGAACTCTAGTTAGTCAACGATAATCCAATACATAAGAAACCCGATTAGAAATGAAAAAAGAAGCATGTAATGCTAGAGAAATAGCAATACATTTACAAATTGTGGGATTTTGGGAAGGACAAGAGCTCCCCCACCCCCCTCAAAAAACGACTAGAGTGAGCACTGTATATGAATTTACAAAGCCTGTTATTTAAAACTTAATATTCAATTGTTCGTTTTTGTGAATTTTAAGTTTGGTAGAATAATATTTAAAAGAAATGTAACCTTTAAACATGAAACATCAGTTAAGACAGCTTTTTACTACACTACTCACGCCAATGAATATTCAGTTTATTTAAAATTGCATTTTTAAAGAACATGTTCAGGTAATACATCATCTTGATCAATGGATCTATGAGAATTTAACAAAACTACAAAATAAATATGGCAGAAGTGTGGAGTAGAGGCAAGTGGCAGTGAGTCAAAAAGGGGCACTGAAACGGGTAATACATCATCTAATTACGCTTATCTGCGGATCCCAACCCTCTTCCTTCACAGACACTCCTTTCTCTCTCTCTACCCTAGACATTCCTGCACAGATCCAGTAACACATAGGTGGCGCTGGTCTCTTCCTCTGATTAGTGTGTCCATCTGGTGGTGACAGATTACAGGTACTACAGAAACTATTTTAAACTTTGTAAATACCTTTATATAAGACTTTGAAGGAAAATATTTACTGATTATATATGTAAGCGTATAATGTTAACTAAAAGCAAAAATCTACTTTTATTTGCTTTTATATATATTGTCCCAAATTATGCAGTTCCTATAATGAGAATGATTAAAGATATAAATACAGGGTTTGTACGAAATTGCAAAAGAATATAAATAAGGAGGACTTAAAATTAATTTATATTTTTTTTAATGCAGACAAACTTGTCTATCTTACAGGCAAAGCAAAAAATCCACGCATTCTACAGAATGCCTGGCGTTTTCAGGAAAAGTATGAAATAAGTGAATTCTATTAATCTATTATATACACTTTGCCTAGGCATTCTACAGAATACCTAATGCTATTTAGGCAAAGTATGAAATGAGATTCTTGAACTCGTAATTATGATATAAAATTCACTTTATGCTTTTAGGGTGTTAAATTCTGACAAACCCTGTATCAAATAGCATGATTAAAATGAACTTTTTTTAAGTAATTTTCTTACGAATGACAAATTTATTTGTCTACACTTCTTACCCTAGAAGGGGGATTTTCAAAAGCTTAAAATCCCCCCCTTCGAGCAGTCATTTTGAGCTACTCCTCCCCTCCGAGAAGTCGGTTTTGCCACCGAAGGGGGTACCAGTGTTTTTTTAAAGCAAGGTACAATTGCCTGGTGCCAAAACCGACTGCTTGTGGGGGATGATACACCCCAAAAGGCAGCTCAAAGTGGGGTTTTCAAGATTTTGCATGCATTGGCAATTAATTTTCTATTAAACAGTTTACAAAAAACTTGTCATTTGTTAAGAAAATCACAATTTTTTTTTTTTTTCAATTATGCTATTTGGTAAGGAGTCATAATGTCGAAATTTAACATTATAAAAGCTTAATTGAGTTTTATATCATAAATATGTGCTTTAAGAATATCATTTCCTACTTTGCATAAATAGCATTCGACATTCCGTAAAAGACCTAGTCCAGCAGTTCCCGAACTGTACTCCTCAGAGGGCTCTGTGAGTGATTTTCAAGGGCTCCGTCCGAGGCAATAAAGAAAATGACGAATTAAATTGCTGTTAAAAATACAGACAGCTTAATAAAAAATTATTGTATTATATTTGAACAAAATACTTCTTTGCTAGCAAGTCTGCATCCAGAGTGTCAGTGCCGTGACCCGAGATCTCCTGTCCCGACTGTTCTTCGTAGTAGCTGTACGGCGTTTTCGGCTCTTCGATCTTCATGTGTCCATAGTCCTTGTCTGGGGGATGGAGAGTTTGCAGAATGTTCATTTCATCCCACTTGATGTCAACAGCATTGCTTAGAGAAGAAAGAGAATTTCGAAACACATTACAAATACAAATACAAATACAAATATTGACGACCAACAACAGGCTCAAGGCCCAACAAGGTTGGTCCATCTAGTACCTCTTAACTATCCCCCAATGCATATCTAACTTCTTCTTAAAATCCGTTACTCCTTTACAATTAACAATATTCACTGGCAAGTTGTTCCATTTGTCTATTACCCTATTATAGAAATAGTGTTTTCTCCCTTCCCGATTAAAATGGGATTTGTTTAACTTAAACCCATGACCTCTCGTTCTATCACTCATATTAAAATCTAAACCCTCCACATCTCCTTGTTTGATAAATTTGAATAGTTGAATCAAATCTCCCCTAACCCTTCTTTCTTCCAGAGTATACATATTCAAATTTCTTAATCTATCTTCATAATTCATGCCTGAGAACCCTTGAACCATTTTAGTAGCCCTGTGCTGAATTTTCTCTAACAATGCAATGTCTTTTTTAAGATATGGTGACCAGAACTGTACAGCATACTCAAGATGTGGCCTTACTAAACCTCTGTACAATGGCAAGATAATATCCTTAGATTTTGATGAAACACTTTTCCTGATGTACCCCAACATTCTATTAGCTTTTTTGCTAGCCACTGTACATTGATGACTCATTTTAAAATCCTCATTTACCAACACACCCAGATCGCTTACAATCTCACTATTTTTGATTTCTGCACCCTGTAAAACATATGCAGCCTTACTATTTTTGATACCCATGTGCAACACTTGACATTTACTGATATTAAAAGACATACCCCATTTAACAGCCCATTCTGATATTTTTGTTAAATCACCTTGTAATTGCTCTATTTGTTCCCCAGAATTCACAGTCCTCATAATTTTTAAATCATCTGCAAAGATGCTGACCTTGCTCCCAATCTCCCAACTGATATCATCAATAAAAATAATAAATAAAAGTGGACCTAACACAGAACCCTGTGGTACTCCACTTTTAACTTCTGCCCACTGAGAGTAATTACCTTTAATTTGCACCCGCTGACTCCTACCAATTAACCAATTCCTTATCCATTGTAAAATTTCACCCCCAATCCCTAACCTTTCCAACTTGAACAGCAATGCCTCGTGGGGAACTTTATCAAATGCTTTCTGGAAATCAATGTATACTACATCTACCCTGTTCCTTTTATCTAATTCTTCAGTAACCCTATCGTAGAATTTTAAAAGATTTGTTGTACAAGATCTTCCTTTCCTAAATCCATACTGATTATCTGACAGCAAGCTCTCTGATTCCAAAAATGATATGATGCTGTTTTTTATTAATGTTTCAAAAATCTTGCATAACACTGATGTTAAACTAACCGGTCTGTAATTACCAGGTTCACATTTTGCCCCTTTTTTAAAAAGCGGAGTGACATTTGCTAATTTCCAGTCTATTGGTACATTACCCGAATTATACGTCGATTTGAAAATAGTTAGTACAACATCTCCCAGTTCTTCCGCACACTCCACTAGTACTTTTGGGTAAATTTCATCTGGTCCTGGTGCTTTAAAAGGTTTAATACTTCTTAAGTGATAAACTACTTCTTCTCTAGTAAAATTGCATTCCTTAATAACCGGACGCATATTATCCTCTATTTGCATGAAATCAGATTTGAAGTAAAAAACTTCATACTTTTTCTTTAAAAATATGGTGAGAAGCACAACTTTCAATTATCCATCTGAAAGCTGATAAGTTTTTTTTTAGTTATTTGATTTACAAAACAGCAACTTTTCACTTCAACTGCATAATTTTTTCTTAAACAACTGATTCCAATTTTATTAAATTCAGCATTTTGAATGTATGCATAATTTCAAATGTAATACAGAATCGCTATGTATTTGAAAAGGTAGCGTATTTATAAATCATGAAAATTAGATGCAGTGTTTCTTCAAGGTGTTTTTATAATGACGGCTAACTGCGCCCTGTGTATTTTCTGCATATGTAATGTCAGTTTCAGCATTTAAAAAAAAAAAATTGTAGTTTAAATCTAGTTCTACAGTTATTTGACTATTACTAGTTAATAAGTTACGTCACGTTTGTAAAAATTGCAACTGAAGAAAATGGCTAAATTGGCAACTGAAGACTTTGTAAAGTATTTTAGAATATTCATGTACACCTGAATGAATTCTAGGGTTCTTCACCCTATGCGTTCTTTGAAGGGCGGCACACCAAGCATGCCTTTTTTTATATATCAATGCCTTTTTTTTCAAAAATGCTGCCCCCTCTTGAAAATTTTTTGCCCCCTTTGCCTTTTTAAGTCAAGCACAAGTGTCCTTGCTTCCCTAGCTGTCTTTAAAAAAAGTATTAATTTTTTTTTAATGTGTAAATCAGAATTAAGTGGATTATGACAATAGATAAAAACTTCTTTTTAACTACTCGTGTTGTGCAATTGTGATGATTCTGCTATAATTTTGATCAAGGGGCATTCCACGAATCTTATTGGTTGCCTGTGCCCACATATGAATTATTTATACATATGAGAAAAAAAATTCTGTGTTTTTCTTTTTTTTTTAAAGAGAAGTTGGTTTGAGGCAAGGGCACCAGATTAGGCATTTTATTACCAAATTCTGAATTTAAGTAGTCTTTTCATCAATTTCGTATGAGGTCTAATTAGGGCTACATATCAATTTGGTTTTTAAAAACTTGGCAAAAACATTAATTTTTAAATGTCAAATTTTTGATTTAAAGTAGTATCTTCATGAATAGATATCACTTTTATACGGTGTCTGATTAGAATTACTTACTTATTTGGTTAAGTCAGTGTTCACTCTAGGCGTTTTTTGAAGGGCGGTCCGCCCTGCCCGCCCTTTTTTCATTTCGATAGCGCCCTCATGCCCCTTTTTCAAAAATGCCGCCCTCTTTCGAAAAAAATTCCGCCCCTATTGTCCTTTTTAGTCGAGCACAAACATCCTTACTTTCCTAGCTGTCTTTAAAAAAGGCATCGATTAATTTTTTTTTGTGTAAATTGGAATTAAGTGAATTATGACAGTAGAAAAACAAACTTCTTTTTAACTAAGCGTGTTGTGAAATCGCGATGATTCTGCGGTAATTTCGAGCACGGGGCATTGCACGAATCCTATTGATTGCCTGTAAGATGGTTTGGGGCGAGATTACAAGATTAGACATTTTATTACCAAATTTAGAATTTCAGTAGCCTTTTCATCAGTTTTGTAAGGGGCCTAATTCGGGCTGCTTGCCGATTTGGTTTTTAGCGAAAACCTTAATTTTAAAAAGTCAAATTTTGAATTTCAAGTAGTATTTCCACAAAGTGACATCAATTTTGTACTGTTCTTTTGTTCGAGATAAGCCCCGAGTCGTAACCAATAGCCCAATATACAGCTCTAGAGCAATGTCAGCCAATAAATCAGATTTTTTTTTTATTTGGTCAGGGTTCGATGTGTCAACGAGTGGCCACGCCCACCCCAATTTTTTTTTTTTGAAAGTGCCCTTTTAAAAACAAGGTTGTTTTTTTTCTGCTAACAGCGCCCTGCCCCTTTTTATTTCTAGAATGAACACTGGTTAAGTGAACAAAATAATTTTAATTTAGTTTCATTTACTGATACTTTTAACAAACGGCTTTTCGATCGTTTCCTATTGATGTGCACCCAAAAAGTAAGTATTATTTAAATGTTTTAAAAACTGTATAAAAAGTGTCATTGAAATGTATTGTCATTTGGGCAAGGAACAAAGGCATAAA
Organism: Troglohyphantes excavatus; assembly: GCA_963932185.1. NCBI lineage: Eukaryota > Metazoa > Arthropoda > Arachnida > Araneae > Linyphiidae > Troglohyphantes > Troglohyphantes excavatus. The sequence continues at coordinate 68,532,154 of OZ010669.1, read as the reverse complement.
AAAAATAAGACTATCAAAAAAAGTTAAAGATGAAGCTGCATATACAATGACGCACATAAAATGTGGAACAGATGTAGTATAGGACATTTGGCGCGATTTTTGTTTTGGCGACGAAAAATTGTCGTTAAACAGCGCTATGACGTCATATGGTTGCCAGATTGAAAGTCGCTACAAGGATCGGAATATACCAACAATGTCTGGTGGGGTTGCCACACTATAAATTTATCGCCCCAATAAAACACGCCAAAAAAAAAAACTCCCGCGCCAAATGTCCTATACTACATCTGTACCCAAATATGTGATACAATGAACAATTAAGTTAACTTACTTTTTATTTGCTTCAGTATGATCGAAACTAGAAGATGATGATTTTAGAATGCCTTTGGCAGGCTTTTTATTTAAATTTTCTGCCATACTCAAATAAGCATTTACAGCAATTTATAAGGTGAAAGCGTTGTACTCCTACGCGTTAACTTCTAAATTAAATTACTGACTTGCATGGTAAAGAATCAGTTTTCAGTTTACCAACGAAAGAAAAACAGAAAAACAATATAAACAGAATGGAGTTAAATGTTTTGTTCTCACTTCACTTCAGAAACGGCTATTGCAATTTGCCTAATATTTCAGCAAGCTACAAAAGGGTTTTCTGAGACGGTTCGAAATATCTGCAAAACTTTTGCACCATGTCATAAAAACGTTTATATTTTTATTTTTGAAACAATGGAATTTTTTTAGATTTAGCATATAAATTTCATATATAATTTAAAAGACGGTAAAAGCAAAAATCCAGCAAGAGACATTCCAAACCAATGCGTCCTTAAGTGAACAACGTAGCCAATTAATATAAAATTCCAAATATTGAAAAAGAAATCTGTACATTTTTCTTTAAAAATCATTTCCTATATTATAAAAACAATCCCATTTAATTTAAGTGTAAAGATACAAGTTCAGCATGCAAGGAAAGATTTAAAGTAATTACTGTACGTTTGCTTTTCTTTCAATACGTATGCCCACTCGAAGAAAATTATCAATTGGAAATTGTGTAAAAAGTTGAATTTTATTAATACATCCATTAGTTGCTAAACAAAAATCCAGGTAAATTCGTAGTGTATGGTACCTTTTGGCGCGATTCAGAAAAATTGTCACCAAGGCCAAAATGACGTGTTTTTCGTTTGTTGCCAAGTTAAATTGTGGAATGGTTGGCTAAAAAACGTCGTACTGGAGCTGTACAACGGGCTATATTCGAATTCAATGATTATTCAATTAATAAATATACAACAAATTAAGTCTTAAGCATAAACATGTACCATGCACTAATGTCATGGACTCGTAACCTCGAGTTATAGAACCGAGCTGGCCTACAGCTTCCAACTCCTAAGGATCAAAGCTGATACCCACTTCGAACAGTCGATTATGATGCTTACTGGCAATCTTTTGAGCATTTGGTTATGAATAAATTCCAACCCAAGCCTTTGCTGTAAGTGTACAAAGCCATAAAGTAAATGTGAAATAACAAATTTTGCTTCCCAGTCATTGATTCGACCACCGACTCCTGCAGTGGATAAACTGTGATGACGGCCTGCCTTCCTCTTTTCTGATCCATCATATTCCGCCAGCATTCATACAATAGGAGTTAACCCATCTGTTAATTTATGTTTATATTTATTTTTGATATGTGTAAATGCCACGAAGGCTTCTGCTCAAAATCGTGGTCGTAATTCACCGTCTTGGAGCATGGCACATACTCCGTTCAAGCTGTTTTATTAAATTTTTCAGCCACCCCATTTTTCTCACTAGTATACGTAGATTTACACGTGTTTAACACCCAACTTACTAAGAAAGGTTTCAAACTTCTTTATTGACATAATTTTAGACCAATTTCTGTCCAACAACACTTCAATTTAGTCTGCCTTTCCACTTTAACTAAATAAGTCTTAAAGTCAAAAACATCAGTTTTACTTTTCATTACATAAACTTCTACTTTCCGTAAGCTGTCGGTCATCAACGATTGATAAAAAGTCATTTTTACCCCCTAAAGAATTTACAACAGCAGGTCTCCACAAATCCATGTAAACCTTTTCTAGGACTTTTAGTAGTTTGTACTTATAATTTGTCTTTAATGACACCCTGGTTGATAACCACGATCAGATCATACCTCACTAAAGCTTTTCATTGGATACCTGAACAATAGAAATTTTATCCTAACTACAAAAAATCCAAATTATAGATTATTAATAATTGTTTGTTTTTACAGAAATGGCAAAAACGAGGCAAAAAAGAATTTTGGAAGAAAAATAATTTTTCAACAACTTCTGTTTAACATTCTGAAAATGTAAAGTTGTTTTCACTGCAAAATAATTTACTTCATATTTCCAATGCGGTATAATATAAATATTTTTTTATTATAATTATAATAGATAAAGCTTTCCAAAAACATCCGAACGCTTTAGATTTGAAAAACATTTCAATACCGTATATTTTTATGAATTTAAAATTTATAAGTATTACTAGAAAAAATGGAAATCCATGGACGACCGACGTCGTTCAGCTCCGTCAATGGGTTAAAAAGTATATCTTCTTAATGTAACTCATTCAATTTACCTCATTCAGGGTGGCAACAACATTCTGGAAAAAAAGTTCCCTGAAGGTGTCACAAAAATTTCCCTGATTTTACAATTACATTATAAATGAAAAATGATATGCAATGCTTATTGAAAGTTAAAAGAATAATTTATTGATACAGCACAAATTAAGCAATTGCGACAGGAATAATAGTAATTAAACATGTTCTCTGTAAGCAAATAATGCAAAAAAAAGCAAGTTTTTTCAAATTATTTCTTTTGTAGTTAATTTTAAATGCTTTAATAATAATAATAAAATAAATTTAAATATGCTTTATATTTCCTATTCTAATCTTCAATAAATCACATATTCATTAACCCCTCACATTTTGCTTAAAATTCAAAGTCCAACAAACTTTGCTTTTGCTGCTCCCTCCCTCCAGCAGTGGTTTACGTGTTTATAAAAATAAAACTGAAAATATAAAAATGTGCATAACCATACTTTTTATAAAAAATTCTCTTTCAGAACTAAAAGGAAATATTGACAACTAAATTACCCAGAATAGAGGACATAATAGACGATAATTGCCGTTTTAATGATCCCAATTTGAAAATTTCCCTGATATTTTTGTGAAATTTTGAAAGATTCCTGACTTTTCCAGAATAAAAAATTCCATTGATAATTAATTCCCTGATTTCCAGGTTATGTTACCACCCTGTCATTGTATTTTAGAAGAATAATACAAAATAAAACATTAATAACATACAAAACTTTATTCTTGAATAAACATATATATACATAAGTGTACACTGAGCAAGCATATAATATTTTAATGTATTGCAATCAATTAAGTCAGTCTCAGATAATTTGTTAACACATTCACTCCTTGTAGATGTATGCTTTTTGACAATTACACAAACTCTCTAAAATAAAAGTAATTGACGTGTATCATTAGAAAGGCTGTGCTTTCTAAAACTAGTACATATTAAAACAATATATAAAATTAAAACATAGCTTGTGAGAATTGTTATGATTTATTGTTAAATTGAATTGTATAAATTTCTTGACAAATGTGTTTAGCAGAATATCAAAAGTATTTTTAGGAAAGAAACACAAACTATGAAACCCAATTGAGGTTCTTTAAAACTATTCCCATATTTGGTATCAGTTCTCAGTTATGTCTGATTTTTTTTTTGTCAGAAAGGGTGCACCAAGCAATGCACCTGTCAGCATTTCAGAAATTAAATCTGAACAATTCACATTAGATTTGCATAAATTGTTCTGTATAACATTACAAAAGTCCAATTAGTAACAAATATTAAAAGAAAAAACATTAATTGTTAAATTTGAGTCTTATTTACAACCAATCTCCCATATAAATACAAATACATTACAAAAATATTAAATTTTACTAGGAAAAAAAGGTTAAAGCATTTTTAGCATACAAAATTACAATGATTTTTGAAGGGTTTGCTGTTTCTATGGTTCTTGAAGCTCCTGGTCAAACCGGCACAATTTTGTAAAAGAAAAATCCCTACAATTTTATAAGCTGATTGAACAGCTGTACAAAATGGTGAACTCTGTATAAGTACTTTAAGAATGAAAAATTTGTTTGGCTTCTACTCTGAAAAAGTGTAAATAGTCTGCTATATTTGTACTTATCCATTACATTAGCATTACACACAGATGATTAGAAGGATAGAACAATATTTTTCAAAAAATGTCTTTATTTTTATATTAAAGAATTTTATGAATTTAATTTCTTAAAGGAGACTTAAAAAAAACATATACTCAAAAATAATATAGGCCTAAATAACCGATTAGTAATATTTAACTAATAAATAATTTTAAAATTTTAATCTCAGAAACAAGACATTTATTACAATAACATTTTGAACCCACAGTTGTGTATTAAAAATATTCAACTGGCAAACAGTAAATGCAATATTTTTTTTTAATTAATAGTAATTTAGCTAGTTATTTTTTTTAAGTCCTTTCTTCTCCATATGTCTAGCATTGTCTGACTAATGGTATCCAGGAGACAAGATGGAACAGACAGAATATTAACAGGATAGAAAAGATAAAGACCAATGTGCCAAACAATTAGATGGACAACAAAATGTAATGGGAAATTCTTTAAAAAAAATATGACCAAGAAGGAGGGTTAAAAAACAGATAAAGTGATCATTAATAGATCGATTCTGAAAGGTCCATTGATTCTTACTTGTACAAATGTATCAGTTATTTTATTGATATATCTAACAATTGTCTCACTGCTTTGCTTTCTTTGTTATAGTCCCGAAAGCAGATATCACTGTGGGCTTAGTACCCGTAGGCACCGGTAAAACAGAAGGAGTGACAAGTGCTGCCGGCTTTAGCGCAGATGCAGGCATTTGACTGATTCCAACATCCCATTTACTTTTGCGTTTGGCTGCATCTGAAATGGAAAATGCATTTTAAAGTCATTAATGATAATGAATTTAAGCTAAGTAAAAAAAATGGAATGGTTTATATATGGTTTTTTAATAAAATACAAAGATTAAATTTTTTTTACTAATAATATTTTTATATTGTGATTGAAACATGATTTTTCCAAATAAGTGGATTTACAGTGAAAAACAAGTCATTTAATCTTCCTTTTTCTCTCCACTGTTTTCAAGTATACAAATAATACAGTCTACTCTTGACATAAAAACTCTTCAAAGGATCAATGTGAAGTAATGGGTAAGAAATTTATTAAATGTACAAAGTACTCCATAGATTGGGCCCTTCATTAATAGTCATTACAAGGGATTGCTAAATCTTAAAAATCATACTTATATTTTTTTTATCCATATATAGATCTTTACTTGAATTTTTGAACTTTTGGGAAATTATTAAGTACATAAAAACTATAATAAAAAAAAGAAAGCAAAATAACTTAATTTAGTGGCCTGAATCAAAATAGTATATTTTAAGATCAAATCTAGCAGCAAATTAAAGTGAAACACATTGTCGAGTGAACAAAATAGATAAATGAATCCAGTGAAGAGAAAAAAGATCATGAAGTAATCAGCTTACAATTCGAAAAGAATAGTTGTCGTTCATTCTAAGTTAGCAAATTTGCATTGAAAAAAGTAAGGTCAAATGAAGTTCTTGTGATGGTGAAAGCAACTGCTTCCCAAAACTTTTTCTGGCGCTCTCTAATTGGAGACTGAGTTTGCCTCAAGCAAGAAAATAAAAATAAATACCCCTTTCAATAGATAAAAATGTATTGCAATATCGTCGTCTAGTAAGCGCCATACAATAAACCCTAACATATTCTCTTGTTGATTTTAGATCAATAAGAAAAAGTTCTAGGGTCTTTAGGAAGCAAGAAAAGCTCTTTTCAACTAGTTTTATGTGTATCCGGGTCTAGAATAACACAATCATACTACTAGAAAATAAGTTATATTTTTTACTTAAATTACTATGTACCCTGGTTGCATAATACCATTAGCAGGTGTAAACATGGTACGTTAGTGCTCTACAGCCACCATGATTATTACCCATTATACTTTTAAACATAATCAATAACTAATAAATATGTACCAACACACTTTTTTTTTAAAATAATGTTCTAAAATACACAAAAGATTTATTTTAAGGAATTGCAAAAACAAATGCCTTCATTTATAAACTACTGAGCTGATGCCGAGTTTGACATTTAAAAAAATGAAGACGTGTCGAATTTCGCAAATTTACAAGATTGCATGTTTAAAATTAAAAACTACTAATTTGTAATTATTATAAGCTACATTATTGGTATGTGGGACTTTTTGATTACACGGTACAAAATGAAAGAAGAAGCAAACGTGCTTTACCAGAGTTAGATTCCGAACTTGACTTTTTAACTGTACCCGACAAAAATTCTACCTACAAAACACATTATCATTAGTATTGTTAAAATAAAAGGAGAATAATTTCAAAGGTACAGTTGTTAAAAAAAAAACTACAAGGTAATTAAAAATATTAAATGCTTTTTATTTCCAGGAAAATAATAACAGTTGAAGTTACAGAGAATCAACAAAAGATGGGTAGGTAAATTTATGCTCAGCCAATGAGAGAGTATGCCATGTGACTATAGTCAAAATGGCAGTTTGAAGTGGAGATGAGATTTTGTGTTTGTAAATTCAACAAAATGAAGCCGTTTTTTAATATTACTTTTAAGAAAATTACTTATAAGCAATCCAATAGTCCCTATAAAATTCATTTACGATTGTCATGATAATTTAGATGCATGGAATATTTGTGTGCTAACTTAACAAATCATGTCTTAAGGATGCATGTGGTGCTTCAGAATGTCTTAGACTAATTGCATATAATGCTTCGGAACGTCTTGGACAAATTGCATGTAGTTAGGCCTATTTAACAATGGATTTTAAGGTGTATTTCCAAATTATGATAGCGAAAAGCTGTTATACAACACATATATTCTGAACTTTTAAAAGAGGAACCAAAACTAGACACAAGACAGTATTTATTGACTATGTAATCTCTATGATTGGCAGAACACAAACTTCACAGACATACCTACCTAAACTTCAGCATTCATTTCTGTATCTTAAATTATTATTATTAGTGTATGGAAAATGTATACTTTTTATAAATTACATATTGAAAAAAAGTATTTTGGCAGTCAACCGAGTTCACAAAAAACATATTCTCAAATTTAACTACTTGCACCATTGATAATGCTTCTAAAAGTTATTTCCAAAAAAAAATTAAAACTGGAAGTGATAAAGTCCTTGACAATAATCAGGAATTTGTAACTATTAAATCTTTAATTGCAGACTACTTTAATTTATAGAGTTGATAATTTAATATTACATTAAATAATTCGTTTTACTTGGATCTTAGAAAACTTACAAAAATACTTCAAAGCGCACATTAATTCTGTGCAATGCAAATCTATTGCTTTGCAAAACTAAAGAAGGAGACAGATTCATTTACTTCTGGAAAGGTGAAAGGGCTATAAAGTAATATTGAAATTCATCTTTGGACTATTTATTCCTTTTCCAATAATTTTTGTCTTTTTAAGCCAATCAATAGCTTGAAAATGCAAAAATTAACTTCTGAACGAAGTAATAGAGTATGGAATAGTAGAAAAGTTTTAACAAACCAGTGATTATATAAATTGGATTGAAGGGCCCAGCTAATATAATACAGGATAAGATTTTGAATCGAACAGAATAAAAACTATTAATCTGCATCACTTATGGCATGCTAATTGTGGTAAACATATTTTTGACATTAATCATTTATTAGCTATCAATTTTAAACTCTCTTTTCGAGGTTAGTATTTTTATATTGAAAGTGATATAATCCAAAACTGTTGGTTGAAAATTCATAGAAAGGCTATTCATATCAATAACTTGATTTTGTTAATTTTTATTGGTGATAAAGTAGAAAGTCTCAAATCCGGAATCGTCAACACTTCGGCAATTCTGGATTTTATGTCATCACAATATCCATTAACATTCTATTCTCTCTGTGCGAAAGCAAGTACAAATTCCGGTCCGGAATTGAAATTTCCCACATCAAATTTAAATTTTCTTTAGCATGGATACAAAAACTATTAAAAAAAAAAGCTAAATTAGGGAAAAAACAGAATTGGTAACCGTTTTTTTATTAGAGCCAATTAATGAAAATCTCTAAATTAGTAATGTTTTGCTAAACATTATAGCAGAATTGATATTTCTTAACATTCACACATGGGTTTGTCCATTTTTAATGCCAAGAAGCTAGGATAACTTTGCAAGGTTTAAATGATTGCAAGATCATGTGGTAAACCTAAGTTCTCCCCAACCCCTCTCTCCACAGGCCGATTCCTTATGAAAAATTACTGAAAATGTCCAGAAATTCTGAACATTCAACACATTCTGGGTTTGTCTATTTTGTATACCAAGGAGCAAGATAATTACGTGGCTTAAAAGGATTCATGCCTCCGACCATCTTTAGACACTTCCCAACCAGCCGATTCGTTACGACATTATTGTAGGAACAGAATTTTTTTTACGTTCTGAGTTTGTTTATTTTGAGTGTGAAAATGAGAGGTCTCTTTGAAAGGTCTAAATTGATGCATAAACCTGTGGTGAACTTCACTTCCGCTTCCTTCCACATTCTTTTGTCTAATTTTTTTTTATTAATAAATTAAAAAAGTTCAGGATATTAGATCATTTCAGATTTTGGACGTCCAGATTGTGGACTTTCTACTGTATATAAATTTTCAACAATTATATATTGAAATCAAGCTGATAATTTTGCAAAAACTATTCGAATTAGTTCAAAGACATTAAAAAATATATAAATATTGGTCTTTAAACATAATCAGTCTACATACAATAAAATATAAGAATTTCAAATAAATGTAAGCATTTAACTCACAAGTTTTCTGGAATAATCTGGTTTAGAAGATTTAAAAATTAGCTGGGATTTTGGACATTTTTTAATGGCACAAGTTTTATCACCGGTTTGGTTGTTAAATTTTAAAAGCTCACTTTTATAACAAATATTGTCTTAGATTAACGATTTTTTAATATATTTCTAAGCTAATGCAGTGTCGGAAAATTATAAAGTTACATAATAGAAAGAGCTAAAACAATATAATTTTCTTAAAAATACAATTTTCGTTGGATATTTTTTTTAAAATTGAATACTTTAAAAAAAATATTGTATACAATAGGTACTTTGAAAAGATGTTTAAAACTAGCTCAGTAAAATCCTAATGAACAATCACATTAGAAACAAACCATGAAAAAATACAAGAAGAATATTGAAAAACAGAAAGTACAAAGAACAATTTGTATCTCTTAATATCTTGTAACTACAATTTGTATTTCTTGTGCTTAAATATATATTAAAGAATTTCGTAATAATTTATATCAAACCTTATAAAAACAAGTACTAAAGACTTTTAAAAAAAACGCAAAACTTTAACACGGTCAGCACACTAGATTTCCATTGAACAAAAAAGTATGATTTTATGTGTTATCAAAATAATGATAATGCAACCACTTTTTCAATGCTACTGCAATTCAGGGTTCATTAACTTACACAAATTTGAAAATTCAAAATATACAATATTTTATAACTTTCTAAAGGAATTGGAAATTAAAAGCAATTTATTGAAACTTTTTAAATTTGTATAAAAGTGTTTTGTTAAGTATAATATGAATAAGTACAATAACAATATACACAGTGAAAGAAACCTGCTATTCATTATCAGAAAAAAAAAGTCAAATTCAAGCAGGCACAGAACCTATGGTATATATTGTAAATCACAAACACATATCTGTCAATATAAAATAAATATTACCAGACTTTTCAAAATTATTTAAAATGTTGCCCGAACAAAATCCTCACGTTTTAAAAACACTGCAGGTATTTTATTACATCATTATTGAAGCCTTTAATAATGAAGTAGTTTTAAATACTATATCTTAATAAAGTAACTTTTTTTTTATTTATACCTTGGGGGAGGAGGGGGCGGGAGAAGAGAAAATGAAATCAATGAAAATTTGCAGGAAACTTTTTCAAAGAGTTTGAAGTATTATTTAATTTCACAATAATTCCAGATCTTCAAGGTAATTGCAACCCTATGCTATGAATTAGGAAATATACAACAATGCTTTTTTCGAACATGCAAAATATTTGAGATCGAGTTGGTTGGTTAAATTGATGTTGCACTAAAGCTAGTACACAATGGTTTTTGGTTGTGCCATTGCACTTTTCAGAATATAAATCACTAGTCTGATCTATTTTTAATGTACATCCTTCTTCAAAGTTCACTTCTAATGCTGATCTAAAAAAATATTTCAATATCCTTAAACCTTTCCTGATTACAATTCCTGGTCATATGTCTACAATAAAAAAAAATTATTTACTTTTGTCCTATCCTTTTTTTCTTTCTCGCGTTTATCCATTTCTTCCTTTTGTCTTTTTGCTAAAAAATATAAACATATATCTGTATATTGTAAAATAACTGTACAGGAACATAGTAACACAGTATATGGATGTACAGAATATTCCATTAATATTTCATTCAATGTCTATCTGCACAATCAAACTGTGTTTTATTCTTCCAAATACTTCAGCAACCAGAATAAACTATAAAGTTATAAATATTCAAGTTTGGAATATTTTAATTTAAATACTAAGTATAACTTAAAAGAAACAGTTTTGCTATAGTAAATTCTAATTTTGATAAAACGTTTTTAACATAGACTATGATTAAAAGAAACAAAATATCAAACAATTTTAATCTTTAATTATTATATCAATTTATTCTTAATACATTATTTAAATTAAATATATTTAATATATAATAATATATTATGATAAACGATTGTTTACTATTTTTTTATATTAAAAATTTTATCAAGTAGAGATATTAGATTACAAATTGAAGTAAAATTTAGTTGAATACCAAAAAAAATATTTTGACCTAATTTCTTTCAGATAATATATCAGTCTGCAAAATGTGAAATAAATATGTTAGACCATATATTTTACACAAAAAGATATTAAGTTAGTAATGTCTTGGCTAAAAACAAAAAATTGAACCAAAAGGCAACATTGCTACTTATTAGTTACCAATCAAAAAGTCCTAAATAAATTATGTAAAACTTACCTAGTTCTTCGTAAAAAGATTCTGCACCCCAGCAATGAGGATCATAAGTTTCCTGAAATATTACAATTAAACTTTTTAGAAGAAATAAAGAAAAAATCACAATATTTCATAAAATTACAAGCATAACTTAACCCACTGATGCTCAAGCAGTTGTTGCAATTGTAAAGTTGTTTCCACTGTTTGGAATTTGAATTATTTTTTCCTGAGCATAATATTTTATATTATTTTTTTTATTTTGTAATTAATTGTAAAGATATAGCTAGTAACTTATACCTAAAACCTTTAAATTTCAAAAATATTGTGAAATGGAATATTTTTATAAATTTAAAAATTGAGTGCACTGTTGGGGAAAACGGGAGATCATGGATGTGATATCACGTTCATGAGTGTCAGAGGGTTAAATAAAAAATAAACTTGCAAGAAAGTATAACATACAAGATAAAAAAAAAACATATCGTATACTCATACAAATTAGCAAAACTTGAATATTAGAACATTACATGGTACTAGATCATGGTACAGGGTTTCTAGAAAAAAAAATTCCCTGATTTCCATGATGGTTTCACAAAAATTTCCCTGATTTTACAATTACATTAAGAAACGTTGCAGTACATGCTTCGTATAGAAACAAAGTATCCACGTTATAATAATTTAATAAATATATTGCATTATAAATGAAAAATTATAAGCAATACCTATTGTCAGTTAAAATAATGTATGGATACAACACAAATTATACAATTGCGACTGGCATAATAGTAATTAAACATGTTCTCTGGAAGCAGATAATGCAAAAAAGGCAAGTTTTTCCAATTATTTCTTTGGGAGATAATTTTAAATGTTTTATATGCTTCATATTTCCTATTCCAATCTTCAATAAATCACATATTCATTAGCCCCTCACATGCTGCTTACAATTCAAGGTCCAATGCACTTTGCTGTTCCCTCATGCAGAGGTTCACGTTTTTAAAAAAAATAAAACTGAAAATATGAAAATGCGCATAACCATGCTTTTTTTAAAATTCTTTTTCAGAACTAAAAGGAAATAGTGACAACTAAATTACCCCAAATAGAGGGTATAATAGATGATAATAGCTATTTTAATTATCCAAATTTGAAAATTTCCCTGATTTTTTGTGAAATTTTGAATATTTCCAGAATAAAAAAAAATTCCGTGATAATTCCCTGTTTTTCCAAGTTATGTTACCGATGTACTATTTAATTATGCTAAAAATATAGTGTGGCCTTTTTAATAATCTATATAATACAAAATATAGAATAAAGTTCTTACAGGAGGATAATTTGTCCCTTGTTCATCAATGTTGCAATACTGGATTAACTTCTCATATATGCTGAAAAAACAATTTTAAAAATTTAGACATTTTTCAAAATATGGAGATTATTTTTTCTGAGAAACTTCAAATGCAATTACCTGGGATTTCGGAAATCTTTCCTACGCTGTATGGAAGCATTCATGTCTTTACCCTCTATTTTCTTTTCATACAATTCAGTAATTTTTTCCTATAAATAAAATTGAAATTCATAATAACAAGAAAAACATGATTAATTATAAAATATATATATTATTTATCAAACTAAGTTTATTAAATATAAACTATGGGACGTTATACCTTCTTGTTTGTGGATCGGTACACCAGCCGGCGTTGGCTATGAAACGTTAGTGTGCTTCTTGCGACATGCAGATTATTTTTATCATTCTACAGTTCAGTCACTGTTTGTGTTTGTGCGAATGTATTCAGTGTCATTAATTATGTACATGTAGAAGCACCCTGCTAAGCTAGAGAGGGTTTGGTAATAAAACGTTGCCTAATGCACTTCAAAGATGTGACTGGTTGGTTTTATGTTGGAATCGTGCACTGCAAAATGTAGAGGTGCGGTGCCTGTCCACTCTGAAGGTCGGCTGATTATTTTGGTGGCTCGGATTCTCCAGGTAGAAGGTTATTTCTAACATGTGTCCAAAGTCATCAGCCTTGCCCAGCAGCCCATGTAAATGATACCAGTAACTTTCTTGCTGCCATAATGTGCAAGAACTGTTTTGTAGAACTATCTCTCAAGTTATTTCATGTATGGTGTTTGTAATCCTACCTAATTTGTTACGTGTTGTCAGCCCACAATAAAATGTTTGAATAATTTATATATATCAAATGCTGTTGTTATTTCCACACATGCAGTAGCGAAACCTCGTAATACCCGTACTAGCAACCTTGCGACAAACTATAATCTAATTAAAGAGTTTATTAAAAATACTATGCAAGTCAAATATTGGCAAAATTGAGTTACAATGTAACTTTCAAATAAATTACATTTGTACATAATTAGTAGTTGGTAAGAAATGCAAAAGACCACTTTCTGTGTTACCTGATTGACATGGAGTCTCTGAAAGCAAGTTATTTTACGGTCTAATTAAAAACTTTGGACTTAACTTGAGAATTCTCTAAGCCTTTCAATTAAAAGTGGAATAAAAAGTTATCCACTAATTTTCATTGTGTAGAAAATACCTTAAAAAAATATACATGTTTACATATACCATCATATCCATATGCTACATGATAGGTAGATTTGAAAATTATTATTAAAAAAACATATGCGAGTTTATCGGAATAAAATGAAACTTCTCTAACGAGCTACTCGTGGCTCCTCGGAAAGTTTCTGGAGTAGAGGTTTATCAGGGTGGCAACAAAATTCTGGAAAAAAAGTTCCCTGATATTTCCCTGACTTCCATGATGGTGTCACAAAATTTCCCTGACTATAAAATTACATTAAGAAACGTTGAAATATATGCTTTGTATAAAAACAAAGTATCCAAAGCTACAATACAATAAATTTACTGCATTATAAATAAAAGTTTATAAGCAATACTTATTGTCAGTTAAAATAATAATTTATGGATACACAAATTATACAATTGTGTATATATAAATAAAAGTTTATAAGCAATACTTATTGTCAGTTAAAATAATAATTTATGGATACACAAATTATACAATTGTGGCAGGCATAATAGTAATTAATCATGTTCTCTGTAAGCAGAGAATGCAAATTTTTCGAACTATTTCTTTTGGAGATAATTTTAAATGTTTTATATGCTTAATATTTCCTATTCCAATCTTCAATTAATCACATTCATTAGCCCCTCACATGTTGCTCACAATTTTAAGGTCCAATGCACTTTGCCTTTGCTGCTCCCTTAGCAGTGGTTCACGTTTTTACAAAAATAAAACTGAAAATATGAAAATGTGCATAACCACTTTTTAAAAAAAATTCTTTTTCATAACTAAAAGGAAATATTGACAACTAAATTACCCAGAATAGAGTGCATAATGAGGATAATTGCCGTTTTAATGATCCAAAATTGAAAATTTCCCTGATTTTTTTTTTGAAATTTCAAAAAAAATCCCCGATTTTTCCCTGATATTTCCAGAATAAAAAAAATTCCATGACAATTCCCTGATTTCCCGGTTTTCCAGGTTATGTTACTACCCTGTTTATCTTAACTCGATGTTAACTAAATGAATTCATACAATTTTTAGTGATTAATTTCTTAAATAATGCTTTAGACTTAATTTTTTTTCGATTTACTCTATGTGTATAAAAATCATAATATATTATTTCATATTTAAAGCAAAAAATTTCAACATATAAATAAAATTCCACCCTGAAAACCAAAAGCAGAAAACTTTCTTATAAAAAGACTAAGCTTAAAAATTGGGAATTAATTACACACTACTGTAGACTTTAATTTATGTTTAGAAAATATGTATTTGAGAAAACAAACTTGAGTTAAATAAATGATAAAAAATAAAAAGTGTTTAAAACATATATACCTGTAAAGATTTAGAACATCTTCCAAGGGGTTCTGTAGGCAGCTGTATTTCTTCCTTCTTTAAATTTAGAAGATTTCGATGAAAGGAAACTAAAAATAAAACAGATAAATTTATATTTTTACTATCAACAAGAACTAAATAAATGAGAAAAGATAATACAGTCATAATAAAAGAGAAATATATAACAGTACAAAATATTAACAACAACTTTAAAAATAAAAAAAATTTCATGCAATTATTTATTTTTATTTCTCATTTGATTTTCAAGTTTCTATTGCATTTGCCAAAGAAAAACCACAAATGCAGTAGGATTATACTCTTTACAAATTTTATGCACCTTTATCTAATTATATATTTTTTTAATTGCAAAAGTAACACTCTAAAATTCAAACGTTCATTCTTTAACGAAATATAACTTTTAATGTAAATGTTCTATTGCAACAAAAATACCTCCATCTTATCCTCCAAATATTTATAAACAAACTTAGTAAATTTCATAATTATCCGATAGTTACTTTTTTGAGAAATGACTCAAACTATGGAAGAGGAAAGAAGATTATTAATTTTCAGCAGAAGTCACTTTTTTTTACAATAGAGAAAATCAGTATTTAAAAAAAATTCAAAGGTTACACCAAAACTTTCAATCTGGAAAAAAATCCAACTTAATGCATTTTTACAAAATTAAGCTTATTTTTGGGAAATGTGCAAATACAATGATGAATGTAAGTGTTGCTATATCTTAGAAGGTTAACCTTTAATGCTCTAGATAAATTTTTTTAATATATACCAACAGATCGAGGGTGTGTGGCTAACTTTTTAAGTCCCAAGCCTATTTTTGTGTCAATTCTTTTCACTGCCAGCCGTTTAGCGACATCATTGGCGTTTTAGCGCGGGTGCCGTAAACTTAAATACGTACCTATTTTATAACATAAAAATTATTAATTTATCTATATATAAAAAAGATAACTGAAATGTCTCCATAGAATAGACTTTCGATTTTCAAAGCATTGATATATGTTTTTGCTGTGATGCCTTCCGAGTGTTAAGGGCAACTACAAAACGGCAACATCTTAGAGATAATTTTTATTTGTAATTTATTGTTTAAATATAAACATATTTCTAACACTAAACATGCAATAGGTGCTTAATATTTAAGACAATGATTAAGCATACCAGGTGAAAGAGGCGGAGCTCCTGTAGGGACAACTCTGAAGTCTGAAGACTAGAAAACAAATACTAAATTAGTAAATTGTAAATTTGTATTCAACAAAAGACATGTGTATTCAGAAATTAAAATATAATATAAAAACCATGACTAGAAAGTATATTATAATGAACAAATACAAATTTTGACTGTACATCTAAAAGCTACATGAGTTGGGTAGTATAGATTTTAAAAAAGCTTTAGACGAAATGGTGTCATGTAACAAAACTACATCAGTATGCCTATGAATACAAAAGGTTTAAATCTGATTTTTATCATTTTCAAAAACAAAGTTTTTCAAAATATTTTTTTTTTTTAAGTCAGGAGAAATGAACACCCAGATGTACATTATTGTGTTGTTAAAAACTTTATAACTGTTTAATTACAAAATTTAAAAAAAAATCTATAAAAATTTCCAAAACATGTCAGTTTCTAGGAATAAATATTAATGACGTTAATGGAAAACGCACAAATTGGAGACAAAAAAAAAGGATAATATTGTAAATATGAAATAAATTCAAAAACATGATCACTGATCTTAACATAACATAAAATGGTGTCCATTTTGGTACTAAAAGAGGAAGAACGCAGGCAATGTTACCCATTGCTCCATCCCCATTAGGTTTCATTTAAATGGGTTTTTTTAAAACACCTGTTAAATGTTATATAACAGATGCATTGCTCTTAAGAAGACGTCAGACTTCAACCTTAATAAACTTACTAGATTATTATTATGATAAATTTAAATCAAATGATAATCAATTCAAAATATTTGACATATTTAGTAAAATACATAAAAATATAAAATAAAATTAAGCCTACTACTTATTATGTATTGGGTTGGAGGGAAAGTTCTGTTGTATTTTAAAGAAAATATTTGAATTCATTTATAAAAATATGTGTTTAATATTAATCAATTATATATGCTCCGTTATTTGTTACAACCTGTTGCCATCTTTCAGGTAACCTGTGAATTCCTGTTTTGTAGAAGTTCTCATCCTTAGAGTTAAAATAGTCAGCAACTGCCTTAGAAACACTTTCAAAAGACGTGAATTTTTTTCCCGTTAGATAATTTCGCAGCAAGATTTTTTTCTCTTAATATTCTTGTAAAGAATCCACTTTTCATCTCCACTAAATGTGATCTCCAACAGTTGTATAATGAATGTCAAACTCTTCTGCAATTTCTCGACTTGTTAAATGTGGATTATTTTCCAACATGGATCGTAAAACATCATTATCGAACTTGGATGGTGGTCCAGATCGATCACTTTCTTTGAGGCTCAGATCCCCGGAACGAAATTTGCTAAACCATCTTTGACAAGTACGAACATTTACAATATCTTTTCCAAATACCGCACATAAATTTTTACATGCAACTGATGCATTGCTTCCTTTTTGGAATTCATATAAAATGCAGTGCCGTAAATGCACTTTATCTACGGACATGTTTTTCACTTTAAATATCACAAGTAAATGATGAACGGTAAAAAAGGGCACATTTTATATTATACAGCAGCTAAAAAAAAAAAAAAAAATCCTATTGACTCACTAGCTAGATGTTCTTTTTATTTACAAGAAAAATCACCTGCCTATTTAAAATACGACAGAACTTTCCCTCCAACCCAATATAAGATTATTATTATGTTATATGATTAAAGGATGATTAAGGTATTAGTAAATATATTGAACAAAGTACAATTCATTTTCCAAACCAATTTTTAAGAAAAGTTTAAAACCTACATCATCCTCAGCTTCAGACGAAGATCTCGAATCATCAGAGTAACTCATTCCTTCCTCCTCATAGGTCCCGGTAGAATAGGAAACTAGTTTTGAGCGGTGTTTGCTTTCTTTAACGCTCTCGTCTAAAATAAAAAGAAAATATGTAAAAAGGACCTAAAATACACATAAATATATCGACCAACATTTAACACTCAAAACTAGACCACAAATTTGCAAACTTCATTTTAATACTTAAATCAGAAAGTGGTATATCTGACTATATGGTGATTTTAAAAAAGGCCAACATTGTGAAAAATAAAGGGTAACATTGCTAATAAGTTGTTAGATATATTAAGAAAAATATCTCATCTACAATGATAATATTGTCCTTGTATAGACTTGTTTGGTTAAGCTAGCTCTTGATTCTACTGTTCAATTTTAGTCTGCATGTAAAGAGTCACTTCATATATAGAGAAAAGCCCAAAGTGGGAACGAAATGGATTTATCGAGGAGATTTTGTAACACAAGATATGCGGCAGATGTCCACAAGCACGTAAACCAGTGCTCATGAGATAGAGTCCAGAGTGAGTGCTGAACAGTCTTTATAGAAAACGCAAAATATGCACATGGAATGCTTTTTCAAAATGCTCTTTTTTGCTGAAACCTATAAACCAGATGACACTCCAAAGCATCTTGCTAACTGGGCCACAATGGCATAAACAAACAATCACAAACTTCTCTTTAAAAGGTATATTAATTGCTAAGAAAAGTTCAGCGCAAAGCTACTAAAATAGATAAGGGTATTTTATGTGTGAATTATGAAGATAAAGAAATTTAGATGTTTACAACGGAGGAGATAAGGATTAGAAGGAAATTGTATTGCGAAGGAATTGATTTGATAATTGTAATTAATTGAGAATAATCTAACCTAATTCAGAATGGTTGAATTAATAATACAGGTGATAGATGAAAGATCATAAACATATACAATTCACATAAGAAGAAAGCACTATTTTTTTAGAATAAAGTAATTAAAAAATGAAACAACTTGCCACTAATGCTATCAAAGTTGTGGGAGTGTTTAGTTGTTATAAACAAATTATTCTGATTGGAGATCATTAGAAGATAATAGACTGAACCGACACACCTCGCTGGGCCTTGAGTCTATTGGTCATAAAATCTTATTAATCTAACAATACCTGTTTAAAATTAAATTTGATCCTATTTAGATTTTTTAAATTGACACTAAAATTATTCCCTTAAAAGTGCAAATATTTTAGGCATAAATACTTCTTCTAAAACAGAACATTTAAAATTTAAATCTGTCTTGTAAATGTTTTTCTTAATAATTTTAATTGTCACTTTTAAACAGAAAAAAATACATTTTTCTAAAACTGGAATTTCTTGTAACAATCAATTATAAAACAGGGTATAGTTATTTGAAGATTTCAGAAGTCACTGTCCTACAATTTTAACAGCTTAAAAACAAATTTTTCAAAATAAAATAATTCAATAAGCTCCAACTTATTTAAATAAGCTATAACTTGTACAGCCACCACAATAAAAAAATTCTACTGAATAGTTAACTCAAACAAGTTTATACATATAGTAACATGTCACTAACAATATATTGGCATGTTTTCAAATCGCCAAGTAAAACCAATAAATTTATACAAAAAATAGTCCAAGTAGAAATTCCTTACAAGTGAAAAAAGGAATAACGCTACCCATTGAGCTTGGGCTACTTTCTTTGACTGGGGAAATTGGCCGTTCTGCGACTGTTTCTTGTTCTTCTGGATCAGACTCGGCTTCTCCTTCGGAATCTGTGTAGGTTTCATGCAATGATGCCAGAGCAGTTTGGGATCGGCTTTCTGAGCTCATCGTTCAAAATGTAATTGCCCCCTGTAAAAATTTCACACAAAAATTAATATAACATAAATGCAATTATGAAGTATATTAACTATATTTGGAAAATAAAGTAATTCAATTAAAAATTAGATGATAAAATACATTTATTTAAAAAAAATATATATAATTTGAGTACTTTACCAAATTTTAAATTAAGAAAAACCTATAAAAGTTATTCTTTATTTATATTAGAAATTGCAATTAAAGTAAATATTGTGTAAAAGCAAGAAAATAATAATGTTTATGAAAATTATGTATTTAAATATTAAAAAAAAAATCACACTTTAAAGAAACAAATTAACACAGGAAAGAGGCTTGGAATTAAAAATATATCTTTCATAACAATTTTAAAAATATTTAGCAAGATTTGTATAAAAAATAATAATAATAATTTCAAAAACAGTGAAAATTTTCAAGAAATCCCTGTTTACTGCTTAGTTAGTTTTACAAATTTTCAACCATAGCAATTTATTAAAAAACACATTTTTAACATTTCTCCCTTTCTATGGATTTCACAGAACTTTCGTCTTCCATCTACTGGATTGGTTTTGTACCAAACCGAGTGATTCCGGCGGTTTTTGGTGATTGTGCTTCATTAGCAACCCTAATTTAGAGCGATAATAAAGGTTGTTCTTTACATACTTTGGACAAAATCTGCATATTCTAGATGCTAGTTTGTCTTCATTAAAAGTCAACCGATAAACAAGAATTTTGAAAATGTTTTTCTTAAAACAAAAAACTTGAAATGGATTTAAATACTTACAATCAGTCACTCACAAACAAGATTTATCTATATTTTCTCAGATTGCAATATGAAGTTTGAGTTTACAGAAAAAAAAACTAGCTAATACAGAATGTACCTGCTTAAGCTTTTTACAGTTCAACTCGCTTTAAAAATAATTATAATTATTTACAAGGTCACTCCCATCCACTATGCTTTACAAAATAAATATTTGGGATAAAAATTTAATATTATACACAAACAAAACAAACACTGAATTAAATTAACATAAATTACTAACATAACTAAATTAAATATTCCCCTGTATAGACAAATAATCCAGTGCTAGATAAAGCCAAATATGTCCAAACAAAGTTCTGGAGAAATTTGGATTGCACATGGAAATAGTTAGTAAGGAGGAAAAATAATAATCAACGAAAATATCAACTTGTGTTTTTTTCAATGTCCCTTTTATAATTATAAAAATATTGCATATATTCAAATTTAAAATCAATTAAAAACATATTTCATTATGTTATTTTATTAAAGCTAAAGAACACAACATCCGTCTTTTCTTCCACATGTTACAGTAGCGTGAAGTTTTTGCTTCTGCCACTCGTCCCGCTGACGGTTAAATTTTTTCTATAGAAAAACATGATTAATCTAAACAATATTTGTTGGGGAAATTTTAAGTTGAAAAAAATGCGTTCAGAGTAAGGATGAAGCGAATATCCACTATCCGATCCCACTATCGATTTTTGGAGCAATCTAATTATCTGATTCCGAAAGCAAAGTGCCGGATATCCGTATGAATAGAATGATGCAGTTTTTTTTGTGGTGATCAATTATTTTTTGTTCTTGCTTTCAATATTTTACTAAAAATACTAACTATGCAGTCTGAAGATTCTCACTTGAATTTTTCTCGGTCCATTCAGATAAGTAAGAAGTGAAGTGATAACTTTGTCATCAAAAACCTAACCGGTTGCGTTTCAGACATGGTGGGTCACAGAGAATAGGAAAATATGCTGCAGACATGTGGAACCAGACACTATCTTGGAGTATCTTTAAGTTAGAAAAAATCACATGCTTCGTGGTGCATAGCTACATCTCTGTTTATTATATATATAAGTAGTTTTTTTCTCTTGTCTAGAATGAGCTAGTTTAAGCATTTAAATACAATGCAATTTAGAAATATTTCAAAATTACATTTTCAAACACATTGTACAGTACAGCTCCGGCAATTTAAAAATCAGTATGAATATGAAAAGTTTATTAAAGAACTGCTAAGAAAATATCTTTTCATAAAAAAAAAAACTGGCGGATATCCAGTTTGTAATGTACGACAGATATCCGTTATACGGAAAACCACTATCTGGTTCATTCCTAGTTCTGGATAAGTTTCAGGGGTCTTAACATTTTCTACACCCTTGAATAAGGAAAGTGCCCTTTCTACCTTTCCAACCTTGCCCTTTTTAAAAGAAATTTAAACACTGAATTTAGTTACTGAATTACACTGAATTTATTTAATGAATTACACTGAATTTAGTTACTGAACTACACTGAATTTAGTTACTGAATTACACTGAATTTAGTTACCTTATTACACTGAATTTAGTAAATAAAAATTACATAACAAACACAAATAACAAATTTTTGTAACAGGTTAGGTACAAGTTGGATTTTTTTTTTTTTTTTTTTTTTTTTTTTGTAACTCACTTATATTTATTTTTAATTAATACCAATTTTAGGTATAAAATTCTATAAAACTACAAGTTTTGGAACATTCCTATCTTATACCAAAAACATAAATTCTATATATTATTCATGCAGTACATACAATAATTTCACAACAGTGTTTAAGCTGTTTCGAAAAAAAAAAAAGTAAAAAGATGTTAGATGACAAAAAGAGGCTTTGTTTTCCCAAGAGGTAAAAATACTATTAAAAAAATGACAAAATAATATTTCACCTAAAAAAATATTTTCAATAACACTGGTAGAAATGTATTATAACGGGGCACCGAAAAAATTTAAATGTATAGAAGAATTGGCGACATAATTTTTTTGAAAATTCGGTGCCCTGTGATAGTACATTTGTTCCAGAACACTTATCCATTTTTCTAAATGCAAAAGATTTGTTTAAAAACAAAATTGTGCAGGTATTTTATGAAGGACAGCTTGAACACTGTTTTACAATAACAAAGAAAGTAGTCATTTGTTGTAAAGCAGCACAGAAGAATGCAATACATGGCAAAACATTCTCCCTCAAACGTTCCACACAAAACCAATGCAATCCCCTCTTGTTAGGAGGTTGGACCAAAGGCCTACAAAGTTCGTCTCTGCAGTGCAGTAGAGATTCACACTGCAAGGAAACATATACGATAATTGACGAAGTAGCATGAATCAACAGGCATGGCTTTGGCAACAACTACAAAATTACCAACATTAACGTGAGGAATGAACTGAGAAAACATCATTCACCTAAAAAAATTATCAACACTCCTTACAAAACAAAATTATTATATAAATCGAACAGATGTAGTATAGGACATTTGGCGCGTTTTTTTTGTTAACGACGAAAAAAGTCGCCAATTTTTTTTTTTCGATTTGTGCCGCTAAATTGTAGAATTTATTATGAAGTTTTATGCAACTGTTGTTAACTATTTTGTTGCATTCTTCCGTTTTAATTCGAAATTACCGTTAAAAATAGTTTCGGTAACGCAAAAAAACTATGACGTCATAGGGTTGCCAGATTGAATATCTCCAGAAGAATCGGAAAATAACAACAATGTCAAATTTATTGCCCCTATAAAACACGCCAAAAAACAACTTGCATGCCAAATATCCTATACTACATCTGTGCCATATAATTATCTAAAAATTAAAACTACAATTAGTTACATGTCAATTTGCATTTGTTAAAAAGATTATTTAACAACGCTGCATTTAAAAAAAAGATTCAAAATATATATGTTTTATTTCTGACTAAATAAGGTAAGAAATATAAGCTTTAGATTTCAAGATTTACAAATTGTACCCTTAATATTTAAAGGTTCAAATACATTGACCAGTCCCACTGAGTTTTCACCAAATCCAGTTACCCTTTTCTGTAACCCTGTAAAGGGTGGAAGAAGGTTCTGTGATTGGCCACAAAACCGGTTTTTGTCGCCACATTCTTTCGAATATTGCTTTTTCAGAAAAGTAGACTAGGGGAACACTTCAATGCATTTTAACCTATTTGAATTACATAGAAATTTGCCTGATTTAATATTTAGGCAAAATATTAAAGGCATGGTAACAGACTCGGTAAATTCCTAGTGTACAGTGCCCCGTTGTCGCCAAGTCCAAAAATTGTCGCCAAGGTAAAAAAGATGTTTTTTCTTTGTCGCCAAATCAAAATGGCGGTTTGGTTTGGTTAATTAACATTGCACTAGAGCTACACAGTGGGCTATTGGCGACGGTTCGGTGCCTATCTTGAAGGAAAGAGCCGGGAACGATGCCTCGTAATTTTTAACAATGGACAGATGACGCAAAACGGCGGACATTGCGTTGGTCCGGGAAGTCGATCATGGTGCTTACAGGCGATCCTTCGGGCAGTTGTTTGGGGCATTTCGATGGCACTCTTAAGTGCACAAGCGTACCGCACGCTTAAAGTCACAGACTCTTGCCGCCGATTTTGTGGTCTCTGGCCTTCGGCCTCCGACTATTTATTATTACATCCGTGACCCCTTCCGGGCTGTCAGTCATGGTGCTTACAGGCAATCCTTCGTGCAGTCGTTGATCGTTACATCAACATTTTATATGAAAATCGGAAACAATAACGGATCCAGGCAAAACGAACTGCTGCAAAACGTTGAGTAAAGTTTCCGATTTCCGGTCGTCCACGGCAACCATGAAGCACTTGTTGGTACCGGATTCAATCCCTCCAAACACCCGCTGGCTTTCCACACTCCGGTTGTACTTGCGTTTGCCGAACTTCGACTCGTCAATCTCAACGACGACATGCTCTCCACCGATAGGAACAGGATTATGAATGAAACACTCCGTACATACCTCCCGGCAGAACATCATCCAGTCAGTGACTGTCTGTTTTGCTAGGCACATCTGCTGCATAACAATCCGGCATCCATGCACCACTCAATCACGGCACGTTTGCCTTTCATCTCCAATTTCCAAAAATACTTGCTATTCAAATAAATGTCATCCGCGTATACATCAATAGCTCAGAAAAATCACCACGTAGCCGCCGAACGTCCATTCAAAAATGGCAGAAATGTGTGAAACCAAGGCCAAACTAGATGCGTGCACGCATCTAGTTTAGCGTCATCTAACTAGATGCATCTTCTCATCATCAAGCGCATCATGGCGCAGCTACATGGGTAAAAAATTTAGGGTTGCCATAGAACAGGGTATTTTTGCACGCGTCAAGTAGGGGTTGCTAAAATATAAACTTTATCGCCCAATCATTTGTCGCCAAATCCCATTTGGCGAGGACACCGGACACTAGGAATTAACCACAGACTCTTTATCGGTTTGATATTTCGAAAGTCAAGCAAATATTTGAAGTGTTCAGTTGATGTTACATCTGGCATGATCCAAGTGTTATGGCAAAGAAAGTTTTGTAAGTGGGGTGAACGCCAAGAGTACAATCTATTATACCAGTGTCCATGGTTAAAATTACGAGGCTATTTGGCCTAATAAAACCTGTTATAGGTATTCGTAAGCGACAAAGATCACTGTGGTTTGTAATAATTGCAAAAGATCATTTAAATGCTAATTCTTCTTTCTATCCGAAAAGTGAAATTTAAAATTTCGGGAATTGTGCATTTTTAACTTTTGAAGTTTCCGCCGTAAAGAGTTTATGGTACAAATGTATTATCACGGGGCACCGAAAAATTGAAATTTAGAAATGCATAGAAGTCGCCAACATGACTATTAACGGCCAACGATGGGCAACGGCGATAGGTTGATGTATGATGCCAGTTTCTTCGGTTTAAAATCGGGCCACGGTGGCTGCGATGAAAAGTTCGATGATTAAACGCGATTGGTTGGATGGAATGCACGGTAGACTATTACAACGTTGTACAATGGGCTATTGCACGGACACATTTGAAAAGTAATTGACATTTATTAATTGTTTAAGTAACTTTGTTTTGGTTTAGTTAAGGCAATATTTAAGCCACACAATGGGGTATTAAAGACGATCCAATGTTATTATGTAACGAATGGTTTATTGAATAAGCGTCGCATTAGGGCTGCGCAATGGGCTATTGGAAATGGTTCCGAATCTATCCCGATTGGTTTTGTTTTGTTAATTAACGTCGCACTAGAGCTACACAGTTGGATCTATCCCGGGAAAATGTGGAATTATTTTAAAATGACGGACCTGTGGTTTTACCCCACTCTCTAAACTTTTGCTCCACTTTGATTGATTTGAGAATTACTGGGATAATTTTATCGTCTGCGAATTTGTTTCGTATCGTCTTGGAGCTTTGTTGCTATACGAGCTCTTCTTTTTTTTTGTTATATTTTGCATGGCTTTTTTTTACAAATTTCATGACTTTTTTAATCCTGATGACGCTCTTTGAAAATTTCCGTTTGGTCTAAAGTAGCCTCTTTTTAGTTACTGGCGAATTGTTTCAACTAAATACGGTAATGTATCTGTTTGAAATTTTCATTTATATGTCTAATTTTTTCATTTTATATTCTATGTTTATAGCCCATACTATAGTTTTATTTTAGAATATTATGCTTTATATTGAGGTGTTGCCCCAAACGACTGCCCGAAGGGCAGTTGTTTAAGAGTGCCATCGAAATGCCCCAAACGACTGCCCGAAGGATTGCCTGTAAGCACCATGATTGACTGCCCGGAGGGGGTCATGGATGTGATCCTGAGTAGTCGGAGGCCAAAGGCCGGAGACCACAAAATCGACGTAAGGAGTCTGTGACTTTAAGCGCGCGGTACGCGTGTGAGCTTAAGAGTGCCGTCGAAATGCCCCAAATGACTGCCCGAAGGATTGCCTGTAAGCACCATGATCGACTGTCCGGAGGGGGTCATGGATGTGATCCTGAGTAGTCGGAGGCCGAAGGCCGGAGACCCCAAAATCGACGTAAGGAGTCTGTGACTTTAAGCGCGCGGTACGCATGTGCGCTTAAGAGTGCCGTCGAAATGCCCCAAACGACTGCCCGAAGGATTGCCTGTAAGCACCATGATCGCCCGAGGATTGCCTGTAAGCACCATGAGGCCGAAGACCACAAATACCCGGAAACATAAATCGACGTTAGGAATATGTGACGTTAGTGCCACGGTACGTGCGTGCGCTTAAAACAGTGTATGGCATTCGTGATGTCCACACGACTTGAAACGACTAACCAACAGCGGATCAACTGATCGCGAGTTCTAATTGCAACATTTGCTTTTAAACGCATTAACTTAATGTCAGTTATTTGTATATTTCCGATATGCGTCGATCTGTAAAATATCATTTGACCAGGGTGCTAAATTACGAGGCAGTATTCCCGGGTCCCGAACATTAACTTTCCATTAGAAATAGCAACATCCGTCCTTTAACCATGGTTCAAAAATACGAGACAGATTTCCCGTTTCCTTGTTTCAAGATATATGCGAACTGTTTACAATAGCCCAAAGTGCAGTTCTAGTGTGCGCTAACCAATCAATCGCGAAAGCAACCAACAAGGCAATTACCGACCATCCATTTTAAAGCAAAATGTTTGGTTTGGATAATAAACATGATCTAGAACAGCACATTGGGCTATTTAATACAAATGTAAATAAAAGTATTACTCTTATCAAAGTGAACTGGCAACGATAAAAATTATTTCATGTTCTAAAGTTTGTTTATATTTTGGTAAAGGTTTACTGTACGGTCACCCTTGGCGACTTTTTCAAAATCTCGCCAAAAGTCGCCATTTTGGCGACTGTTGTCCAATAGGGTTGCTGCAATTCCTTGTCGTTTCGGAGGGGGGTTGCCATTTAAAAAAAAATTATCGCCAAATGCGAAAAAATCGCGCCAAGGGTGACCGTACAGTAAACCTGACCCTATATTTTTAAAACGGCGATAGTTTACTCTTATTACATTAATTTGTTATTAAAATATCAGAAATTACGAAAAAATAACATTCCGATATTAAATCAGTAAATTATAACATTTATAAATATAATATTTAGCATCGTTCCATTGTACTACGACTGCATAATCGAGGGTTACCGTCTCGTTTGGCGGGATTAACAAACGCGTCACAGAATTGGCGAAATGGCGACTTAATTTTGTTGAAAATTCGGTGCCCCGTGATAGTACATTAGTTCCGAGTTTATAATAATATACAACGTAAAAATATGTAAATATTCAATTAAAATTTTCAAAACAACGTTTACATATCACACAGAACATCTAAACGAAAATTAGTACAGCATCATAATTGATCTAAATCTAGACGAGTATTTCACAATATTTTAAGCAATAAATATATTTAAACTTGTCTTACCGATTTATTTTATCAATATTTTACGATAATTTCAGTAGTTGTGTAGTAATATATTGATATTAAGTACTTATACCACTGCAAGAAAATATTTTTCGAAAAATTTGATCAACAAACAAGATGTCAGCACAGAAAGTTGAGTTGTCTCAAAGCTGGAATCGAACTAAAATTAACTGTATATGCATGATCATATTAACTGCATATAAATGACGTCATTAAATATACAAAAAAAATAAAGATTTTACTGTATCGTTTTGTGTACAAAAATATAGTTGAGCAAAGACTTTGTTGGCGACCAATTCATATTTCTATAATTTGTTAAATTAAAAACCATTTACTTTGTGAAAAGAATATAAATACCATTTTAAGGTTTGGGGTAATCTATTCCGGCACTATAAAATATAATAAATAGCAAGATTGACGTAAATTTGGTCTAGTAAAGTATACAGCGATAAGTTTAAAATCTAGAAATAAAGCAAAACACGTAAGGGAGCCCGCAGCTCTTATAATCTGTCTCCATAATCTGATGATATGACGTTTTATATAAAACCTTATGAACGTTTTTTAATAAAAAAAAATCTTATTATATCAAAATATACATAATTTAAAGTTTAATGGCTTTGTGACACAACTTTCTCTAAAACCTTTTCATTTGAATCAAAGAAAAAATCAGGTAGGCACATAATTTTCCCTATGTACCGTATGGTTTGGTTCAATATTACTTTTGGTATATGCGCCTAACGCCTTTTCTTGTTTATACAGGCTAGCGTATGCCCGAAATGTGACTCATCACCCAACCCAATTTTAAAGTCAGATAAGGGAGTGGATAAATGGTCAACTTGGTTCACGCAGCCTATATATAAAAACTTGAACATTTTATTTAATTTCAAATTTTAGACTACGGACGATGAGTCAACCGGCCAATGTCAAGCCTTTTACGTGAAGTTTAACAAGTAGTAAGCCTGGCTCAATCACTAACTGCAGAATAATATGAAATTAAATATTTTTAACTATCATAATTTTTTTTCCTAAAATAAGTACCTAGAGAGGTCGAGAAGGAGATTTTTAGAGAGGTACCGGAACGCCGTCAAGAAACACAACTTCCGCCTGTTCGGACCAACGCGAATATTTAATATCATATATAAAAGATGTTTAATAAAGTAATCTTTCTAAAAAAAAAAAAGGAAAACCGACTTTAAGAAAATGCGCTAAAAAGTAAAAAATAATTTTTAATTTTACGAACAAGTTGAAAATATGGAATTATTTAATATCAATTTTATATTTATTAAAACTTTTTGAAATCGGCGCCAAAATTTAGGCATGATTTTGTAAATTGGTACCAACTTTCTCTCAAAAAGTTGTAATAAGCATAAAATTTATATGAAATAATTCAATTTTTTCAACTCATTCGTAAAATTAAAAATTATTTTTTACTTTTTAGAGCATTTTCTTTTTCTCGTCGATTTTCCCTTTTTCTTTAGAAATATTATTTTATTTTTCCCTTTTTAGATTTTAATTTAGAGGGGTGCTTCGCCCCTTGCTATTATTTACCAAGAAATGCGAATAACAACTTGTGCTCACATCTTGTCTGCACAATGTATATTGTAAAACAATTCTTATCCGTGCCAATAAATGCTGGGTGGTCCTTGTTGTACGATCTTTATTCAACAATGAAAATATTTTGAAATGGGTTAAATTGTTTAAAAAAACTTCGTTTAATCCATATTTCCGGATATATAACAGCCAGATAACCGATTATTTTATTGCAGTTTTTGCCTAAGTGGATTTTTCTCTATACAACAAAAAAAGAATTTTCGAAATCGGACAATGTTTTTTTTTTCAAACCGTCCGGTTAATTGAGAATTTCGGATAGTTACATACCGGATACTCTAATATTTTTTTCAAAGGTGCCGAAGTGAAACATTCCCTATCCAACAACAAAAAAATTTGTCCAAATATCTGAATTCGTAGAGAAATCTTGTGCGAACATACATAAAATAAATACATAACAGTCGAATTGATAACCTCTCCCCTTGGCGCGCGATTTGGCGGTTTTAATTTAAAGTTTCTGGCGGTATTATGTTGGAGTTTTGGTTGGCGCGCTGTTCAGTGGGTTAAAAATATCCTGTTACTGTCAGTGTAAGGCTCTACACGAACGAGTAACACGCGCGCGAGGGTTCACAGGGATTTGAGAATTCATACCACGTGGTATGATTTCTCGAATCACCGAGCTCACGCGTGTTTCTCTCGTTCGTGTAGAAGGGCCTTAAATGTTTAAATTCCGTATTCAAAGAATTTGGAAAGTGTGTTATTAATATTTTCCTGAAGTTTATGCATACAAAAAAAATGCTTGATACAAAAGAGTTACGAGTTAAAGACAAAGTTATGCTTCTTTGTGTAATAATAATAATAATAATAAACTTGTACCGTCGATTGTTGTAGGAAAGTTAATAGTAAGAGATTGTATAGTTATATAAATTATATTGTTCAAACACCTATAATTACATTAAAAATATTAAAATCGCTTTACTTTTTTTTCCAAGATAATTTTGTTAACTAGGAAATACTCCTTCCCCTTTTTCAAATTTCAAAAACTTTTGAGGCTATTTGGGGAAAATGCAATATTTTTATAATTATTCGGCATTTATTAAACAGAAAGTCTATTTTTTGGAAGAGACAATCGAAATTTCGAAGAATTAACAAAATTGGCCTTATGATAAAGGTAAGATAAGAAGCTTCTTGCTTTATTAAAAACTATACATAAACAAATGGAAAATAAATTAAACTTTTATATATAAATATAACCAAAAAAAAGTGTTACCAATTTTCAGAATAAATGTACATAACGGTAAAAAAAAAATATATTTACCTTTTTATTTAAACTTTAAAAATATCAATTTTATATGCTAATTATAATTCTTCGAAGTTAGTAAAAATTTACATAAATAAACATACCAAATCTTTTGCGCAAGTTTAACAAATTGGTAATTAATAAGTATTAAATTAATATTTAATTTTTACACTTGTTCAAAAAATATGAAGACCAATTGTCTACTTTTTAGCGCATTTTATCTTAAAGTAATTTAAGCTAACTTTACTCGAAATAAGAATGCTGTATGTTGGAAGATATTATATCGTTTGAATTTTTTTATGACTATAGTCGCCTACTTCAAATTGAGCAATATTCGATTGCATGAGAAGCAAACGTCAACTAAAAATATATATTTAAAGAATAAAAGAGAATATTTCTGATTCTTCCTTGTCCTGCACACTAATCATATTCATAACATGATTCTTCCGTGATTTATAATCTATAATTTGGGAGAAATTCTTTTTTATTTCCTTTTTCATTTCTCTGTTTCAAAGAATTCATCTACTTCATATTTTCTTTGGGATTGCAATGGTGAAGTCGGTTCTTGGAAGATTACCATCGAACTAGGGTATTTTCAAAATATTTTTGTCACCATTTATATGAATCTATAATTAAACGTAAATTCTGTACTTGCAAATATTTAATTATCGGAAATTTATTAACTTATTTAAACCTTCTATAAAGTATAAATAATTATGAATCTAAAACAATGTGATCTTGGTTTAGTCTCATCGAAACTGACCCATGTTCTGTGCTTCAAAGTGCCAAAAGAACAAGATGCTTTAACAACCAATATGTTACGTACCGAAAAAGAATGTGAAAGAATTAGACTTTTAAGACAGTCTAGATTTAAAAGGTTTCTTGATGAGAATCTCCAGCTGAAAGAGAAATTTGGAAAAATGGAACGAAAGCTGGAAATCGCAAATTCCTCGAACAAGACTCCAAAACTAGCGCACTGCGAAAGACATTACAAAATATTGCTTCCTTCTGCAGATCTCTACTTCATGTGCATAGTCATGAAACGAGCCAAAAAGATTTTGGAAGGAAAATAAGAACTTTAGTTGCTGTTTGAAAATAGATATGAATTTCGGTGAAATTTTTTGGAGAGAGTTTTTCATTCGAAGACAGTCATCGCAAGTCTGTGGGGCTCGGATGATCAATTTAACCTGACTGGTAGAGTATCGGTGTATCATGCGAAAGGTCCTGGGTTCAAATCACTGTAGACAGTATTTCACTACATTGGTGACTTCCGGACTGCATTTCGAAGCAATCTTCGGACAAACACTTGTGACACCACAACTTCATCCACTGTCCACGTGATAACACTTCACAGACATCAATCATTCGTTCCTCCGCCCGACTCACTGCGGTGGAGGTCACTTTATATACCTGATACTCCCACTTAGGCTCGAGTGATCACTTTAGCCTGATTGGTAGAGTATCGTCGTATCATGCAGAAGGTCCTCGGTTCGATACCGAGGCAGCCAAAAAGTGCATATAACGTTACAAGTCAATTGCCTCAAGTATAAGTTGAAGTCGCACTAGAGCTGCATGAAGGAATATTTGCGACGGTGTAAAATCTATCCCGAAAGAAAGACCCGGAAACTATCTCGTAATTTTGAATCGTGGTTAGATGACGAAGACAACACACGAGATGGTACCACATACACCTGTGTAATCGTGAGGACCATGACAAATTTAACGTGCTCCTTATATATGACGAATATTTTGTGGACGACATGCGGAACGGGATAGGATATCTTCCGATCAAGAAATTGCTGCACTTTCAAAGTCGTTATTCGAATCCACAACCCTCCGATTGCGAGGTCGTTACACTAATTGCTCAGCTACTACGCGCGTCTCAATTATACGATGCTGTTAGATAGTTTACAAGAATCTTTGGATAAATTACCTGATTGGCTGTGAACTGGAATCGATTCATTTTTGATCTTCAATTAAGTTGTTGGACTATTTTAATGTTTTTGTGCAATTGAAATGAAATTATGCAAACTCAATTTTAACTTTCTGTACTTTTTAGTAGTTTCAAGTTGTTTTTAAATAGTTTTTATATCATGATCTCAACTATAATTTTATTTGTTTACTATTCAAGTTGTGGACACCACAACAAACACTATAGAAATACTGTGTAGTGTTTCAGTGGTTGTCAAAATAGAAAACAGGTATGTAAACATATTTTTAGCAGAAATTTTATAAGCTATTTATTTTAACTATTCATTGTTTTTCTAAAAATAACAAAGAATTGTCTTAGTAACCCAAATAATTACTTATTATAAACGTGTTTAAGAAACATACTGTCATTTATGAACATTTCAAATAAAATATTTGATTTGTTTTAAGAAACACTAGAAAAACACACTAAACTTTTAATAGAAAATTTATTTGCTGTAAAATTCTCTCCGATGTTTGAAACAAAAATATATGAAGCTGGAAAATAGAAAAACTGAGATGAAAACTAATTTAATTTTATCTTTTTGTTTAAAATAGTTTTTGTTTTGTAAGTATTTAATTAGTTATTCAAATAAAAATAAAAATTCAATGTCTCTTCAAGTTCTTCGGGTGAATTAAAAAATAAAAAGGTATTTAAAAAAAAAAAAAACTATAATTATGTTAACTAGTTATTTTTTGAAAGATGCATATTACCTCAAAATATATGTATTGAATTAATGTTTATTTTTTTAAATCAATATTTAGTTTTGTTTGCATAAATATTTTAGGTAAAAAAATTATAACATTCAAATATAAAAAACTATAAATGTGTACACATTTAAATATACTATATAAAAAAATTTGGTAGTAAAAAGTTCAATAAGTTATTTAATTGATAGTTTTAAAAAAAATCATTTTTTATAAATAGTAGTTTTTTCTATAAGGAACCAAATGATACAAATAGAGGAATAAAAATGCTGATTTCCGTGTGTGCATCATTGAAACCATGTGATATGTGGAAATGCCAATTCATTCATGCGCCAATATTACTGTGCAGGCCTTGGCGCTTTCAGAACTAAGCGAGGTCGAATTATTGTAATATGGTTTTGTGTTTAATTTTGTATTTAAATATCGTTTTTTTTAACGAGTGGCACAATTTAAGGGAGTTTAACAGATATATTAAAGATATTTTTCTTACTTTGTACTTTTGAAATAATTGCGTTACGTTTTTATGTAAAAAAAATTACCAATTAAGCGAAGTTCTTTCAATTGTCATTTTGTATAGTTCAATAAGAAAATATGAACAATAAAACCTGAGAAATATAAAGAGTTTCGTTTTTTCGAGTATTGAACACAAAGAAAATTATATTTTCGTTTCGTTAAATGAAGAGGAAATATTTAGCGCAAATTGTTTGAAAATAAGTAAATACCTACATATATGTTAAGAAGTTGAATACGGACAGAACGCCTTATCACCAAAAAGAAGAAAGTGCGCCAAATTTGGAACTCCTGCAGATGTCTGAACGCCAAATGTGGAAGCGCTAAAACCACGTGATGTTGGTTTTCTTTTTCAATGTTGACACCGCGGCCTTACGAGAGTCTGGCATTGAAGGCCTTCTCTATTTAATATTACAACTCTCTGGGAACCATAAGCATTTTAAATTGCTACAACTAAAAGGAAAAAAAAATATTATTATTAACATCCTTCCCTGTCTAAGTATTTTGTTATAACTAAAATTGTTTGAAATTCCATCCTCCCCTAATCAAAAGAATATAATCTTTGTTCGAAACTTGCAGGTGTAACCATTTTTTTCCTTCGTATATAATATTCTATGAAAACTGTTAATTGGTTACCTTTAATGAAAAAAAATTCACAATATAAATATTAAAAAAATCTTTTAATAAAATAGATACTGATAATGAATATTGATAATGATAAATACAAAGTGCAATGAGTAAGTAACAAAAAGACTTCATTTCTTTTTCCTTCTCAACATTTTTGGTGGCCGGAGATAGGGATTGTCCATGATATCATTGTCCACATTGGAATCTTTTTGGTTCTCGGTATCTTCATGGGCATCTGAAAAGAATTGAATCAATTAGATAACTTTTATACTAATTATCATAATTTCAAATCAACTATAGTAATAGACTTCTTCATCCTATGCAGCAACGGAGAAGATATGAAATGTGTTTACTTTCTAATGGAATTATTGTTTTGAAACAACATTGTTGACTTTTTGTGTTTATATTTATTATGAGGCCCTTGAAATGGCTTTAAACATGGTATGTGTGTGTCTGTAAATACAATATCTTAAGAACAGAAAATGCCACTGCAAACAAATTTGGTACTGTAATAATTTTTTTTAAAAATTGCTATGGCTATGAAATTTTAGATATTCTAAAGATTAAGTTCTGTAAAATCTACTTAGAAAATGTACATTGTGATAGAAATATATATACAGTGTTCACTCTAGAAATAAAAAGAGGCAGGGCGCTGTTGGCAGGAAAAGGGCACCCCGTTTTCGAAAGGGCACTCCCCCCCCAAACAATTTGGGATAGGCATGGCCACACATTAACACATCGGACCCCTGTCAGGAGGAATGGGTGCCCGATTATTAGTGAGAGATCCGATATGGGGAGTTTGGTTTTGGTTAATTGACATCGCACTAGAGCTTAACATTGGGCTGGTGGCGACGGTTCCGGGAACAATGCCTCATATTTTTTAAAGATGGTCAGATGACGAGGACAACACCTGAGCTAGCACCCGACGCAACCTCAATATTTATGATTTGAAATAATCACTTTAGAGCAAAGGTTCTCAGTCTTTTTTTTTTCACAAACCCCGCACTTTCTCTCATAAAAATTCTCACTCATCACTCTACGTAAAATAGAATTTGATAAAACGATTTCAACAAAAATTGTTGAATTCGATGCTTTTTAAAGACATCTAGAGAAATAAGGACGATTGCGCTTGACTGAAAAGGGCAAAAATATCGGAATATTTGGAAAAAAAGCATGAGGGCGCTATTGAGATTTAAAAAGGACGAGCAGGGCTGGCCGGCCGCCCTACAAAAAACGCCTAGAGTGAACACTGTATATATATACATGTAAGCTACCTAATTCAAATACAATGTAATATTAGTAGTTCCAAAGAAAACTTTGAAATTAAAGTGGCATTCTTTTACTGTTATCGAATATGAATTATTGTTTCTGGGGAATAGAATTTTAAGAACAAAATACAGTTGTGTTGTGTGTAATATGTTTTTATTTTGCTGATTGTAATGGTTGCTTCTTTTTCAACGATGAACGAAGTGTGTATCCAAGACAACTGTAAAGCACATCATAGTGAAATGTGTTGTTAATATTGTCTGTTAGCTCAATGTCTTGGAAATCGTGACTCTTCAATGCAAATCCCTCACCTACAATTTAAGCTCAGGTATTCTGATCATTTCTTGTTTTTAAACAATTTTACATTTAGAAATTAATAGCTTGAACTTCGTTGCCATGCAAATTTCGCTACAACAGCTGAATCCCAGTCATAGGAGTCATGCAGTTTATAAATTTAGCTGACATTATAGCATGTAATTAATAGTGACCAATACAAAACAAATATGTTATCAAATCACTAAAACCTACAGTAAATGTTTATATGTCAAGTACTCTATCATGATATAAGAAAAACACATAAAACTTAAAATTTTCAATATGAACACAAACATTTTTGTTGTCATAATAAACAATAACAAAAATCTAAAACTTGAAATATGAATAAAATAAAAAATATATTGACAGCACTTACAAGGAGGAGACGCAGTTTTGTTGGCTGTATCTACGTCTTCTTCGTCAAATATTTGGTCTGTAAACAACAACGAAGAAAAGACGGGATTGGCGGATGTCTTGCAAGCGATAACTGAAAAGAAGAACACACATTACATTAACCCGAAATTGCAATTACTTGCAGCTGGAGATTGGAGGATTTACAAATATGAGATTATTTATAAACGTGTGGTCTATTAAAAAATAACAATGCCCTTTTAAGAAAATAATTCTTACAAATAGGGATGTGACGAATAATGATTTGGCCTAATACTGCATATTCGGTTGACTTTGAGGCCGAATAGGTAATTCCTTTAAAATTCTTTATACAAGTAAATAACTCAAGTACCTGAGGCTGGTTTAGGACGTAAAATTTTCGTAATATATATTTAGCATAGTATGTGTATTAACACTAGAATAGTAATACTATTAAATTTAATAATAATAAATATTACATTTATAGTCCATTCAATTTGAACTTAAAATACTCGAACTTTTTTTGGTAAAAATCTTTAAATTTAAAAATTATTTATTTAGTATGGTGAGAGGTTGTGTTCAATAAGTTTGTATTACCCTATCATTATCAACACCTGTTTTGACATGATCAAAATAAAAAAAATATATTGTTTAGGTTATTTTTAATGATATTTTTAATTTTAATCACTGATTAAAAATGCTGTATAATTCTTAAAGTGATTAAAAAATAGTACATTTTGCAGAAACTTATTTTAATTTAGCTAGATTTTTTACTAATTACAAGCAAACAATTTTTCAAAACTGATTTTTTTCTTCCAAATCCTGTTTTTATGCCCTGCTTCTATTACAGTTATTTGATTGATGATTGGCTGAATAACAAATGTATTTGGCATAATCGAATATTCGGCTTATGGGCTGAACACCTGATATCAATCGTATAATCGTTACATCCCTACTAACAGACCAACATCTTGAATACCAAATTGTCAAAGAAAAATTCTAAGGCTTATAGGAGTAGAATGAACATAATATTAAATCAATAAAGTTAATTTTTTTGTGATAAATTTTTCTTATAGTAATTTCATAATAATGCTTGTGGATATCTTAAATACAAACATATTGAAATTTTAAATTAAAAAGTAACGGTATACACCTACAGATTACATGTCATTCTACCAAAGTAATGGTAGTAATCTAATAATAAATGTTTTAATTTTATGTTAATCTTTATAAAAAGCTGCTGAATATAAAAAAGTATGTACTATTTTTCAAAAAAGAAATATATAGATTTTGCCATGAGGATACATCTAAAATAGGTCATATAAATTGTCAGGGTACTTTCTGGCCTTGTGATATTGAATCAAAAAGTACCAAATAAAAAAATACATTCTTTAACTTTGTGAAGTTTTAGTAAATCCTGTAAAATAGAAAAATTTGGTTTTAAATAATGAATTTAATAAAATTTTGGAATATCGGAACTGGGAATCAAGTTTGTATTTATCCATCATATATAGTTTATATGAACTGCACAATAGGCAGTTCAATTGGCAATGGAACAGGTGTGAAAGCTTACGAGGAAAAAGGGAAGCATCATCTGGGTAAAGTGAGTTAGTGCTGCCAGTTTTTGCAATGAATCTGGTGAGAGCTCTTTCTGTATCTCGTTTTTGAGTGGCTGCCTTTTCTCTGATGATCTCATACTCGGTGATGGGTTGCCGATGGGTCTGAAAGTAAATAATTATTATTTCACATATATAAACATATAATAAGACCATAAAAATTTCTAAATGTTTACATGAAAAATATTTCCTCTCTATTCATCAATCTCTGATTTAAAAAAACAGACTTTTATTTTAATTGATCACATACCTATATTATCTCAATTAGAAAGAAAATATAAATAACAAAATTTAGGTTTCAGATTAATATTTTTATAAATCATAATAAAAGCAAGGCATTAATTTTAAAACGAAACTCATATTAAGAAATGCTTGTTTTACTTGAGTAATCATATATTTAATAACTTATAAAGCAGCATACTTTGAAGAAGCAATGATGGTTGTGGCTGTGACATCAGATCATAGGATTTCTATTTATTCCAGTAAAATGTCAATAATGCATCAAATCAATATTTAGAAAATGTAACTTAAAAATTAAATTAATAAAGCATGCTCTGGCAAAATTAATTTTACTCTCATCGTAATCACTAAAAATCATGATAAAACTTTAACAGATAATTATTCATCTACAATCCATCAAAAATAATAAAAAAAATCTCTAAGTAGTGACTTTGATGAAACACAAAATTTGAAATACATTTAAATGCAAATAATAAATGAAACTTACAGGAGTCCTTATGTAAGTGTGAGGGTCTGGGAATGGTGGATAATGTTCAGGAATATAGTTGGGCAAGGATCGTTTCTCCCCAGCTTGGAGAATGCGAGAAATGGATGATCTGGGTAACGAGGCAGCTGTCAAAGAAAAAGTTTAACATTAACAAATTTAACATTAACAATAATATTTTATTTTAAATGAAGAAGCTATTATCCCATTTTAAGATAGAGATTTAAATTATTTTTAATCCTATATTTCTCCAAATGTTAGTGTTTCTACACATTTGAAGAGTCTCAGTTTAAAAATTTGTTTTTAACCCTCTAACGGATTAAAAATATCGAATCTGTAGGCTTATTTTTAATCCATAGGAGTTTAAATTACATTTCTAACATATTCCTTTAAAAAAGAAATGTAGCATGATTTCAGCAGAGAAGATTTCAAAAGTGTTCCCAATGCTTTAAATTGAAAAAATATTATAAAGTAAGGTTTTTAAATGTACTTTTATATTACATATACGACTGAGATAACTGGAGATAGACGATAGGATATATATAAACATACTATATGGATGTATACACACATATATATATATATATACATACATATGTGTGTGTGTGTGTACGTAACGTAACGTATGTATATATATCCTTAGACAAGTCACTTCTCTTGCATTGTTAAATTTGTTTTGAGGTATTGCTTAAAATTGTCTATTTAAAGTTGTTAGGATCATGCATTTTTGGGTGTTTTTATGATTTAAGGTTAAAAACATTTACATAGAGTTACTTAGAAATTGTTTGAAATAGTCATTAAATAAATATTTAAAAAAAAAAAGTACAGTACTTTTAGTGAAAATATGTGTACAGTTGGTGGAAGAGGTTTGTTGGTATCTTATCCAAAATAAATAAATCATTTGATGGCACATGAATTTCAAAAGACGAAAAAAGCCTTAGAAAATTTGAGAAACAGACTATTCTGCGGATAGAACTGTATTCTTGGAATAAGAATCAAATAATTAAATTTTTAAAAATATTATTATCAAATTCTTTTCAATCTAAAATAGTTGGTTGTAGATAGTGATCTAATGGAGCAATTAGAATACTGTTAACAGGCTAACACTATTAGCTAACATTCTACGAAAGAACTGAAAAATGAAATAAAGGATTTAAACTATATCACAAATAAAATGTAATAATACTTACGAGTGGGCAATGTGATCCTATTAAGACGCTTTGCATAAGGTATAAGGGATTCAATATTGACACCTAAGAAGTAAAACATATTTAAAAAAAGAAGAAACTATAATTACACAATATGCACTGGTATACAGTTCATAATCATATTTAAAAAAAAAAGAAGAAATATGGGAAGTAGCTTACATAAATAATACTGCAAAATTCAAATTTACATAAAAATGTTTTTTTTAAAAATCAAATTTTAGGAATTAAGAAAGATGTTTTTAAGTAAAATTACCTCTGTTAATCGTAAACCAATTGTAGATTAAATTTATTACTGGTAAGTGCCTTTCTTGTAACAATTAGTCTCAATGAATGAAAAATATAGCAAATTAAGTTAATTATTTATTTAAAAAATTATATTATTTTGGAATTTTTGGGGTAAATATATAATTTTTTTTAATAATAATTTTTTTTTGAAGTAAGCTGATTTTTCACAATTTTTGTTCAATTAAATGAAATCTGTGGCCCTCAAAGACAGGGTGTCCTAGGCCCGGGCCTAATGGGAAATCAGGACTTGGTGCAACTAGTCTAGAAAATATGCACCAACCGAATTCTTTACAAGCCATAGGTGTAGGAAAGGGAGCAGATCAAGGGGGTTACAAGAACCCCCACCTCCCCCAATAGGATTTCAAGTCAAAATTTTCGCGAATATCCCAAATAACATCATAAACACACACAAAAAAAAATTATACAATTAATGAAAATTATGCTAAATATATGCAAAATTGTTAATTCCTTAATTAGTTTTTGAAATTAACTAGGTAATTAACGAATTGGTAAACAATTACTAATTAACAACTAAAACCTATTTAGTGACTAATTAATAAATAGCATAACTATAACTTCTAATTATCGATTTTTCTTTTTTCATTGGTAAATATTTTGATAATGGAACTAGATGAGCCCCCTCCCCCATATTTTATTAACATCATTATTACAAGCACGTTCAATTGGATTACAATCAAGTAAATAGAAAGCTAAGAATACAGTTTTTAAACACACACAAAAAATATATCTAAATTGTTTTAAGTAGTAATTGCAAATTTCATTGTCACTTCAATCCAATTTTATATTTAACTAGCTGAAATACCCGTTCTATGCACGGGAAGGAGATAAGTTACAAAATTGATACAAACACAATATTTATAGCGAAATAAACAATATTCTGAATTTGTCACCCATCAGGGGGAACCACAGTATTAAAGGAACTAATTTGTAACGAAATTTCATTGGCAAGGTCCTGTAAGAACTGGAAATATTGATAATATGGAGAAGTTGTTTATACAATAACGTGGATATATAAACGTTATTCCCGTTGATTACCATCCATATTTTAACCTTTAGTAACATCCCAAAGATTTAAAGAGGAAGAACTCATATAATTGTTAATAATAATTATTTGAAAAACTTTTATTGGACACCTATGTCAACATTTGTCGTTAAGTTTCACAAATTGGTAAGAATATAAGACGAAAAAAAAAACGAAAACGAATTTTAAAAGGGTCATTTGCCAAATTCAATATTTTCATATTTTTCTTTTGTACGGTAAACCCTATCAATATGCGAGGAGGGACGGTTCCCCAGCACTTTTTTTTTACTTTCCCCCCGCACTTTTTTAATATTTAACTTAAATAAAAATAAGTCATATTTTTTACTTCATTGCCAAATCAAATTTTTAAGAAAAAAAAAACCTTTACTGTCCCCTAACCACTACTACAGATGATGGACGCAAACCCATCCCCCCTCTGACACTTGTACCACGTGGGGGAGGAGTCAACAACAACAGTTTTCGATTCCGCCACATAACTCCTCGTATAAGCATACCATCATATAAAGAAAGGTAGGCCGCATCGATCAAGCCAATTATTAACCCATTTCGCCCGCTGACCTTTGTACTCTGTGAAGGGAATGTTACCCTTAACTGCAGACGATTTCTTTCACATTACTTCCCGGGGAATCGCGGTATGGACGATAAATGACCTACCGTAGTATAGGAAAGTGAGTCACGTCGATCAGGTCGTTTGTTAACCCATTTTACCCTTTGATCTTTTTACCGCAGGAAGGAAAATATCACTCTTGGTGACAGGCAGTATACCCTTCTACTCCAATAATTCTATGGGAAATCAGATTTCGTGGATAAATGACATAACATGGAGTAGAAGAAGGTAGGCTGCGTCAACCAGATTGACCATTTATGCATTCTCCCTCTGACCTACCTACCACGTGGGGTCCAAAGTATTCACGAACCAATTATTACGGTACAGAGTGGCTTGTACCTACCAGATAGCTTACTTTTCTATGTAAGATATAAGTAACAACTCTGTCAAAATTCATCTTCCTGGGTATACAGAAAGTTAGAAAATTAGTGATGAGTCAGTGGATAAGTGGCAAGGATTTTTACTTTTGGCAGTTAGAGATTGAATTTTTGAAAATGAAAATTCTTTCTTAGTGAGCAATTTTGGCTTAAAATGCTATGCATCATGAAAAATTTAATTTTCATAGTTGTTGTAGTACGGAATATTCCGTTATCCAATCATATTTTCACCATTTTGACATTTTATCATTTTTTGACACTAATTTCACCATTTTTATGTTATTTTTACAAATATGATCATATTTTAGTTCAGTTGGCGATATTTGAATCATTTGGCGAAATTTTTTATTCATTCGGTGAAATTTTAATTTATTTGGCGATGTTGTTATTAATTTGGCGATATTTAGTCATCAGCCAATCAGAATGCTCCTGGTTACATAATATTAAAATTTTCCATTGTTTCAATTTTATATTTTGCATTGTTACATGTTTTCCATGTTAATCCTATGGGAAGGTTTTTAAAAAATCGTTATTTTGGCAGTTTCAGTTCGAATTTTTAAAAATCCTTTCTTAGTGCACCCCAAGGCCCAAGATGAATATATGTTCCAAATTTCAGCACTCTAGGTCTTTTGGATCTGTAGATACCCAAACTAACGTCGCTACGAACATCGAAAAAGGGGTTTTACACCCCCTTAAATCTGTTCGATCGGAACAAAAATAGCTTACTTTTCCTATTTAAGGTATAAGGAAAAACTTTACCAAATTTCTTCTCCATATGTATACGGGAAGTTGGAGAATTAGTGATGAGTGGGGATTTCGCATTTATATATATAGAAGATTTAGCGATACTGGCGCTGAACTCGGAATCTTTCACTCCATACTTCACTTCACGACTAAAACGATCGCTGGGGCCATGTGGATGTGATTGCTCTCCGCTTCTGCGCAGCGATCTGTATCCCGAGATACATAGCGCCGATGAGTTTTTTTGTGCGCTCCGACCGGTTTTCAAGTTCTGCGCATAACGAAACTGTTTACAGTGTCCCAACATGCATTGCGCTGAGGGCTTCTTTTGTGCGCTCCGACCGGTTTTCAAGTTCTGCGCATAACGAAACTGTTTACAGTGTCCCAAGATGCATTGCGCTGAGGGCTTCTTTTGTGCGCTACTGCGCATGTACTAGGCTTATCTATCCCCTTCTATTATCTTTGTTACCGCAGTGCTTTAGTATTCATCTATCATGCCATTGATTACACTTTTAAATGGAAAATAAGAAATATAAATTACCCATTTCAACCAGTGCCATAATGACGTCATTCACAATGGCCTCTGAGCGACCGCTCAGCTCGCAGAAGGAGCGACTGCTGCGAGCAAGCTCCCACATAACTGAAAAGAAAAAAGAATTGCAGTGTAAAGAAAATAACATTTGCAAACATGGAATTTGAACACAAATTATTTCACAGATGAATAAATTGGAATAATTTATGCAGTTAATTGCTTGAAACATTAAA
The DNA here is from genome assembly GCA_963932185.1 of Troglohyphantes excavatus. Lineage (NCBI taxonomy): Eukaryota > Metazoa > Arthropoda > Arachnida > Araneae > Linyphiidae > Troglohyphantes > Troglohyphantes excavatus. The sequence continues at coordinate 68,488,045 of OZ010669.1, read as the reverse complement.
GTGCGTAAAAGTTCTTAATACAGTTACGAAAACACACTGTATTTATCTTCGAAATTGTATGATTTAGTGAAAGTTAATACAGGGTGGCAACAAAATCCTGGGAAAAAAAGTTTCCTGACATTTCCACGATGGTGTCCCAAAAATATCCCTGATTTTACAATTACATTAAGAAATGTTGCTGTACAAGTTTTGTATAGAAACAAAGTATCCACGCTAATTTCATTTATAATACAATAAATATATTGCATTATGTTGTAGGTTCGGTCAAGTAAAGGATCAATTGAACCACACCAAATCCGTGATTGGATTCGAGGGTTTAAGCAAACCAAAACATCGGCAAGTTGCCGTAGGGTGGAAGTTAAATGTATTATTTATTTTATACTTGTGCGAACGATTTAAGCAAATCATTGCATATTTCGTTTATAAGGAGTTGTAAAAATAAAGTTGTGCTCTTTGTGAAACAAAATCTCCTGTGGACTCTGCGTCTGGTTTTTAATCAGGACTGCAGATTAATTTTTGGAATAAGTTTTATATTCGAATAAGTGATTTAATCGAACACATTATAAATGAAAAATTATAAGCAATACTTATAGTCAGTTAAAATAATAATTTATGGATACAACACAAAATTATATAAGTACGATAGGCATAATAGTAATTAAACACGTATTCTGGAAGCAAATAATGCAAAAAAAAAAAAAAAAAATTCTTTTGTAGATAATTTTAAAAATTTTATATGCTTCCAATTCAATAAATCCAATATTCATTAGCCTTGCAGAGGTTGTTTACAATCCAAAGTCCAGCAGTGGTTCACGGTTTTACAAAATAAAACTGAAAATGCCACAGCCATGTTTTTTAAAACTTTTTTAGAACTAAAAGAAAATATTGAAACTAAACTACCCAGAATAGAGAGGCATAATAGACGATGACTACCGTTTTAATGATCCAAATTTGAAAATTTCCCTGATTTTCTGTAAAATTTTGAAAATTTTCCTGATATTTTCAGAATTAAAATATTCTATGATAATTCCCTGATTTCCCGGTTATGTTGCCACTCTATAACAGTAGATATTGCTTTTTTACGGTTGGTTATTGAAATTCTGTTCCTTTTGTAGGGTAATACTAGATGAAATTTATGCCTAAAATTAAACAAATCCACCTAATAAAATATTACTTTTTTCAGTCCACCTCATGTGGTGGAGTTAAAAAACTTAGACCGCTCCACATGTTTATAAAAATATTTTAATATATTTTTTTTATAATCAAATTACATTAAAAAAAATCAGATATTTCTTGGAAAAAAATCTATAAAACATAACTTCTTCTTCGTAGGTCGTAGGAAGGGATAATTTTGTCAGGTTTAAGAGAGAAAAAAACTAATAATTCTGACTATGAGGATTATAGTAGGGAATGGTTAATTTTCTATACATTACCTCAAATGTTTTTGTTAAACTTTTTTCTTGATGATTAAATAAAACAGATATTAGTCCTTGTAGTAAATTATGCTTTTTGATGTAATTGGCAATTTAAATACTAATTCCGTGTAAGGAGCTTGGAATAGTCGATGTTATGTATAGATGTGTATCTTTCCACCATTAACAACTTCTATATAGTTTTAATTCCGAAAATTTCGTCGTGCACAGCTTTGATAAAGAAATCGTAAACAGAAATGTAGTATGCGTTTTTAAATGCATATGAAATATTGGCAAGAATTGCACTTTATACTTCAAATGTGGTAAAAAAAAATCGCATATACTATAAAAATATTTAACTTCTCTAACATAGTTTTCTACTAAATTTACTTTACGCACAGGCTTTTGTAAAAAAAAAAAAAATCACTAGGTATCTATTCTATTGTTCATTATATATATTCTACTGTTCAATATATCGAAAACTGGAAAAGAAAAGTCGATAAATAGAAATATTAGGAATACAGTTCCTCTTTGCTTAGAAAAAAATTCAAGTACTTTTCAAGGACCCATATATATTTTTCAAGTACACAATATTGAATAATATTTAACACACTTAATTTAATTTTTTGATCTCATCAAGCATACTATTAAACTTATAATTTGGTTTTTTTCTTTTAGTCTTCCTAATTTTTAGGAAGATTGCTCTTAGCCATGGTGAGTTTTGAGATTTCGTTTCACGGAATTCTGTGACTGGAAAAAAAATCACGTACTTTTCAAGGACCGTGGGAACCCTGTCAATACAATGTGTTTGATGTGAGGTTTTATTTTAATGAAGTTTCTTTTTATGAAAATACGGATTAATATTTTTAGTGATTACAAGAACTTATTTTGATGTTGCAGGATCTGTTTGAAAGCAATGCGGCCTTAGTTTGATGACACGACTGCTTGGAGGTCTTAATTAAGCCAAGTACTGCATGTAGAGCACAGTCCGGTTACACAGACCAAAAAAAAAAAAAAAGGGGGGAGGGGGGTGACATTAAAATTCCCAACTCACAGTGCTGAAAATTCCCAGTTCCAACGTATTGACATTTTTCATCATTTTTTATATATATTTTAGGTAAATATAAAACAATTCTCTCACAAATATCGATTTTTTGCACCCATATTACAATGAGGTCTAACTTAAATATAATCTTACAAGTTGGTCGATTTCCAATCTTCCCTAGCTTTCATTTGTTAATAATATAAATTTTCTTCAGGTATAAATTTTCCCAACTCGGAGTTTATAGAAGTTGAAATTCCCAACTTTCAGGGTTTCCAAATGATTGGGGGGGTTGGACTAACTTCCCTGGTGCGACGGGCCTGATACAGCCCAACCCCCCATGTAACTGACTTAATAAACGAATAGCCGCATAGGTAATTTTAAATTAAGGTATGTTACAAAAAAAAGTCACTTTCAGTTGAATTCAGCTGAGCTCCATATTGAAATAAACACCAATCATCCCATAAGACCCTACCATTTTAAAACTCACACACACGAAAAAAAAATCAAACCATACACTACAAAGAAGAAATGGGCCCCTTTCGCGAAAATGGAACAGCCCCATTGACCCAACTTGCCACACACAAAAAAAAAAAATCAAGAGGAAGTTTGGGGAGCTCCCACAATAAATAAAAAAAAAAAAAAAAAAGAGAGAGAGAGAAAGTGAAAATATTCGAAAATGGAACAAAACCCACAAACGGCCTCCCTACCAACCACACCCACATCCAGAGAGATGCGCGCACAAAAAGCGAAAGTATCGAGGCCAGAAGGCACACGCCGAAAAAGGCCCCCAGAACGAAAAGGAAAGAAAGCGCGCGGAGAGGAGTGACCTTCCCGCGGTCTCCCCGTGGCCTTGGCGGGTGCCCGCCCGGCCTTCGCGCGCTCCCCGCGACCTCTGCGGCGCGCGGTTCGCCCTTGGCGGGAGCGAAAGGAGTGAATCTCCGCTCTTCTCCGGGAAGGATGGGGGATGAGGATGCTGAAGGGATGAAAGGGTTGAGGAGAGAGAGAGAGTGGAGAGGCCCGGTCGAGGGCGAGTCGGTGCGAATGGGTGGGGCTCCGCACGAGGACGTTGCTCTTATTTTGAGTGGTTTTGTGTGCGATAGAGAGAAGTGTTGGGGGGAAGGAAAGATTGAGGTGCGGTCAATGTTGTTATTTGTGTTGCGTCTTTAAATTTAAAATGGTATTTCAAAATTTTGTTTTTAAAGGATATTGAATACTAATTTAATGTAGTTATTTATATTGCAAAGTATTTTTTTTTGCAATATAACTGGCACATCGAACATTATTTCATTGACATTAATATACTATAATACATACTAGCATGCTCGTGCAATAAATATTGCCACATCCACCCATTAGTTAGAGCCAAAAAAAATAATGGTTGGTTCATAGATGGCTGCAATATCAACGTCTTGTTTAAACGAACCCGTTAAAATTAATTATTTTAAAAGCATTTTTAAAAAATGATATATCACTGAATCAAATTTAGATTACCCCCCCACCCCCCCATCTCCCACACGGACATATTGTAAATGCATAACATATTATCGAATTTTTTATAACCAAAAAATCGTAAAAGTTAAACGCTCCTGCTCATTCATAAACGGCATCATCATCAACTGTTTTTTTTTTTTAATTGTTTAAACAAATTATTGTAAAAACATTTAAACAAAAAGTTGATATTTATGGAATGAATGTACGAAAGCCCAATAATACTGACGATTCTCTTTCTTCTGATAGTTTTCTTTATTTTTATGGGGAGGGGGGAAACAAGAAATTTCCCAACGATTCGAAATTCCCAGCTCAACAGTGCTGAAAATTTCCGTTTCAAATTTGTCGGCACTTTTCATCGTTTTTTATATATTAGATAATATTAAACAGTTCTCTCACAAGCATTGATTTGTTGCACGCATGTCCCAATGCAGTTCTCGTTCCGAGGTCCTAATTCAAATGTAATCTTACTAGCTTTCATTTCATTTACTAATATTAATTTTATTCGGGCATAAATGTTCCCAACTCGGGGATTTTTAAAAACGGTTAAATTTGTTAACCATGGTTCCGTTCCCATTCAAAAATTAAGATGAAAATTCCCTGCCTGTTCCAGGTTTTCCAGAAGGTTTTAAAAAAATTCCAGAAATAAAAATATGAAAAATTACGGATTTGTTTTAAAGATAAACGTTGAGAACCGTAAAAAGGAAGTGATTGCCAATAATAACCTACCAAAGTATTAACATTTTTACCAATTTATATTTTTGCAACGAAAAGAAAATTACATTGATGGCGAGGAAAATAATTTGGTAAGGCATCTTAATCTAAATTTTTTTTGACAAATTCCCTGACTTTTCCAGAAACGTTGAGAACTTATTCAATTTCCCTGACTTTTTGGGTCATTTTTATTTTTCCTGACAAATTCCAGGTTTTCCAGGTGTGTGGGAACCCTGGTTAACGGTTTTAGGGTTTCCAGACGACTGGGGAGGTCGTCCTCCCCCAAACGCCCAGGTGCGACGGGCCTGGCTGCATAGCAACAACTTTTCGTGAAGTGCCGGCATCATGGTTTTTCCCGATTCGTCCTCGAGACAGGATAAACAAAAGGAATATTGAATTTCCAAGAGGAGAACCTTCACGATTTCGCTTCCACTGTGTGACATTGGGGTACTTCTACCCGACCTTCCGCGGCAAGGAAAAAAGCTTCATCTTGTTTGCATCCAGTGCACACAGAAGATATAAAATCTTAAGGTTGACGATGCACTAGTCAGGGGACCTTGGTTGCCATGGATGCGCCTGTGACGCAAATGGGAAAAAGGCATTGACGTGGCAGAGCAGTTTTCTGCCAAATTTAGGGGAAATTGTCGCCAATTTGTAGATTTATTTCTTTTAGTTGATATGAAATATTTTTATTACAAAATGGTTTAATATTCCTTTAAAAAATAAAAAAATTCAGTCAATATAAGCATATTTAAAAAAATAATAGGTTTGGTTTGTTTAAAATAATGTCGCACTAGAGCTGCACAGTGGGCTATTGGCGACGGTTCGGTGCCTATTTCAAAGGAAAGACCCGGGAACGATGCCTAGTATTTTTGAACCATGGTCAGATGACGAGGACAACACCTGAGTTGGCACCCGACGCAACCTTAATAGGCGTCACGACATTGGACCCCGATCAGATTTATCGTGCACCAGTCCGGTATACACGCCAGTATACTTTGTTGGATGTTCTGGACGACTTTTTAGAATTTTTGTAGCGAAGCTGGCAAATCTCCGATCGCAAGATCACTACTTTTTTACTTTTCTTTGTCAAGTCCATCGCACGGATTCGAACCACCAATCCTCTGATTAGTAGCTGAAAGCCTTATCCACTGAGCAACTGGGGCTCTAAAAATAATGGGGTGGTAGTGAATAAGTTAAAGCGAATACACTTAGTTTTTAATAGGGGTTATAACACCTCACTGTGTAGCACCAGTGAAATAGTATATATTAATTTAATTTACAATTAAGAAAAATTAATAAGGTTTTTCATGATACATGAAACAACTATTTTTTAACCAATTAGAAAATTTAAATAATTATTTTCATTTAACTCTTTAACACGAAGTGATAAAGACCTTAATAGTGAATATTTTTTTTAATTCAGTGTATATAAAATATTTCAATTCGAACAAAAAAAGAAGAAGAAAAAGGACGCACAAGATTCAATAAATAATAACACAAATTTTAAAGAAGTTTTTAATCTGTAAGATAAAAAGTTCTTAAATAACTAAGTTCGAAAATGTTTAATACTAACTTAATGAACCTGATAACACCCTTTGGAAACTTAAAAAGTGTTTAAGCACTCTTGTGATAGCAATAAAGAGTTTAGTATTTTATAAGAGCCTTTAGAAACAGCAAGATTATGTTACTTGCTTTAAAAAGTTTCTAAGGACTTACGAACCTTCCTTAGTTCTATTTTTCAGTAATTCATATCTGATCATTTTTCCCAACTTTAAAATAATCGCTGAGCAATGAATCCACAGTCAGAGAAACACAGTTTCAGTCAAATTTCTGTTTATTGTAGCATAATTATTACTACATGTTGAGCAATGGGTTTTAACACTAAAAAATACGTCAATAAATAAGCTTCAAGTGATATGTACGCTTTCAGTTTTTAATGTATGTGTTAATAATGTTGAAATGTATAAAATAATTTTACTCTCAGAATAAAAAAAAAATATTTTAAGTTAGTTATATTGAATTAAATTAGTAGTTAAATAAAAATAAGATATGCGATATGCTACCAGCAATCTTATTTAAATGTTTAAAAATAACTATATTTCATAAAAAAAATACTATGAATTTTTCTTACAGTAGTCATTAAAGAGTTAATAACGACGAAAAATTAAAAATAATTCTAAGATATTATCAACCAATATATTTGTACATAATTATTTTTTAAATATTCTATCACATTATTAATGTATAAAATAATTTTACTCTCAGAATAAATAAAAAAAATTATTTTAAGTTAGTTATATTGAATTAAATTAGTAGTTAAATAAAAATAAGATATGCGATATGCTACCAACAATCTTATTTAAATGTTTAAAAATAACTATATTTCATAAAAAAAATACTATGAATTTTTCTTACAGTAGTCATTAAAGAGTTAATAACGACGAAAAATTAAAAATAATTCTAAGATATTATCAACCAATATATTTGTACATAATTATTTTTTAAATATTCTATCACATTATTAATGTATAAAATAATTTTACTCTCAGAATAAATAAAAAAAATAATTTTAAGTTAGTTATATTGAATTAAATTAGTAGTTAAATAAAAATAAGATATGCGATATGCTACCAGCAATCTTATTTAAATGTTTAAAAATAACTATATTTCATAAAAAAAATACTATGAATTTTTCTTACAGTAGTCATTAAAGAGTTAATAACGACGAAAAATTAAAAATAATTCTAAGATATTATCAACCAATATATTTGTACATAATTATTTTTTAAATATTCTATCACATTATTATCGTATCTTATGGCATTTTCAAAACAGTTCCCTAACAACCTGACAAATCAACTTCCTTTTAAACAACAAATGGCGCCTTCGTTCCCATTTGGCGGTAGTCCCTTTTTTTAAAAAAAGCCTTTTGCCAAAATTGAGCGAAACGTCGTTCAGGGTTACCCGACCGAGCCATAAAAAAAAAGAAGGGCACCAACAGAACGAAAGGGATACTTGGCAGCGAGGGACAGCTCCCGTTGTCCGACAATTGAACTTGAGTCTACCTTGAAACAACCTGGAGTGACCTTCGAAGAGGGCCCACGACCTAGATCGAGGGCCGATTGACCTTCGGCTCTGCCATATTGTGCCAAGGGCGGTAATCGTTTTCCCCCGCACTCGCACTTTGGGCAATTCCGCTCGACCCTGAAGATTTGCTTATCGGTGACGTCGAAGCTCGGTTTTTGAATGAATCCGACTGGGTGATTTGTGTTTGTTTGTGGTAAAGGGCGTTGTGTGGCGTGACACTCGGTGTTTTTTTTTTATAGAAAAGATAATGCATTCAGATAGGAAAAGGTTATTTCTCGATATAAATGTCAGGCGTGGCTGTGGTTCGCGAGTCAATTATTGATAGAATAAAATATATTTTATACGCTTTTAACAATAATAAAAAGTGAATATCCATATTCGATATGTGTATTTACTTATACATTTTTAAAAACTTAAATTATTTTTAAAAGGCAATGGTCACCTGGTTGGCAGAGCAACAGCATTTAATACGCACATTTAATTAAACATTTTAATATGCATTAAAGGTGTATAATTGATAATTTTGTTTTTTAAATAAAGCAAAAAAATACAGTCAAAATTAAAAAACAAAATGGTTCATGAACATACATTTCTATCATTTTACCTGAAATTTGGTATTTAGACTTTTTTTATATGACTTATGATATAGAATTTGCTACGAAATCAAAAATATAATTAATATCAGAGATTTTTTGTTTTATTTAATTTTTGTGGGAGGGACAATTATAAAATATTTACATAACTCAGTCTTAAGAACACATAAATCTAGTAATGTTTTGTTATAGACGTTTATGTGCAAATTTTTAACAGTGAAAACTTTCGTCTCCTTGAGTATTAGAAATTTCTACACCGAATTTTGTTGCATTATCTGGTTTTGAAATGTTTGACACAGAATTTTTTTAAAAAAAAAACGGTTTTATTGGACTAATTTGACATTAAAACATGTGCAAATAGTAAAGATTGCTTTGGAAATACGTTTATTGTTATATATTTCATAGATCATATAAAAACCTATTCGTGGTGCTGCCATCTATGGAGAGAAAATTAAAATAAAAACACCCCTGAGATTAAAGGGTTTTTAACAAATTTTGTAATACATTAGTGAACTAAAAATTAATATAATTCGTTCTTTGATCTATTGAAGCAAAACAGTTAAGTCGGGTTAGTTCAGATTTCAACGCCTTGCACTTTCAGAACGTCTTTTTAAAGGCATTCTGGAAGTGCAAGACGCTGAAACATCTGTTTTTTCCCAAAAAATATTAAGATATTCCTGGTTGATAAAATAATAACCTTTTTTCGAACTAGAGAGAAAACAATCTAACGGAAGAACGTCGATATATATAAACTCAAGAACATGCTAAAAGAACAGGAGACAAAAAAAGAACGTGTCATTATTTTGTTGCTTTAGAAGTGACAGTAAAATGCAAAGGGTACACTTGCAATTTATAGACAAGTATTTAATTATCAAATTAAAACTTTAATGTAAAAATAAAATTATAAACATTTCATAATAACGTATGTGTGATGGGTATATTGATAGCAAATGTTTCGTATAGGAATCATTATTTCCACTTTAAGGGAGTTGAGCCCAGGGTCTGGTTTAGAAAGTTAAGTACTATAGGCACATCATCATTGTTGGGGGGATCCTTGTAAAACTAGTCTTTAAGAATTAAAAAAATGACATATTAAGAGTATTATTCATCTAAAAACAATTACATTATATAAAAGTCTTGGGAAAAAATTGCCTAAAAGTTCTAAAAAATTGCGATAATTATATAAATTATTTCTGTATTAAAATTCTTTTTACGTAATAAATCTTAACACTTGTTGTATCAAAAGAAAGAGAATTTTATAGACCATTGACGAATCATCTCACTCTTTTCTCTTTCATCTCATAGGTTTTTTTAATGCGTTTAAAAGAATGCATTTTAACGGTCTTTTTTAAACGAGCCGTTGGTAATGTTGCCATCTATGAGCAGACCGTTAATATTATTTATTTTTGCTTTCAAACAAATGGATATGGTGTGTATGAGGGGGAGGGTTGTTCATGCAATTATCGCACTGATATACTGTAAGTAATAACGTATTTGTCAAAGTATAGACAATTTTAGTACAATTAACTAAAAATATTGAGACCCCCTAAAGCCTTCAGACAGTTTTTTAAATTATTGGGGGGGGGGGGGGGGCAGAGGTCCTAATACAAGTTTATACCTATGGTTGGGGTTATAATAGTCTATTCCAGAAGAGGAGTTATTGTTCGATTTCTATTACTTAGGAATAGTTTGAAAAAGAGAGTTGTAATGATTTTTAATTGCCATAAATTGCCTAAAAAAGTTCATAGTAAGAGTTACCTAGTGAACTACCCTTTTGCAATTCGCAACATTTAAATGTGATAAAAAAAATTTATTACAAAATAACGAAATTTAAGGCACATTAAGGAAATGTTATATCCAGGGAGTCGTAAGGAAAATCTCCTGTAGTAGAAAGTGGTGACAAAATCTCAAGACATTTTTATTAGGGTGGATTTTTATGGAGAGTAATACAAATCGAGGTGACATTTACTCACCAATTTCCTCAAAACCTGATCCCAAAACACAATGTAGAATATTTGACCTGATAGCAGATACTTTCATCACCCTACATAACATATAGGGCAATTCAAAGTGAGAAACCATCTTCACCTTCGACAAAACCCACACAGCCAACCCAAAACAAAGGCACCCCACTACCTGAATCAATCCAGAGCATGCCTTTTTTTTTTAAAAAAATCTAGAATAGAATCCCACACCGCCAGTGACCACAACAAACGGAAGAAACCGAATTTCGAGACCGACTTATCTAGGGTAGGACAGGGCAGATGCGATGGAACCGAGCGACAGGTGCGGAAACCGACGATTCGGCCCCAAAAAGCGGCCGTAACCCATTCCAGGACAGGGGGGAGCCGCGACCGCGCAGAGGCCGTTGGGGACAGAGCTCGTGACCCCTTCACTCTGGTTTCCTGGCTCGGGTCCCGAACGGGGACACCTGTTCGGTTTCGGTTCCTAGTTTGTGAGAAAATGGGGTTTCGGGAGCGTTGGAGAGAGAAATAGGGCTCGGAATCGTGGAATGAGGGTGCGATAAGGTGGGTTCTGACCCGGTTTTGTGGGTCCATTGTTGTCGAAATTGTTGTGATTAAGAAGAAAAGGTATAACTCGTTATTTTATGTGGTAATGTTACAATTGAAAGTCGAGCGTCTGAATAAGATTAATGTGAGCCGTGGAAATGAATAAAAAGTCGCTTTGGAACCAGCGTTGAATTTTTTAGCATCTTTCTCTACCGCACCTTCCAGAAACCTCTCAAGGGATTAATAAGGGTCGTTTCGTTATAACGAAAGATTGTAGTAATGATTTATAATTCATTATATATTATATCGTTTGAAATGGTTATTAAATTAGTATATTATCATCGTAAACAAATAAGTTATAATATAAAAAAATTAATTTCAAATTCATACTAAAATCCATTATAAGAAATATACCATATACCATTTTATTATCATACCAAGTAGCCCGAAAATTAAAAATACTATTTTCAATGAAACATTTATGTAAAATGACGAAAAATATTGATCCCTTCTCCCTTTTACGTGACATTAAATAATACTAAACCCATTCCCACTAAGAGCATCATAAATCCATTAAGTCATTTTTTTTAAATACAGTGAAGTTTTAATTACTCATAAGAAATTGGGTCCACAGTCATAATTAAAGATTTGAATAAACACATCAAGAGATACTAGTTGTATATGAAAAGTAGATTTGAAAACCATGTATAAGGAGAATATGTAACAAACATGAATATAAAAGAGCTGTTATGAACATTGTTTGGTTTGGTTAAATAACGTCGCACTAGAGCTGCACAGTGGGCTATTGGCGACGGTTCGGGGTCTATCTCGAAGGAAAGACCCGGGAACACATACACATTCATACATGCACCTCGTTATTTTAGAACCATGGTCAGATGACGAGGAAACACCTGAACTGGCACCCAGCGCCTTCAATAGACGTCGGGACTTTGGACCCCGATCAGATTTATCGTGCACCAGTCCCGTATACACGCCGTTAATTTTTGCGGATGTTCTGGACGACTTTTCTAGTATTTTTGTAGCGAAGCTGGCAACCCTCCAATCACAAGATCACTACTTTTTTTACTTTTCTTTGTCAAGTCCATTGCACGGGTTCGAACCACCAATCCTCGGATTAGTAGCTGAACGCCTTTAAACGTTCGGCCACGGAGGCCGGTGTTATGAACATGCCTCCCAAAATGTTGAGGTACTATCACTGCAATGCTAGATGACCAAAAAATTGCAGCCCATTCCAAACGCATCTTAAAACTTCTTATAAAATAGTTCGAGAGTCAATATGTGTTCAAATTTTTCTCCAATATAATTTCAAAACATAATACTTTGATAATAAAGCGGGAATAGCTTCAATTAAAAATATTGAGCTCAGTATCCTAATTTTAAGAACCTCTAATTACCACCATCAGATTGTCTTAATGAAAAAATCGAGATCAATATACACATACGGTTGGTAATAATTTACAAAGAAGCATTGTGATTAAAATCAGGGTTTAAGCTAGGGATGAGCTTAGCAGTTACTCTAAAAGAACGATAGTTGTTTCGATATTATTGACGAATAACAGTTACTTTTAACTGTTACATAGGTATTTTTTCGTGAGAAGGGGGTGGGGTAAAATATAAGTGTTCGACCTAAATCACTCAAAAAAAGAGTCTGTAAAAGTAACATATCAATATTTTTTATATGTTAATTTTTTAACCTGTTCTTTTTTAATTTGCTCTTTTTTTACAGTTTTTGTGTTTCTGATCAAATTAAACAGTGCATCTATTATATTTTTGAATAACTTATTTAATTCAATATATACATTTTCGATTTTGAAATACTACTTTTTTGAGGAAATAAAGAACTGTTATTTTTTAAAAATAATACCTTTAATTATCGTAAATTGAAATAATGATATATTTTAACTGTTATTCTAATATCACTCACTCCTAGTTTAAAAAGAGAATCTGACTGGTACTATTTATTAGTTGTAAAACGGCAACCGTTTAATGGGGATGAATAAAGGTCAGCACCTGCTCCCAATCACCCCTACGCCAAAGAGGAAGGAGAGAAACTTCGTCTGCGGAAAAGTCAACTTTCACTTTCCTTCCGAACAAAACGGGGTCAGCCCCCTGCAGTGGCCTCTCGCACCGCCCTACTTTTCCTTGACTTGAGAAATCGCTATCGCAACACACAATGCTTCAGCAACAAATAAAGTCAACGTTTTATGCGTGGAAGAGGGATGTAATATTTATGTTCTTCTTCCGGAACAGTTCTCCTGCTGCTTCTCTTTTAACCTATTCTTCTCTTATATGTTTTTTTTTACTTGGGGCAGGCCAAATAGACAGCCCAGACAAAGACGCGTTGTATTTTGACATTTTATCCTTTGCACTTCAAGAACACTTTGCGATTTGTGTTCTTTCTATGGAACAGTTATTCCTCTTTACGTTCTTATCCACGGATTTTTTTTTTATACCCATAAAGGGAAAACAAATTCCTAATCTGTTTTGTATTTGCAAGAGAACAAGTTGCAAAAAAGATTGATATTCTAAACACAAGACCATGCTGTTCTCGTTTATTTTAAAGAACAGGGAAACAAGAGAACGGGTCGTTATGTTGGCGCCTGAGAGGCGACATCGGGGTGCAAAGGGTTAAAAATATATTTTATACATAAAATTAAATATATGCGTTAAACCCGAAAAGAAGGCCGTTGTGTGTGTGGGGGAGGGGGGACAACTCGTGGGTCTCTGAGGCCTAGAGTGTTATTCTCAATGTTAAACCCAAAATTATATTCGCGAAGCCTTATGGAGAATCTTAAGAAAACATGATAAAAATCATAAGTCACTGTTCAAACTATTAACCAATGTGTAAAAACCATTCAACTGGTAAGATTTTATGTCTATCGTACAAAAATTTCGATAATACTTCCAACAATTTCCCAAGATGGCACAACATAATTGAATGCTTGGCAGTAACTGAATGTTATTTTGATGAAAATATTCGAAATTTCTTATAAGAAAATGCGAGGAATAAATCCACATCATTTATATTTAGGGGAATAAACGCAAAAAATTTAAAGCAGAAAAATCTCGAAGCGAACGGGAAAAGTATCAGTTAGCAAAAGAACACAACCTTTCTATGAATCCACCAAAATTTTGCTTCCGTTCATTTGAAAGAACAGGTGAAAAATAACATATCGATCTTTTATATTCACATCCCTAATACCGTATTATCATGGAATTGAAATGTAGGTGGAGAGCACGGTTGACCTCCCAAGAGGAACTGAAGATGCCGTTGAGTTCAAAATCGGTCGCAGGCTTCGGCAACTAGGGCAGGCGAGGCCCCACCAAGGCCAGGCCGAGCCGAAATATGGGCCAGAGCACATGCATTTTTGGCACCCCCTCTGTGACTAGGGATTTGGACTGCTCCGCGCCCTTGATTCTCGGTACGGAATGGACTCTTCCAAAATATTGGGGTGACGAGGGCAGGTCAAATGCTTATCTATAGGTGACTGCAGATGAAAGTCATTCTGTTATTGTTGTGGGGTGTTTGTGTGTCTACCTGAGGTCAAAATAAGTGGATTACAAGATTTACCTGCAACCTAATTGCCATAAAAATAAGATTTTGAATGATAATAGCAACAAAACGAGGACATTTTTTCCCCATAAAAATTTCCACAGTCCCCAACATGAAAGGAATTTCCCATTTAACTTTCGAGAAAATTCTTTTTCTTTTTAAATAAGAAGATGTTTTCACAGATGTTAATCACAGATGTTTGGTTATAACAACTATATTTTTAAGGATTTAAATTATTATGATAAATCTAATTAAAATTGAGAATTTTTCTTTCGCATCATGAGATGCCCCAAAAATATTTCGTAAATGTACACAAAAAAAAAAATACAATAATGTAAAGTTATGTTCTCAGTGGTTCCCAAATTTTGGACATAGAAGTTAACGAGTAAGAGACATGCGCATTTTCATTTAAAAATTAACTTTCACAATCATTTAAAATATTTTAATAGTTTTCGTTTAAAATATTTTAATATTTTTCGTTTAAAATATTTTAATATTTTTCGTTTAAAATATTTTAATATTTTTCGTTTAAAATATTTTAATATTTTTCGTTTAAAATATTTTAATATTTTTCGTTTAAAATATTTTAATATTTTTCGTTAAAATATTTTAATATTTTTCGTTTAAAATATTTTTGTATTAAATTCATAAACTGTATATTTACATCGCTGGGTTGCCACTCAACGTTAAGATTAAAATTCCCTGAGTTTTCCAGAGGGTTTTTAAAAAAATTCCAAAATGAGAAATAAACGAAAAGTAACGTTTTTTTTAATCAAGATTAAATAATTAGAGACCTATAAAATTAAAAGGCCTGCAAATAACAACATATCAAAATATACAAAAAAATTGAGAAATTTTATTTTTTCGTAACGAACAGAACATTTCATCGATAGCCAGGAATGTCATATGACAAGGCACTTTCAGCTAAAAAATCCCCCCCCCCCCCCTATTTTCTCCGACTTTTCCAGAAAAGTTGAAAAATTGTTCATTTTCCCTGACAATTTCAAGTTTTCCCTATTTTCCAGGTGCTTGGGAACCATATAACTGGAAGTAAAACAAATTTTTAAAATGCCAACAGTCCGAATTTTTTATAATGCTTGTATTTATATAATAAATTAAATATAATATATTAGTTCGACCCAATGCTCTACAAATGGCACACCACTTCTTCCACACCACGACCAACTTGAGGACATTCCGACCACGATAGCTTTAACTTCATCAGTCTCTTTTACAAGACGAAAAACAACTCACACGCAAACATTTCAAAGATGGTAGGAACAATCGTTTCCTCCCTTTTAATTCTTTGCGCTCAAGGGACGCTGGATATTTACGTTCTCTTTACGGAACAGTTACATCCCGTTCCTGTTTTCTTTAAAGAGGTATTCTTTAGCGTGTTATTTTTACGTTTAGGTTGGATAATTATAAAAATAAAAAAAATACAAGTGAAATTGCATATTATTCTCAGTGTAAAAAACACATTTAGTGGTTTGTTTATATGTTTTTAAAAAGAAACTCAGAGGCTGTGAGTAGCATTTCTGAAGCCAGTTTTAGATCAACAACATACTTGGTGTTTTTTATATTCCAAAAATAATTGATATTAAAGGTTGCGAGAGAATATTTTTTTTAACTCAAGGGAATGTTGTTCTCTTTTATTTAGAAGAACAAGGGGGGGGGGGGGAGATAAATAACACACCGTTATTTTTGTGACTTAACCCTTTGCACTCCAAGAACTCTTTTTGCGTTTTCCGTTCTTTCTACGGAACAGTTAATTCATCCTTATGTTCTTTACCCTAGAATTTGTTATGCTTATAGAAAAAAAGAAACATAATTAGTTTCGAATCTGCAAAAGAACGAGTTGAAAAAAAATATCGATGTTTTTTAAACACAAGATCATGGCTGTTCTCGTGTTTAAAAAAACATCGATATTTTTTTCAACTCGTTCTTTTGCAGATCCGAAACAGATTATGTTTCTTTTTTCTATAAGCATAACCAATTCTAGGGTTTCCTGTTCTCGTTTATTTTAAAGAACAGGGAACCAAAAGAATGGGTCGTTATGTTGTCGCCTGAGCGGCGCCAACGGAGTGCAAAGGGTTAATAGAACACGTTCATACCCAAGTGACGATCATACTTTTAAATGGAGTTATATAGAGAACAAGCTAGCGAAATAAAAGCGTTTTTTTATGTTCAAGAACATGCAGTTCTCGTTCAGTTTGAAGAACAGTTAACACAAAAGAACAGGTGACTGAGAATCGCCACTCAAGTCAAAAGGGTTAATACTCTATTTCACCCTCCCCCCCGATAAGAAAAAGCAAACCTTGTTGCATGGCAACACTTTTAAATCTCCATTTGACCTCGACACTTTATATTATTCAATAATCCCCCCCCCCCCCACACACACACATACCTGCAATACAACAAAAGAAAACTTTGACTTTCCGTTGTAACGGGCCGTCCGTTACCTTTACCTTGAACATTGCCACTGACCCAAACGGCCGCGGACCTTGGGGACGGAACAACGTCACAGGTCAGTGAATCGGACGAGGGGAGCCCTTGACCTACTCCGGAATGCCCGCCCCGGACCTGCGAAGATCACCTTGCGTGGCCCACATAGCGGCCCGGGTAACCTCCAGACGGGCCCGAATTACCCCGGGTGACACCGATGCGCGTGCCCCGCGCACCAAGGCCAAGGTTAGGCGGTGCATCCGCCCCGTGTATCGGGGACACACCCCGACCGTCGATATGGAATCGTCCAGGTGAAGTGTTTGTTTGGGAAAAACATCAGACAAAAGAGTTTCCTGAATGGGCGCTGGATTTCAACGGAAATAAAACGGTTGTGTGTCTTTTCCATTGTGAAGGATTTTTCAGTCGGTTATATGAGTAAGACCCCCCTCTTCCCCCCCTCCCCAAATAATTATAAACTGTTATATTTTATCTATAATAATAAAAAATTCATAATAAAAATTAATTAAAAAAATAATTTACATGACGCCCTTAGATTCTGTGTGGTCCAGGGCGTACATATAAAAAAGCGGGCTCCTTAAATCATCCCCATATACTTAAGTATAAGTTCAAATGTACTTATGGATATATATATATACTTATGGATAATTATATACTTATGGATAAGTCCAAATAATTATTAATTATAAACTGTTATACTATGTCTATGAAAATAAAAAATTCATAATAAAAAATTAATTAAAAAAAATAATTTACATGACGCAGGCCGCCCTTAGATTCTGTGTGGCCTAGGGCGTACATATAAGCGTCGCCCCTTTAAATCATTCATATACTTATGGATAAATTCAAATGAAATTTGCGAACAATATAACACATAAGAATTTTCAGATTTTTAAAATTCCAATCGGTATTTTTCATTAACTACAAATTTTTCATGTGGCTACTTTTCATTTGCATATAATATTTATTGAATTATTTCATTACATAAAAAGCCGGTATTATTTTGTTCTTTGAGTTGAAAATTATGCTTATTTCTTATCGAACGTGACCAGATTTATGTTAATAGAGCTATTAATAAAGGAGTTATAGTGTCGGGATAGATCACCGCATGGTGTTTCTGTCTAGATACTCTATATAATTTAAAGACATTTTGCTTCAAAAGAAATAACATAAAAGTTTATATTATATGAAAATTTTCATTTTGTGCATATTTCTCTGATGAGTGCGATGCCCATCCAGATGCTCGGGGCCCTTGTGCGGGGGCACGTGTCGCATCCCCCGAATGACGGCCCTGGACGGAATACATAATCATTTATTATGTCCAGCACTCTTGGGGAAGGGTCTATGTACGACTGTAATGTGACAAGGGGACCAGTGGTTGCGTGACGTAGCAAACCTTAGTAGAAAAATGATGCGATTTATTTCCCAAAGATATATATAATCGGATCAGTAATAGAACAAAATGACTACAAAAATAGCTGTCCTTACAAATCCACATACAAAACCAATATTAGAGAACAGCTCCGTAAGGCTGCTTTTTTACACACCGGGGAAACCTAAACCGGTGAAGGCACCGGCAGCCGGAGTCAATGTTATTAAAATAGAACTTTTTCAAGCAGTCCGGTTTGACATTGTTTGCATTCGGCGCAGTAGCAATCCTCCGGTGGTTAGCGCGGAGCAGGGGATGAGCCTCTTAGTAATATACTAATAATTAAACTATTTATAACTGCACAAATATATTTAAAATGGTTTCGGGTAAAAGGCCACGAATTTAGATGTCAAAATTATCAAAGGGAGGAGGAGGTGAGGGGGGGGGGGGGGGGGTATAAAATTGCCCCAGCTCTAATTGCTGCTCGAATTTGAGAAAATCGTAGCCTTTTACAATTCGTGGCAGTTCTTGCATTATCATTTCAAATCAGGAAAGACAAAAATTCTCCCACTTGTCACTACAAAAGAATTCCAACTAGCAAACATCACTCCACTTTTGTTTCATTTTATTTGTCTATGTCGTATATTTCCAAAGCATGTCACATGGCCCTGTGATCCAGTAACCAACATGCGTCAAGTTCAAATAGGGGGGACGGGTTTCACTCTTTCGGAATCTCCACTTTTTTTTTTCCGAAATCGTTCCGCTCCACTTCGATGCGAGGGTGTCCCCAAAGACTCCGAAGGAGACCTCCATCTGCCCAAATGAACTCACTGATCTGAATTCCCATTGGGGTGACCTCAGGCGTCCCCTTAACACGATTTGGTCTCTACACGGCCCTGTCCCGATCTCCTGATCCCGATTCCATTCCTAAATGTTACGATCGCCCACTAATATATAAAAAAAAATTCAGCCACAAAGTGACAAAGGCCTATTTTGAAAATCGAAATTTGTGTTGTAAGGAACCGTTAATTTGGTCACGTGGGACCGAATTTCGAAGTCCGACGCGCTAGCGACTAAGCTTCGAAGGCATGTCACCATGGTTTCAATACATAAGTTTCAATTTTGAAAAAGACATGTACTCAAAAATAAGCACAATGAATAAAAAAAGCAGATGCTAGCCTACATAATAGGCTATCTTCATAAATCACTTTCAATGAATATCAACAATTACAACCAAGACTTACTGGCATTCGAACCTAGATCCTAAAGCACTGCAGTTCAGTTCCTTATCCGCTGTACCGCCAGGACGGCGTGAAGACTTGTTTAAAAGGTGCCAAACTAAGTTTCCATTTAAGCAATTGACATCCAATAATATGGAAAACCATCTTCTGAACAACTATTTTATGTTTGTCAGGTCGCTTTGTTAATTAAGATGGCTTGAACAAAAGCTGAGATTAGCAATATTAAACCACACTGCTCCGTTTTGAGAAAGTGTGGTTGCTTAAATTTGAGTACGTCATCGCTCATTTACGATGCAATTGTACTTAAAAAACACAAGTACGTCCATGTACTCATTTTAAAGCAAATTTTTTTTTACAGTGTACACGTTAATAAGCACATTAATTAATTTATTTTTTTAAATCGGTCTTATTGTTAAAATCAATAATTTTTCGAGCTGGAATGATAGTTTATGGAAAAGCGCTACTTAACTTACATCACTTTATGCAGAAAAAATAATTTTAAAATTTCCCAAATTTTAGTGTAGGGGTTCTTTATTTGTTATAGCAAGAAATTACAAGAATTGTTCCAACTACCAATTTCTATATATAACACTTTCTTTAAAAAATAAACACGCTTATACATTGGTAACAATTTTACGATTTAAGAAGACGTTATCTGTTGCTTTCCTGACTTCAAATTTAACCCCGATTCTTCCTATTGACTCTTTCAATAGAACGTGCACCAAAGTAGAAAATGGGCAACAAAAAGCAAAAGTTGAATGGAATGACTTATGACCAGTCGTAAACACCGACCATTGAAAATGAAAGCTCATTTTTCTTTGACCGGAATTTCAGGTTTCGCTTTCCACTCGGTAGCAGGAAAGAAGCTGGATAAACGGAAAGAAGATGGATGGATCAGCGGAGAATGTCGTTTATGGGAAAGATTTTTCGAATTTTCGCACTTTTCAAGATGGAGTGATGAATTTCAATAAAAACGAGAGTTTCAATTTTTTTTTCGGGTATCGAGTGCAATGATATTATAGTTATCGTATCAAAATATCGATTTAATTTCTTTAAAAGAGATCCGTCTCGGTTCAACTTTCGATTATTTATATCTAAAGAATGGATATTTTTATTATTATACAGCATTTAAAAAATAATAGAACAACTTAAAGAGAAATTGCTTTTTGTTAGATAATAAAGTTATGAAAGGGAGTTAATTTTTAAAATACATAACACTACCCGCATATAAGTTTCCATACAGTTTCAAGGACTTACTACTTGTTATAATCCTTTTTACACCTCCTTCCCTCAAGTCACGTTAGCCTAACCCCGAAATGCAATTTTTCCCCCTACAAAGTTATGCTACGTCACGCAACTACTGTGATCCCTCTCCCCCATGTCACATCACAGTCAATCCTCCATATTCCCCAAGTTCATGGGGGGTTGACCAATGGCATTACGTAATAAATGAACGGCTGGTGAAATTTATGGTAATTTATTACTGTATAGACGCAACACAGATCTTAAGAGGTATCCTAGTCGGCCCCTTAAAAAAAATTACCCGACAATATAAGATTTATATGAGTCGCTACATTGAACTTAATGAAATGACTTATGACCAGTCGTTGATTAAATCAGTAAACTTCGATAATATAATATGGTACGGAATATGCTGAATTTTTAATGAAAATTTTATATTTTTAGAACCACAAAGTTGAAAAGTCCCAATGCACAGACAATACGTGTACAAATGGAAAATCAAGCCTTGTACAGAATTAATTTAAAGGGAATTCATTAATCGTATATAAATACCCCCCCCCCCCCCCCCCCCCATTCGGGTGATACGTAGAATAAAAGCGAAAATGCTCGACTCCAAGAAGTTGGAATACAAAAAGTTCTCTAACTTTCTCAATATGTTACGTTACACATAAGTCACTCTAAGCAACGACATACATATCCAACCGTCACCGAACTTAGGTCAAGGTCAAACCCTAAAAATCAGGACAAATGTATGACAATAGGCTGTCTTTGACCTGCGTCGGCGGGGTGTACGTCAAATCACCCCTAAACGCACCCATGTAGGTCAACCGAGGCCTAAGAAGGTCGAGGCAGCCTCTATCAGAGACATATGAGGACATATGGTATATGTCAGGTGCGAATTTCAAGGTTTGTTGGAGACATTATGAGGAATCGGTCCAGGGATTCAGATCTCGGCCACTGGGATTCCAGGTCGGGACTATCCCCCCCTGTCCTTCGTAGAAGGTGGACTCGTCCGTAATAAAAAAGAGAGCTGTCTAAATAGAATATGGACCAGGTGAATGTGATTATTAGGGTGGAAAGGTATTGCTGTAGAAAATGGGAATAAAGGTTGAAACTTAATTGAAGGATTTTTACACTAAAAAAATTAATTTTAATGTGTAGTGCAGTTTTTTTTTCTTGTTAAATATAACCAGGGACTTGGTCAATGAATATTTTTAGCTGGTGCTTTCTTTTTGCATAACGTACCATTTTGTAGAAAACAGGGTGGCAAGAACATTCTTGAAAAAAAGTTCCCTGACATTTCTCTGATTTCCATGATCGTGTCATAAAAATTTCCCTGATTTTATAATTACATTAAGAAATGTTGCAATACATGTTTTGTATAGAAACAAAGTATCCACGCTACAATAATACTATAAATATATTACATTATAAATGAAAAATTATAAGTAATACTTATTGACAGTTAAAATAATAATTTATGAATACAATTATTTATTTTGTAGATAATTTTAAATGTTTTATATGCTTAATATTTCCTATTCCAATCTTCAATAAATCGGATATTTATTAGTCCCTTACATGTTGCTTACAATTCAAGGTCATTTTGCTTTTGCTTCTCCCTCCAGCAGTGGTTCGCATTTTTACAAAAATGAAACTGAAAATAGGAAAATGCTCATAACCATGGTTTTTTTTTTTAATTCTTATTCAGAACTAAAAGGAAATATTGAAAACTAAATTACTCAGAATAGAGGGCATAATAGACGATAATTGATGTTTTAGTGATCCAAATTTGAAAATTTCCCTGATTTTTTGTGAAATTTAAAAAAAATTCCCTGACTTTTCCAGAATAAAAAAATTCCATGACAATTCCCTGATTTCCAGGTTATGTTACCACCCTGGAAAATCAAGCAACTTGGTTGCATACATTTATTTTGCAATGCTTTAAACTAGCTGATTGAAATGTTGTATTTTAACTATCCAACCTCTAGGAAACGCACAAATATCTTTAAAATAATCAAGTATAGAGATCAATGTCCGTATAGTAATCCCCAGTTAACCGTTTTTACACTCAAATTATTTGGTCTGGCGCCCCAAGGGTCACTTTGGGCTAATAGCCCAGTAGAGATAGCTCAAAAAAGGAGTTGGGTTGCAAAATATGGAGTAATTTTGATTTTCGGGTATGTTGTATGTATCGACCCCTCGTGAAAAATCCAAGTTTTCGACCTCCACCCCTTGTGCGTTTCCACCATCTTAAAAAAACCGCTAAAAAAGGCACTTTTTAATGTCTCGCTTCTGGTGCATTTTAGGCTAAAAGTTACTATTACAATCTTAAAGAGCATTAAATTTCCTACAAATTTCATGCATAACATATTGGAAAATTCTGAACATGTACTGAGATATAGGGCCGTAAAAATCTATAAAAATTTCAAAAAAAAAATGAAAAAAGTCAGATATGTCGTTAGTTTTACTTGAATAACTTTTTTCTATGCAGTTTAGCATAAAATGCATAATAACGAATCTTGTAGAGGATTAAATGTCCTACAAGATCCATACAAAATATTTGTAATTACTACCAATAGATGACGAGAAATGTTGAAATAACAATGTCGCACGTGTACTTTCCCTTCCTCCCTTCCTTTTCTTGAATATTTCCACTTGTAGGAGTTTCGGTTCGGTTCTCGTTCTGTTGTGTTTGGTCGTTTTTTGTTTGTTTTTAAGCTCTGTAGTGTGTGCTCTTTTGTTCAAAATGTCGGGTCCAGTTGTAATAACTCAGTTTCCATTTAAGAATTCGACATCAGATAATGTGAAAAACCATCTTTTAAACAACTATTGTAAGTTTGTCAGATCGCTTTGTGAAGATGGCTTGAAAAGAAGCTGAGATTGGATATATTAAATCACACTGCTCATTTTTGCGAAAGTATGGTTACTTAAATTTGAGTACGTCATCGTTCATTTACGATGTAATTGTACTCAAAGAAACACGAGTAGGTTCAGGCACTCATTTTTAAGTACCTTTTTTGTTTTCAGTGTAATACCTGAATTATATTTATTTAGCGTCTTAAACATATTTGTTAATAAATTTAAAATAATTAATTTTATTAAATTAACCAACAAATAATTTTATTTAGTGCTATTAGAAAGTGGTGTTCCGCGCTTTACTAATTTTTAATTTTACGGTCCGTAGCTTAAGATTGGGAATCACAGACACAGAGCGTCGCATCTTGCAACTTTCTCCTCGGATAAGAAACGCGGGGAGAAAGAAGCGAAACGCGGAAGGTACGAAATGGGTCGCAGATAGCGAGGTCACCTACTCTCTCTCTCTCCCTCCATCCGATGCGGAAGATGAGTCTCGGATCTGGATCTCGGACACTCCATCCTACCTCCTGACTGCGGAATGGACCGATCCAAAAAGGAAGGCAGATCAGCAGGGAAAGTCCACAATTGGGATAATTTGGGGGTCGGGATGTTGATTCGTTCCATTGAAATGAAGGGCATTGCTTGTTCGTTTATTTATCGTGCCGAATTGCATGAAGTGTATCGGTGGTTTTGGTATTGGTTTACACTTAGGCCGCGTTCGCGTTTATATGACGAGACTCGAACATGAAACAAACACTCTAAGTTACGATCAGTGTTATAAATTCAATGATAGATTTTATAATAGTTGTTAGATTGGTTCAATCCATTCTTTTAGTGAATTGTTCCAAATTGTCTGTTCATCTGTGAATTGTTAAGATTCTAAAGGAAATTAAAGCAAGTGTCTTAATTTGTTAAAAACGTGTTCACTACTCTTAACTAAGCGGTGGTTTGTATATTGATAGAGATTAACTATTAAAGAGTGTATACGCGGTTTTAAGTCGCGTCTGCATTTAAGCAACGAGCATGAACTGTTAAACAAGTCATCAAAAAATCAATAACGGTTGAAAAAAAAATATTGTTAGACTCTTTAAAGTAAAAAAAAGAATAAGCGCAATAAAATTCGTTTTAAATTAACAATGAACACTTAATTTTTATTCCTTTATAAAAAAACAAATTAAAACAACAATAACATAATATATTATTTATAATGTGTTTTAAAAGTCTATACTAGTTTTTCACGATTGGCGGCGGCGAATCAACAATTTAATAGCACATCTCTTTGTAATTTCACTTTTTCAAAAAACTACACTCATTGAGTTATTAGCGATTAGAAAGGCTTTGTTTGGGGGTTCACTTTTAAATATATACATTCATTCTGGTGTAGAATCGGTCTCGTGTATATGTATTATATTTGAGAAGGGTGTGGAAAAAACTGAAACAGGTGAATATCATAAATATTTTTATAGATCCCTTTTACGCTTCTTACATGTGACGAATCTTAACAAGTGAGGTAGCAAAAGAAAGATAATTTCACGGAGCCTGATGAATCGTACGTTCATCTCTTAAATACCAACGGTTTTTCTTTAAAAAATGTGTTCAAAAGAATAATTGTATAAAGAAATATCTTTACAAAAAAAAGATTTCCAAGAGCTAAGATTTCTTTTCTGATTGGTCGATCGCGGGCGGAATTTCGGAACAATAGGTCGCGGGTTCGAGACACGACGGGGCCAACTCATTTTTTAAAAAAAAATTATATGTATTAACGGATTTCTCTGCAAGGCCACACATATTTCATTTATATGCCTTTAAAGTATAACAATACTAATTTTATTAAAAAAAAGTATATGTAGATCAGACTTCAGTATTTATCTTCATTTGACGACCGTCCTGTACTTTAGTGTGAAAAACACCCCGCATTTTCAAATATGAAATGTTTGAGATTAAATCCCGGACATCATATGACTCTTTCTGCTAAATGCAAACGGGACCTTGTTTTCACTCCATATTGCAATCAATGGATCCTTGAGATCAATTTTATCTCTCTATTATTGTCGGGGGAGAACGAACTCCGTTGATATTGAAAGCGAGGGTGTTCTTGAAATTGTAGGTCGATCAGGGTCGCTCGCTTGTTTTGAAGGTCAAAAGAGGACATGGCAAGGGCACTCACGGGGAATACTAGGTCACAACTCGACAGATTTACAAAAATTACGTTAACA
The DNA here is from genome assembly GCA_963932185.1 of Troglohyphantes excavatus. Lineage (NCBI taxonomy): Eukaryota > Metazoa > Arthropoda > Arachnida > Araneae > Linyphiidae > Troglohyphantes > Troglohyphantes excavatus. The sequence continues at coordinate 68,462,229 of OZ010669.1, read as the reverse complement.
CTGCTCTAAATAGAGACGATTAAAGCATTCTAGGCTGTGACTTTGATATTTCGAGTCTATTGTTGTCAGATAAGTTTCATATTCTGTTTCAATAAACTGCGCTGCGTATTATGTATCTGACTTGAATGTACATTGAATTCTTTTTATAATTTTTTTTTTAATATTACTGGACAATAGTATATTTTATCTCTGAAAAAAGTATTCGTGATGAATTTTATTTCAATGAGATTTTAGATAATAATGTGAAAAAATTATTATATTGATACTCGAGTCATTTTGCACTTGTTTAAAATTAACCCAATGACAACAGGAACTCAATTGTCAAATGTTTCGTACCCTATATGTGTGCCATACATAACTCGAAAATTTGTATATTATAAATATAAATTTTATTTCTAATTAAAGAACTTTTCAACAAACCAAAATACAGTGTTTAAGTAACAAAGCATGATTTCCTGTATACCTAATTCTCTTTTACATCAGAAATGGTTTTCATATTTATATAACTTATTTCTAAGGTTTGAATGAACAAAAATGACTGTCATTTAATTTGTTTTATTCGAAGTTCCGGTTTTAAATTAAATTAAAAAAATCATCCGCGGAACAAATTAAAAATAACGTAAATACATCACAGGTATCAAAACAAACCAAGAATAATATTAGCCGGTGTTCAATTTCGAAGGAAATAAAATAATACAATAGTTGGATTTTCAAAATGGCGAATTACATCTCGCTTTTAAGGAATAATTCAGGACAGTTCATTACTAATAAATATATTGATTTTTCAAGATTTAAATGTTGCTATTTGTTGTATTTTATTCAAGTTATTAATTTAACTTAAAAGTTTGTTCTAAAAATGCCTTTTATACGAAAAATTCTCTAATTCCCAAAGGGTACCCATTGTATCCCATCTATGAATCGTAGTAGGTTACCTTAGAAAAGAAATCATTAAAAATATTTATAAACCCCAGAATAAAATAAGGATATATTATTATGTTTCCTATAAATATGTACAGTCATAGGAGAAATTAAACAACGCTAATCCACCCCCAATTCATTCAAATCGTGCAACCGACTCTTTATTGCGCCATCACTTCTGATGATCTTTACGATCCAAGGCTTAAATTATTTTCCGACATGTTACCTCAGCTTGCAGCCTCGACGAAACCTTCCCTTTCACTATACGCGTATGTGGGAGTCATAAAAGAAATCTGCGATCTGAACCAAAATAATAAAAATTGTAGGTCGAAGTCGGGTCGCCTGTTCGCTAGGAAGGTTAATAAAGGACAATAAATGAGAACTTGAGGCCGTGGATGTATGGCAAAGAAAGGAAGATGCGGATGATACGGTCAAAGGGGATCTAGAGCTCTATGTCAAGGTCGGTTCTTTTTCCAGGGTGATACACTAACTCCCCTACACCGAATGGATGGACTCGCCCTGGATCATTGAAATAGGCTAAGGATTTTTGAGTGTGGGGGTAAGGAACGTACAATGGGACAGTCGGCGGCCTTACGTTAGGCATTGAGAAATTACGGTTTTAAGGACAGGATTTTCCTTGAGATATTTAGACCTTGGTATGCTAAAGTGGGCAATTAGCAAAGTTGAAAATGAATTTGAAGTCATTTAAGTAGACTAATAAACGGGAATGCAACATTTTAAATGCTTTAAGAATAGGGTACCACACGTCTGGAAAGTCCTGACTTAAAGAATGAGCGTCCGGAGCTACAAATTGTCCGGATTTATGCCAGTTAATTCGGCGAGATAGAAATTTGATTATAAGAGGAAAAATCGGTCATATTCGAAAAAGTAGACGTCATTCAGCAAATGAAAGAACTCCATTGTTTACATACTTTGGGCACCCAGTTGTTAAAGAACTGCTGAACGTCAAAACGATTTCCGTTTTACCCTGTCTAGAATACTACGAAAATATCGAAAATGATACAACTTTACTGAATAAAATTAACTTATCCGAAAAGAATCTACCGGAAAAAAAACAACGAAAAAGGAGATGAGAAAGTGACTGAACCTTCTTATCCATGGCCCAGCTCAAACTGAAAATTAAAAGTTTTGGCAGTTTTGTTTCACATTTTTTTGGGGTTAGTTTACAATTAATTCTTCAGTGGGGTTTTGTTCTATATTTCATTAATGGAAGCTTGATATACCAAACATTAATAAGCGGTATCTTGGCATTCTGAAGTTTAAATTTTCACTTCTACAAACTCTGTGCTTGTGTTATGAAAGAGGGTCGTTGGTAGGAATTTAGAATTTTATATTTCTTTTTAACCCCTCCCCCATCGTATTTCTTTCTCAATTTTCTTTTTTTATAAAAGGTCTGTGCCAAAGAACTTTTATAGTATAAGACAGACCTAATTAATTACTAATAATATTGTGTAAATATCTGACAAATAAGTTAAATTGTCTTTTCTTAAATTGACTAGTTACTTGTGAATGTTGAAGGATAGGGTATCACCACCAGCGTTCATCACTGATATTCAATATTTATATATTTCCATAAAAACCACGCCCAATGAAGTCATTGACCATATCTTATTTTCCCTTTCAATGCATATAGTAGAAAGAAAACAAAATTGCCACCTAAACTGAAAATTGTAGGTCGTACCCAGGTCGCTTGCTTGCTACGAAGGTTAACAGAGGACATCAAAGGATCACTTGAGGCTACGGATTTATGGCAAAGAAAGGAAGATGCGGATGACACGGTCACCGGGGATCTGGATCTCTATGTCAAGGTCGGCTCTTTTTCCAGGGTGATACACTAACACCCCTCTACGCTGTGGATGGATTCGCCCGGTATCATTGATGTAGGCTAAGGATTTAGAATCTGAGGGGTAGGGAAAAGAATAATGGAACAGTCGAACACCTTACTCAGTGTCAATAAGGAGCCGGGTGCTATTTTGAGAAAAAGGGAACTTTTCGATTTTTGCTATAACCGGCGTCAAATGATTTTTTTTTGTTAAATTGCCATTATTCTTGGCATTGATTGGCTCTTCATATTTAGTAAATTACTGTAATATCGAATTAAAACCGAAGAAAACTCGTTTTAAATATATAGAAAATCGTAAGTTTTCAATATTTAAAATCGGAAAAGGCCGTTGTACTGAAATTAAAATATCGGCAAGTTGCTGTTGATAATCGAAAATATCCAATAAACGTATAATTAAAACCGAAAAAAAGTTAGAAAACTGGCAATAAATCGGCAAAAAATTAATTTTCGGTCATTAAAATCGGAGTAATCGCGGCGTCTAATTAACGTTGCGATTGTGCTATTCCCCAATACTAAGTTGCGACTGTGTTATACCCCAATACTAAGTTGCGATTGTGCTATACCCCAATACTAAGTTGCGACTGTGTTATACCCCAATACTAAGTTGCGACTGTGTTATACCCCAATACTAAGTTGCGACTGTGTTATACCCCAATACTAAGTTGCGACTGTGTTATACCCCAATACTAAGTTGCGACTGTGTTATACCCCAATACTAAGTTGCGATTACTTATTCAATTAGAGGTGGGGGATATATTTTTCTAAAATTGCCACTGTATATAATGTTTTTGTTTTATTTGTGCTTTTGTACCTTTCTTTTATTATTAACTTAGCATTATTTCCACTACTTTTTACCTAAAATTATATTAGTCCATCTTTAATTGTTGTGATTTTTATTTTATAATAAACTTATTTGTTTTCTACAATAAAAAGTAGTAGAAAGAATATAGAAACGTTTACAAAATCCAGAAGAATACGCGTAAGGGAAAAGTTACGTTTTCACACCTAAACGTAGAAGCACGCCACAATATACGTCACTATTAATCGTATAAAAATACCGATAATAATAAAAAATTATCCTTTTTACAAATTTATACTTCCGAAGAGAAAAGCGACATATCAAAGGTATCTATGATTTTTTAAAGAAATTCGACGACCAGAGAATGCAAAATACGATTACTATTGATTTCTAATAATGTCGTGATATTTTATGCCATTTTTATAAAAAATATTCTAGGTTTTCGAAAAATTTTATATGAGTTGCAAGATGGTTGAACTGGGTAACTGGTCATACATACAATGTTCTTTGAATATATACATTGTTTAATATAATGTGTTGCAAATATCTCCCTTTTAAAAGGGTAATCATAGTGTTATTAAGTTAGAGAATCTCTCCTATATTAGATGATAGTTGAAATCGGTTTTAATTCCTTTGTCCCCACTACATTCGTGACATCACATCCATGACGTCAGGAGATCCCCGTCTCCCTTGAAGCGGTGCGCATCATGTTCCCGAACTATCAATTTCTATCTACTATTTTTTTTTATATAATATTGTTAGATAAGTATTAGCTAGAAACAAAAAATATTAAAATTTAATTTTTTGTATAAAAATTATTATTTATTCAAAAAACTTTTGATAATAACTTTTTAAAAAAAATTATAATAAAATAATTTCACATTCATAACACAGATGAAATCCTTGAATGCATTACATAAAATCAAATAGTCAATTTCAGCGAAAACAGGGCGAGTCTATCTACTCAAAACGGGGGTGTTGATTTTGCGTCTGCTGAAAAAAAAAAAATCTTGACACACAGATCTACTTACAATCGATCGGTAACTCGCTTTTTATAAAAAAAACAAAATTCACATGAAACAATCCCCAACCTGCTTTTATAACACAGAATCTCCCATTCCACTCCCTAACCTTATGCAATGTGCGACATGTTATGCGCCGTTTCACACATCCAAGAGGTTTTTGTGTCACGAATTCGCTGCGTTGATCCATTTCTCTTGTCTTCAGACCCCAATCGGCGGTCTCATCTCTGGTCCGCGTCACCATTACTGGAGCATCGGAAATGAAGAACGCGTTACACCTACTCGACTTTAACCTCCTTCACCTGCCAGGTGAGGACGATTTCCTGAAAGGGGACCTACAATTTCTCGCGGCGGAAGGGAATTCGGAAAAGGCGGGGAGTTTGTGTGTTTCGGGGGCAAGAAATGAGATTAATGGGGGTGGAATCGCATAGATCATCGTCGAATGGAAAGTGGGAGGATGAAAACGTAAGCTAGTGTTGGAAAGTCTTGAAGCCTATTTCTCTTTTTTTTTTATGTGTTCCACAAAGGAGGGCGTATTGGGCCATGACGCCTAAATTCGGCAGTTTCAGTTTCCTAGGTCTGACATTTCTCCCAATATTTGACACAATTAAAACCGTACAATATAATAATAATAGTAGTTGCATTTTGTGTTTGTTGAAAAATTTATATACGAAATACAAGGTAAAGTAACACACATTATTTTTTCCAGTTTGTCCAAAAGCATAGAGGGCCGTAAGTTTCATCTTAAAATAATACCCAAATCTACATATAATCATATACTTATATTTTAAAAACGCATTGGCCAATCAAATATGTCTTTATTTTGAATAAAATGTAGTGTTAGTTGATAAACTGGAATCGTAAAATACATACACTTTTTAAAAAAAAAAAATCGAATTTCTATTTTTTTTATGGGAATTACTTTTCTTAAAAATAACAAGAATTGTCTTGAGAATGGCGATGCCAAAACATTTTTTTAAAATTTACAATCATTAGAAAATATGTACTAAAATTCAACTAAACTGATCGAAACTATTTTGCGCATTGAGTTCCTGTTTTTGTCACAATTAATATCAATTTAATAAGAAACGTACACTCCAAATTATTTTTAGAATAAATTTCCAACTTCAGCAGTATAATCACACAACGGAAATACCGAACCTTCTGACTACAATTCAAACGTCTTGGATGGCTCCCAACCCAACGCCGTTTTCACTGACATTTGTTTACAAGAAAAGCACCCCACTTACTCCCAGCTCACCCTGACAAGGGGTCACTGCCACCACATCCCCAGAAATATCCCAGCAAAGCCTTGAACTCGCCCAAAAGAATCCCCAAAAAGCCTATACCATCCCAACCCACGGCCTTCACAATACCCAGAACCAAGGGGTCATAGACTTTCCGAATCGAATCCTTGAACTCGCAACAAACAGGGAGGGGGTGCAAGGCTATTTGTTTACAAAGCGGCCTTCGCGGGCAAGTGTGGGGGTCATAGACACCCCGTCGCACGGTTCGGCGTGGGTCATCAAACTCGGCGAGTGAGGGATGTCCCTGAAGGGAGTGCGGATTGACCTTCAACGACCTCTGATTCACCTTCCGATCGAAAGGCGATGACCGCAGTTAGAGGCAACATGATATCGGGGATATGGGTTGACACCTGCGCGATGGGAGAGTCCATTGTCGTGGGTATTTGAGTCCATGCCTGATAATTCGAGATAGAAAGTAAAGATTAGATATGTTGATCGTGTATTGAGGATTTTTTTTCCAACAAAAATTGATACATCCATGTTATTTTTTTCGGCAATTGTGATATTGGATTATACAGATGCTTTTAAGGGTGTTAATTTTTTATGTCATGCTATTTTTAACCCTTTTGTACTCCCCCCCCCCCCCCCCTCACATGTTATACACTGTCATGTTAGCCGTAACCTTCGAGCATGAATGGTCTGTAATAGAGAGAATATGACGTCATAATCGTGAAGCCAATATCACGTACCATCTCTTCAAAATTATGAATTAAAAATGACTCGCGATTGGCTGATGAATTGGGAAATGTGTAACAGTGAAAATTTATGAATGGAATGACGTAATTAACCACGTGTCTGAGGCCATACATGATGGCTTCACTTTGGTGTTAGCGAGAGTAACGTCATGACTCCTCTACTATAAAGGATCCATGCTCGAAGGCCGTAACCCTCCAAACCTTTATGTGAAGTCATGATAATTTTTTGCATTTAGCAGTTAAAATTAATTAATTAAATCTTCTATTTTGCTTAATTTACTAAACAACTCATTTGAAAGATAATGGATTTCTATACAAAGTTACGTAGATCAAAGTTTGTAAATAAAATTCAGCTTTTTATTCAAAATTTTGCGTCATGTAATTACAGAGACCCATCTCCCCCACGTTACGCATTATAGACCCTTCCTTCCCAAGGGCGTGTGACGTAATAAATGAACGGCCCCCTTGGCCACTATCAGTCACCCAAATTAACGACCTGTTGTTATGTGTTCCCTGTTCTTCAATTTGAATGAGAATTGCATGTTCTTGAATATTAAAAAAAAACTTTTCTTTCACTTGATTGTTCTTTATCTAACTCCATTTAAAAGTATGACTTCCCTTGGGATTCAACATATTTTTTTAACCCTTTGCGCTCGCGTGTCAAATCACCAAAATAACGACCCGTTATTTCCCCCCCCCCCCCTCTGTTCTTCAAAATGAAAAAGAACAACATATCCACGAGTTCGAAAAGTTATTCTCTCACAATCTTCAACATAAATTATTTTTGTAAACTAGAAACACCAAAGCCTGTTGGAGATCCAAAACCTGCTACAGATTGAAAAAGCAACACCAAAAAAGAACGATTGCGAACGCCCGCTAACAAAAAGGTCACTCACTACAATCAGAACAGTTGGAACGATAACAGATAAAGGGGGGGGGGGGGGGGGGATGACAAGTGACTCACATGAGAAGCCCTTTGTTAACCGAATTCCGATTAGGTTGTGGGGCATCCCAGGGCAAAAAAAGGGGACGATGGCACATGGAGTATGGGCAACCAGGTCATCTAAGTTCAGATTGGAATAAATCTGGGTTTTGAATACTCAAGGGCCGGGGCAACGACTGTGACGTAGGGAACATGTAATATGCATTTCAGTGTTGAAATTTATCTACATTTGGACGGTTAAACGTGAGTATTTCAATTAAATGCATAAGTGAAAAAAATATATTTCAAATAAACATGATGGCTAATTTAATTTAATTGTTCACCATATAACAGCAAACTGTTATTTTAAATTTCTCGAAGTATATTTATACTTTTATATCTACACAATCGATATTAAAGTCAATGAGAGACATTTATAAAAAGTGATAATATAATTTTTTTAAGTGAAAATAAAACAAGATCAATAACGATTGAAGGGTACAGGTTATAAATGCGCAATACTAAGCTTTTGTTAAAAAATAATCTTTTTTTTTTTTTTTAAAAAAAAGGAAAACCGACATTAAGAAAAATGAGTTAAAAAGTAACAAATATTTTTTAATTTTAAGAACAAATTGAAACAGTTTAATTACTTAATATCAATTTTATACTTCTCACACATTTTTTTTAATCTGCTACAAAATTTAGGTACGTTTTTTGTAAATTGACACCAACTTCAAAAAGTTGTAATAAGTATAAAATTGATATTAAATAATTCATTTTTTTCAACTTGTTCGTAAAATTAAAAATTAATTTTCTTACTTTTTGACGCATTTTCTTAAAGTCTGTTTTTCTTTTTTCAGATAAAAATCTTTTTTTTTATAAACATATTTTTTACAAGTTCTTAATACACTAAATCACCCTACAAAGCAGTATTGACCAAAAAGTGTGTGAATCCAACCCAAAAGTAGATAGCCATCAATCGTTTTTAACATCCACTATAAAATTTAGGGAAAATGGATGTCTGGTTTTGAAACTAGACGGTTCCATAATAGCATTTCGGTTAAAAATAACATAACAGTAGAATACAATAAAAACATTAAAAAAATCCCTTTCTTTAACTTTAGAAGTTGCTTTCATTCTCAGTGACTCTCCCAAATTATAGCCTATTATATTCCAGACCTTAACCAAAGGTCTTACACACTTCTATATAAAGACACTCATTTTATGAGTCCCTAAACTCAATAATAAAAACATTACCAAACATATATACATAGTTTTAAAAAAGGGCAGGGAGGATTTGTCAAAAAGGGCACTTTTTGTTATGTAAAAGGGCACGTTCCTGACTTTTAAATGGTTTTTTTTTCAGGATTAAATGGATTTTCTCTTTTCTAAAAGCTTTTTTAAAATTTGTATAATTTGGTGTGTTTTTTAGAAATGTTTAAAATTCCACAAAAAATAAAATTAAAAAATTGCACCATAAACTCATTACATAAAAAATCTCTAATATATATATATATTTTAATTATTTCAAAAAAAGAAATTTGTGAAATTTCTTAAATTTTTCTAAAGTTCCTTGTTAAAAAGTTTTTACTATCTCAAATTTCATAAAGGGCGGGAGGGATAAGTTTCAAATAAAAAAAAATTTAACAAAATATATTAGTACTCAATACATAAAAAAATCTCTAATATTTTTTCTAATTTGTTTTACTTAGCAGTAAAACAAATTAGAGCATTAATACCAAACAAAAAGAAACAAGCTTTTTCCAAAAATCAATTTTTATAACGCAAAGAAGATATTGAAAAAAAAGGCAGTGCACATTTTTTACTTCTAAAAAGGGCAGGGCGCATCGGCACTTACAAAAAAAAGGGCAGGGTGCGGCGCCCTTTAAAAAACGCATAACAGGAACACACCCACACCCACCCACCCACACACACATATATATATATATATATATATATATATATACACACTTTTCAGATTCAACCCCAAACCAATAAAATCGAAGATACAAATCAATTCCGCTCCTGCGCTTTCACTGTCACCACCCCCACCACAAAAACTACGCCCACCCACCCAATTATCATAAATTATGTGCGGGACTCATTAGATCAGGGGCGCATAAATCCGGAAGGCCGGGTCCAATGCGTCCCCGCAGAGGACACATGAGGGTCACGACAGTTCACAGATCTAGGATTTAGGTTCCCCAAGGGCCGGACCAACGCAAAGTGGGCCGCCACAAAAGAAGGCCTCCCTTTTGTGCTCCCGACAAGCGAAAAACCAGCGAGGCAAGGAAACGATGACGACACAGGGGTGCAAATTAGGACGAGACCACCTCACTTTCGTAGCCTTGTTCCCCAGATTTCGAATGTTTTTGCACAATTCGTCGTTTCGAGGTGGCCGGTTTTTATCCTTGGGATGCCGAACTGGATGATAGGGTTCCGGAAGAGAGATGATGTCAGGTGGTCTCTTGGTGGAGTTAGTCAAGGAATACTTTCGATGGGATAAACGGGGAAAGTGGGACAGGTAACTTTCTCATCGGAATGGCTGACTTTTATAGTGCTCTAGAATTCTGGATTGCGATCTAATATGGATTTGTGGAACTTGGTCTGAAAGTTTCTTCTTTGGAAAAAATGAAAGGAGAACAGGGAATAAAATATAGAACTAGTTGGTTTAGTTGGTGAGCATCATGAGCTAAGGCGCATGCAAGGCAAAGGTCCCTTGCACTTATAATTAAATAAAAAAAAGCTGTATAAGTACTCAATAAGTTATTAGGCATTATTTAATTTGAATGACATTATACACTTGATTATTAAAATGTGTCATAATAAATTTGTAAAATGACAAATATTTTTGTTTACAATAATACTTACACAATATAACAAACTAGCTGAAAAAACCGTCATTGCCCGGGCTTTACGCAGAATGTTGGACTACTACTTCACCGTGGCGCCATCTGGTGATTTTTGTAAGAAGTCAATTCTACTTTAAGGTGTGTGTGTGGGGGTGGGGAAATCGAAATCACATGTACGCAGTGACTTTCCTCTTGTTTTGAATGTCAAGTATGCAAAAGTTCATAAAGATCGCAATAAAACTGTAGGTTTGTATAAAAAACAAACCCGCGCACACACACACCCTCTTTCTTTATATATATACTTTCCGATTAATTTAATCAGTAAGAATATAACAATTAGAACAACCTTACAATACTGATTATTACTAATTAACTAAGATATCAGTGCATTAATTTTTTTATACTTAAATTTGCATGTTATTGCAATGTATGTGTTTCGGATTCCCAGACTTCTTAACCTCAAAAATTATGAAGAGTTTTTAATAAAATTAGGAGCTAATGGCTTAACAATATTTACGTATTCCACACACACCTTGTGGTTGGTTGGTTGGTTGTTTTGGGTTTATTGGCACAAGGACCAAATATGGCCAAGCTGCGCCATCCACACACACCTTGTGAGAGAAATAAATTAAAATAAGATCTAATTTGAATAGTGGCCACACCTAACGTTATGTGTATAGAGATTTGAATGTTAATTAATTTTAAAGCCGCTTCCAGACGCAACGAAGTACTTAAAACGACATTTAAGATTATTTTGTAATTGCTCCGCTGCTCTCTAGTTTGTGGAATGATAAATGATAGACATTATTTTCTATCTTAAATTTCATGTTAAATAAGTTAATGTATAGTGTAGCGCTTGTTACATTAGAGCGGATTGTTACACAAAGTGGTATCTGATATTGGAAATCCTGTTGTCGAAAATTATATACAATTTATTTTTCAAATTATTTTAGCGATTGTCAAATTGTAATCAGGTTGCCGGATTGAGAACGGTGTTCATAAGGCTCAAATCTCAACCTAAACTTCATTTGTTTGGATGGTTTAACAAAATTATCATGCCAATAGCATTATAATTTATTCAGTTATGCACTATCTATACTGTCGCATTAAGAAAGAACGCCCTAACTCCAAAAAGCAAACCTTTATAGAAAAAAAGAAATTTAAAGAAGTAAGGAAATAAAATGACGTATAGAAATGCTTCTCTGAAAAGTTCACGATTTATCATCTTTACTTTGGCGAATTCGAAATTTGAAACGTGGCAGCCCCATGTCAAATCGAATTAAAATAATCCCCGGACAGTTGCTGAGTGATTTTTTAGTCACTCAGTTGATTAATACAAAGCGACAGTTGCAGTGCAATTCTTGCGCGGATAGGCTAAGAAGATATCATGCACTCCTCTAAACTTGACTTATAAATAGGGCTACCAGATGTCCCGGTTTCGTCGGGACAGTCCTGGTTTATCCCCCTTGTCCCAGGCAGGCTCAAGTCCAGGGATTTCCCATCGTAAATACGTATGAGCCACATTTACAGACGCCCTAAAAGCCCGTACTCCTTCTAAAAATCCCCATTGCCAGTGTAAAAATATCCCTATTTACTGCTGGTGCGATTGACTGTCCCAGCTCCCTTCAAGGAACTTTTCCAGGCCATTGCAAAAACCACTCGCCTTTCAAGTCAAACGTGAACGATTGATTATTAGGTCTAGATTACCAGAGATTTCCACGTTCTTCTCTAGATATTGCCCCCCATTTCCTTCAACTCGTGCGAACGGGGCTCTTCGAAATTGCGGGGGAGGGGCGTTCAAATACTAAAACGTTTGCCATGATTGGCAAGCAATGGCACTACGGCGAATATCCCGATTTGGCTTTTGGGATTTCTTGTAGCCCTAATTTACACACCACCAAGGCAAAAAGGATGAGGCCACACTCAAAATATAGATCACCCTATTCTCAGTGAGTCATCCCGAATGACCTCCTGACCTTGACACCGAGGCTATCCCCATCCCGACGGTCGGGCGGTCACGACCGTTTACGTCTCCCTCCCCTGGGTCACCCGAATGCGGAATCTGGAGCTCCCCGGGACGATTCGAATCGTTCGAGGCCCCCTTTTGTCCGTGAGAGGGCCTTTCTGGGCCAACAGAGGACACGGAGCGGAGGTTTTTGGGGAATCTGGAATTGCTGAAGTCATTGTATTGGAACCGAGGAATTCTTTCCTCTCACTGGAATTGGAACAATGCATTTGGGATAAGGAGCATGTTTTTTAGTGTGTCAGTCATGGGAAATGGGTGGACCAGGGCCGCCCTTGTCATACAAGGTGCCGAGTGCGAACAGATAGTAAAGAATATTTAATACCCCTTCTCATCTACTATTTCCAGGTTCTATATTACCCAATTTTCGAAATCCACACGTCCTCCCCACACCAGGATCTGATTTAAAAATTTAGTACTATAGGCACAGCATTACTAATGAGGGGCTCCCTTTGGTAAAAATTTTACTTAAACCTTAAAAACATTGCTTATTAAGGTTATACTTCATTTAAAAAACAATGAAATTACAAGGTTTTTAGAAATATTGCTGATAATAATGAAGAATTGTAATAATAAAAACGGATTTTTCAAAATATAGGTGACTTTTGCATAATTCATATACAATTGTTGGGGCCCCTAAAGGCGGTTTGTCATAGACCCGGGACTAATGGTAAAAATTAGGACCTTTCCACGCCTTATTATTATTATTTTGCATTTTTATAAATAAGAAATTTTAATAAGTAAATCATAAAAGAATATAACTTTTTTTTAAGGTAAAAAAACATTTGTTAGTTCCCTGGACGCCAGATAACATAAGATCGTTGAGTGAATATATCTTAGATACGAGTAAACGCAATAAAAAAAATTATGCAACAGTTTAAAAAATAGGAATTCTTTTGCCCTACATAATATTCAATTTTGTACATTTTGTCGACGAGGGGCTCTTCAAAAGTCCCTGTGCGGTGGCACGCGTCGCACACCCTTAAAGACGGCCTTGATTTCTACAGAGCGTAAATTTTAAAGCACGATAAGCCAAGGTTTAGTGCCCCTGAACTTAAAATTTAAGGGGGCGAAAATTTAAAACCAAAGCAGGAAACATTGAATTTATCTCTATATTTGAATAAATTTAATATTGGCTCATCGTAAATATATTTTACAAATGACAGAGAATTTATATACTTCAACGGGGACTCGACAAATCAGAGCTACCCACCCCATACTTTGGAAGAGTCTCGTTTTAATAAAATAATTCAGTCACAAATGCAACAAATATACCATTGATGTATGTTGAAGAAGAATATTGCCTTTTAATTACTTTATTAAAATGTATACGAGTTCATAAATACAATTAATCTTTTGAAGGATAAAAAACCCCAGCCCCCTAAAAAATTAACAATTTAATTTTTGCATGGAATTGATAAACATATATTAATTATATATTCACCTCACCGAATCCGTAATTTTAATGAAATCAAAAGGGGGAGGATTTGTGGGAATTAAGTAAGTGTACATATTTGTTTCTTTGGAGTACATAATACAGTACAGAACGTGAATCTTTGGTAAAATTACTTTATTAATATATAGTTTTATATAATCATATATATTATTTATGTCTCAAAAATCCCTTTTACGCCCCTTAGACGCAACGAATCTTACATGAGAAATCAAAAGAAAGAGAATTTCGTAGACAAGTGAGGAATCGTATTTCCAACTCACAAATATCAACGTTTTTTTAATACAAAATGTGTTTAAAATTAAAGTTAAAGGTTTTTTAAACAAGCCGTTGACGATGATGCCATCTGTGAGCAGACCGTCAAACTTTTTGATTTTTTGAATTTATATTCAAAAAATTGCTAATATATTTCAAAGATTCGCTAAAATCTTTCATCTGAATGAGTGTGTGTAATGAGATGAGAGGGGTTGTTCATGCGATAAATATCGCACAGACATGCTAGTATGTTATACTACTAAATATGGATATATTTTTTAATTGTGATTTAAAATTTAGAAAGAACAATTATATTTCCATCGAAACAAATCAAAACTGTCCAACCTACAAACATACGCAACACAATTTAATTCACAAGACTTTGAAACACAAACCAAATCCATACGCAATTCAATTTGATATATCTTCCATTTTTAGAAAAGAACAAATCCTATCCAGAACAACGGACGATTCCACTTGCCACCCCACCACCCTCCCGCAGCAGTGGACTCGTCCAAAAAGAGAGCGAAAGTGCTCGGAGAAAGTGAGAGCGACATGAACCGTAAAAAGGGTCAATAACCATCGAGTCAAGGTCGGGTAGTGAAAGTGGCGCAACACATGTGGGCGGGGGAAAAGGTACCGTTATTTCCCTGCAAGGTTCGCGAGTAGGGAAAATGGCGGGGAAGAAAACTTCGAAGTGCGGGGGATAAAAGGGAATAAAAATGCGGGTCGGATTTGAACTTTCTTATTTTAAGGGGGTCCGATACCCAAAATTCGCAAAAAAACTCATTTTTTTTTTATATTTAAAAAATAATATTCAAACTTATCTTAATAACTCACAAAAAACTGCTTCAAAAAATTCCTATTACTTTTTTAGTTATGAATGTTTTAATGATGTGTTCCTATAACATAGTTGTATCATATGTAAACTTTAGAAGCAAATATCTCTGTTCGTGGTTTTGAAATTTAATGAACACTAAAAATGCTAAGGCTTTTTTACTATTATACTTAAAATCATAATGTTTGTGTGTATAGCAAGATAAATATATTTTAAATAGATGTATGCATTCAGATTTCCTATTTTTACCATAATTTGTTTTTTAAAACCACTTAAAATGGAATTTTATTTTTTTTCGTCAATTTTTTTTCCAAAATTTCTAATATATTTTATTTTTTTAAAGTGATGTATCTGAATCAAAATTTGAATGCATACATCTATTTACATATTATTCAAGATCTTAAATAAAAAAAATTGCTTCAAAATATTGAAAAACAAAAAAGGAGTAGGAATTTTAAAATTGTTAAAAAATTTACTAAAATGTTAATTTAAAAATAAATGTGCAATTTAAAAAAAAAATGGAGCGTCTTAAAATGGTTTTTTATGCATATTTAGAAAGAAAAAAAAAATTGGATTGTACAAGTATAAAAATAAAGAAAAAAATGTCGAAGGTATCGGACCCCCTTAATATTTCTGTAATCCTTTTTTTTACGTCGGTTATTGGTATTTTTATAAGTTGATTGTCAAACCGTTTATTAATGTATTAATTTTGATTTTAGTTTATTTGTATGTGGGTTTTTTAATAAAATTTTAATGGAAATCTTTATTTTTCTGTAACTTTGTATTCATTAATAATAGAATGAATAAATATAAAACGCTAAGATTATGCTATTGTTAATTAAATACTACTAAAAGTTTAAAAATAATCTGAATTTATTAAAACTAAAATATATATATTTTTTTATTTATGCACTCGACCCCCTCTTAAACACACAACGCTTTTTAATTCAAAATAATTTTTCAAAAATCTAGACTAGTTTCATTATAAATATTAGAATTTTTTCATTAAAACATTTAAATATTTTGATAATAAAACTGCCAAACTAATATAAATTATAAGTATTAGAATTTTTTCATTAAAACATTTAAATATTTTGCTAACAATACTACCAAACTAATATTAATTATAATAAATATAATATTTTTAAAAATCCTCTTATAAAATAATTTTATAAGAGGATTTAAAAAAAAAAATGACATTTGAAAGTGATAGTGAAAAAATTTATAAAAATGACATTTGAAATGTTTCAATTGGTATCTTCGCCGTAATTAACATTTTATTTCGAAACTAAAAATGACATTCAAATATTAACCAACCTATTATTTACAGCCAATGCCAATTTTATAGTTTTACACTTTAATTAAATTACACTTTAATTGGGAAAATATAGAAAGGTGTGCATCTTATATGTTTATGTGATAAACACTAAAAAGCTAAATCGTCCATACTTACAAAAATTAAAAAGAGTACTTAAAAACTTGGAACATTTCGGTTAGCGAAAGTTAAGGTTTTCCTTTTCCCACTGAGCAAATTTCAATGTTCACGTAAATGTGCCCTTTCCTTTGAGTACATTACTACAACATAAAACCAACAAATAGGGAAAACAAAAACACCCGGAAAAAAGTTATCTTAAGTTATTTTTTACATCTAAAAAAATTGAGCAAAGTGGAATTATTTCCAAGCTATCTATAAAAATAATTCAAATTTGAAGACATATATTGAATATAGAATTTTAATCAATTTTACAATTTTTTTAGCTAATAAGTGTTGTAACCAGCGTTATTCATTTATGTTATTATCTTATATGTTTGTCCTATTATCATGTCCCCGTCACCTGTATATATTTTCATGTTCCCGTTACGTGTCTATATATTGCTCCCATTATTACGATTGTAACGCCCTCTACATATTTATGTCTTTAACGCTGTACGGGAAAGCTTCAGTCATGTAACTGCCTCTTACGGCGGTGATGCGTATAAGGTTTCGTTCCTCCCCGAGATTATTGTAATGTTAGGCATATGTGATTAAAGATGTTTATGTTCTATCCTTGAATAGTTATTTAGTCAATACGCCTTATAAATGGCTCCCCAACGTGGCGCAACACCGTAAGAACAGCAATTGCATGGCTCGTTTTTATAGGTTTCGTTCCTCCCCGAGATTATTGTATGTTAGGCATATGTGATTAAAGATGTTTATGTTCTATCCTTGAACAGTTATTTAGTCAATACGCCTTATAGTGTTAATGAACGTTTATTTTACTGTTTTGTAATATGCTTTTAGTTATCCATTTTTCTCACTGAATTATGTGCCTACTTAAATGTTTGGTACATTTTCTTGATTAACGTTTTGATGTTTTAACCGACGTAAAAGCGTTCTGTTTGCGCAAGATTTCTGTTCCAATTCAGATATTTGGAAAATTCATTTTTTGTTGGATAAGGAATGTCTCACATGGACATCTTTTAAAAAAATCATTTTGGCAAAAAATAAATGGTTATCCGATTTTTATTTATATGGAAATATCGATTAACCGGACTTTTTTTTTTATTTTCTCCAAATGTTTCAATTGGTATCTCCGCCGTAATTTTCCTTTTGTTTCGAAACTAAAAAGGACATTCAAATTTTAATCAACCTATTATTTACAGCCAATGCCAATTTATTTTACAATTTTAAAATATTTTCATTGATTAAAAAAGGTTGTACAACAATGAATTTCGTTCACACATCATTTATTAAACCGGATATTCTCAAAATATAAATCCGTGTGCGTGGAATTAATAATTTTCAAATATAAATTTAATATTAATTTTAAAATAAATATAAATTTAATATTAACTTTTAAATAAATATAAATTTAAAATTAATTTTAAAATAAATATAAATTTAATATTAATTTTAAAATAAATATAAATTTAATATTAATTTTAAAATAAGTATAAATTTAATATTAATTTTTAAATAAATAGAAATTTAATATTAATTTTAAAATAAAGATATTTAATATTAATTTTTAAATAAATATAAATTTAATTAAAAAAAAAATAGAAATTTAATTTTTAAATAAATAGAAATTTAATTTTTAAATAAATATAAATTAAATTTTTAAATAAATATCAATTTAATATTTAAATAAATATAAATTTAATTTTTAAATAAATATCAATTTAGTTTTTAAATAATATAAATTTAATTTTTAAATAAATATAAATTTAATTTTTAAATAAATATCAATTTAATATTTAAATAAATATAAATTTAATTTTTAAATAAATATCAATTTAGTTTTTAAATAAATATCAATTTAGTTTTTAAATAATATAAATTTAATTTTTAAATAAATATAAATTTAATTTTAAATAAATATAAATTTAATTTTTAAATTAACATGAATTTAATTTTTAAATAAATATAAATTTAATTTTTAAATAAATATCAAATTAATATTTAAATAAATATAAATTTAATTTTTAAATAAATATAAATTTAATTTTTAAATAAATATAAATTTAATATTAATTTTTCACTAAAAAGACGTCTAATAATAACTTCTTAATAAATAATAATTTAATATAATTGCTCTCACAATTTAACACTAGCAACTAATTGAATAGACCCAGAGGACACATTCCAGTCGAGTGCCCAACAGTATATAATCAGAGCATCCTCAGAGTACGTGTACTCCCCAGGAATCTAGAACAGGACCGATGGGGACCAACCGGGGCGAGTCCGGCCACAAAATCGAGGTTTCGGCCTCGAAATGGGTCGTCTTCGGTGGTTTGAAGGTCGGCTCGGGGCCGCGTTCCCAAGGTGAAGGCGACCCGAGAGGAGGACTCCAAGGTCGGCAGATGCGCCACGGCCGTCGAGGGGGTTAAAAAAGAAGATGCCCGTGGACCGTGACGCAAGGGCCTTGAGTGACGAAGGGGGTATTAAAAGCGACTTTCGCTTTTTGAGGAAAGCGAAAGTGTTTAGGGTCGTCCAATCGCGTGAGAGATGCCATCGCTTTGGGCGGGTCTCTGGCAGGATTAGTTTTTTTTTTTTGGGGGGGGGGGGGGGGGTAAGTTTTTATCAGGGACAGGGCCGACCTTAGCAGCCACGGGGCCAGACACGTAGGTAAAGAGGGCGGGACCTTCAAAGTCAAATTACAAAAAATTTAAACTGAATTACTGAAAAAATCATAAAAATATAACTATTTGGGGGGGGGGGGGAGGGGAGGAAAGGGGAGATAATACCTGAACCCCTGTGAGCATGGGGGTATTGATTACCCCCAGACGGAAAGACGATGACATCATGTTAAGGTTCAATTTGAGATAAAAATGTCCCCATAACAATTTTTTTTAAAATTATTTTCCGGGGATCCTACACCGGAAAACAGTTTTCAAACGGCGTTGATGAAGTGATTTTTATATCAAATGAAGCCTAACATGACGCCCTCGTGTTCTATAAGGTACCTAAAGACTTCCGTTGCTCAGTTACTGCACACCCTCCCCATGAAAAACTTATGCCTCCGTACAGCCTAGTAGCGGGGTACCTTTTCATCCTCTATGAAAATTTCCGAGTAAGTTTTTAAAAAAATTAAAGAATAAGTTTCGAGATTTTTCTTTGATAACGTACAAGACAAAAAAATACGTTTCTTACGTAAAACACAACAACAGTTTCTTTAAATTAAAAGTATTTCTTAAAGATTATTCGAAGTCAAGGATTCAAATTTAGAATTATGTGCTTAAAATGTGTAGAAATACACATCCGAAATAAAAAAGTTAAGAAATACTGAGGAACATAAAAATAAGTTAAACATTAAAAGAAATCAAGAAGTTGAAAAATAACAAATCCATTTTATCTGTAACATCATTTTACGCATTTGTCTTTGAGCATGGGTCCCTCTAGAAGCGCTGGACCTCTAGAAGCGCTTTTAATATAAAATTAAACTGATTATTAATAAATCAAATTATTAACTTCTAATAATTATACCTAAATACTGTATTATCAACTGAATTAAGTGAGTATGCCAAGTTTTGAGTTGATAATTCGAAAATGTGCAAAAATTGAATTGCAAGATTATATCACGCAATAACAGTGTTATATAAAAACGTGTAACAGCAAAAAAATAGCTGTTTTACTTTATTAAAAAAACTTCCAATAGTTAATGTTAATATAGATTATTTCCGAAGAAAGTTATTTTTTTTTAATTAGCCACAAACACAAAATAAAACCCTTACCAAAGATTATAAAATAAAATGCACACACACAATAAAAAACCTCTACTATCAAACCAAACAAAAAAAATCACCAACACCTCTTATCGAAAACGAACTCATTTCCCCAAACAGGTGACATCACCTGAATCGGACCGATCCACTCCTCGATCACAAGGGGTGAGATGGAGCAGGAACACCGTCATAATCCAAGTGGAATCACCCAAAAAAGTCGCGCACGGAGCGGCCTTGACCGCTCTCCGGCGCCCTTGACTACGCGAAGTTCGCAGTCGCCGACCTACATTCGCCGCTTCCCCGACCCACTGACACCGAGCGCGCAAGGTGAGGCGGCGCGGAAGGGCCCGAAGGGTTGGGCGGCAGCGGCCTTCGCGGTAGCGAAAGGGTTAAAAAAGGAAGGAGGGGGTTGATTGGGGATGATGATGCGGGAAGAGCAAGGGCGGATCGGAGGGATGCGGGGGAGCAGGCGGATGCGGAGTTTGCGTTATTTTGGGGTAACTGTTGTTTGGGGTTTCTGATATTTTTTTGGAACAGTTCTTTTTGTAGATTGTTTCGATTTGAGGGAAGTGTAGTTAGTGTGTAACTTAGTTGTTTTTGGTTTCGGTTATTTTTTTTAAGAACTGTTCTTTTTGGAATTCGTTTTGGTTGTTGTGGGGTATAGTGATTTTATTAATGGAATAGTTGTTTTGCTTTCATGGAATGAATCGAAGGGATGGGGGGGAGCCGGGATGTGGATTTTGTTATTTTTAGGTAACGGTTGTTTGAGGTTTCTGTTATTTTTTTTTAACTGTTCTTTTTGAAGATTGTTTTGATTCAAGGGTGTGTTGAATTTGTCGATGGGATAGTTGTTTTTAGTTTCAGTTATTTTCTAAGAACTGTTCTTTTTGAAAATCGTTTTGCTTCTTGGAAAGTATAGTGATTTACCATTGGATTTTTTACTTGTTATTTTTTTAATGACTGTTCTGTTTGAAAGTTGCTATGATTAATGGGAAGTGTAGTGGATGTATCAAAATAAAAATTGTTTTTGTTCGACAAAATGGGGAAGGGGGTCCTAATGGTATGTAACCATCTTCATCCCCCCTCCCCTTGTAACAAAATCATTTTGTTTCAAAAAGAAGATTTTGTGAGTGGGAAACATTCTAAGAAACTATAGAAATTTAGTTACCTGTTAGGTTTTTCTTTATTAGTTTGGGTTCGCTAACTTTTTTTTTACCCTTTTATTGTGTACCCTTTACCAAAAGTTGCAAGACTCAGACAAATTCCTACCCAACCCCGTTTTTTTTTTTTTTAATACATGTGACAAATGACATTGACAACCACTAAATATATGTTTGCTATGGAGATAGAATAACTTTTTTTTATCCAACACGTAAAAAAGAACACACTAAAGAATACCTCTTTAAAAAACCACAAAATCGAGATATAACTGTTCCATTAAAAGACCGTAAATAAAATACATGTTCATCCTTAACACAAGCCCATACATTAAAAAAAAACTTATATACCAGATCAGTAGTTGAGAGAAATACCACCAGAGGGCGATGGTTATAGATCCCTGGGGATGGCCTCCCTGAGCTAAAAGGCGGAAGTGACGCGCTCAGCAAAGTCATTGCCAATTGATTTGCCAGCTGGTGTAATGAACGAACAAAGGAAGACCTCGCTCGCAAAAATCAAAGAGGCGCTTAAACCATTGAGGCCAAGGCAATGGCAAAAAATAGTGCATTGGAAAACTGCTGCACTTCCTTTTTCCTTGACACACAAAAGTGCAAGGTTTACGCTCGTGTAGCTGTAAGTCCAATGACTTTGACATCATATGTAAGGACACGCATAATGAGCAGGTGGTTGTGTGATTAAATAATCAATTATTTATCCTGAGGTTTCGGAAAAAAAGTACTGGAATGTGGAGCCCTCTATTGGCTAGTATTGGAATTTTCTTCAAGTGATAGAAATTATAATTTAAGTTTTGTTATTTATACAAAATATATTTGCGTAAAAAATCTAAATGAGCTTTATAAGTAATTTTTTAATGAAATAAAATAAATAAATTCCCTAAAGTAACTGTTAAGTGCATTTAAATATAAAAAAAAATTATATACATATATATTTCAGTTAAACGAGGTAGATATTTAAAAATACAGATACGATTTTTAAAATAAACCATTTGCATTATCCAAATTTTGCACAAAATTATGCTCTTTTTGCTTCAAGAAGTATAATTTTTTATTAAAGAATGCCATGCCAAAAAAAATATCCCAGTTTTTTTTACATAATTTTAAATTATACAAGAGAAATCTGATTATAATAAAATAATGCCAAAGCGCATTGTTGAAATATCGGGGGTTGATCTAGCCGAAATTTTGAGCCCTTTTCGGCCATTTAAAAAAATTATAAAAACAGACCCTACAAAAAATTAAAATTCCCCCAAATCAGACCCTTTACATACTGAAATTTACAAAAAACAGGACCATTTTTTGAAAGTGTAAAAAACGAGGATTTTCATGAAAATATTAGTTTATTTTATGCACTTGTACTCACAACTTGGCTGTTAATCCACTTCAAACTATTTGATTCCTATAAAATTTCTTCCTATAAATATAATACTAAAATTCAATTACTGTACTACATTTTCGTTGAAATGGCCGAATTTCCCATTATATTAAATATCCTTGTTTGTCTGTAAGTTAGCTTTCATTTGTTTTCCGATCTGTGCCCCTAAGTATATGCTTAAAACATAAAAATAGGGTCTTGCACATAGCAATTTATTGTCATTTTTACGAGTTAATTATTTTTGTAAAAATGTAGGCTAACTTTTACTTGATAAAATAATGAAATTTCACAAAAATCTAGGCTATTGGTTGTTGACAAAATACATAATTTTGCAACTTTATTTGCAGGATTAATTTTTTCACAATTTTCAAGCGGATGCTACATTTTTTTTGTCATATGTTATATTTTTTGACATGCGTTACTTTTTTTTTAACAATTAGTACATAAAAATTCACATTCAGAGTACCCTGGGTAAAATTCTTAAATGAACACTTGAATATACATTTTTATATGTTTATTGTCAAACCATTCACAGGTACTCCCGAGTTTTGTAATAAAACAAAAAGCGGCCGGGTGCATGAATTGAATATTTCCATGCTATGGATATAACCCAATGCCAGTAAACTTCATAGAAACAATAGTTTACATTAAAAATACCTTAAATGTTACATTTATGAGGGTGAACATTCCCAATGAATCAGCACATTAACATGGGCCTCCAGTTGCCCAGTGGATAAAGACGTTCAGCTGGTAATCAGAAGATTGCCAGTTCGAGCCCGTGCGGTGGACTTGACAATGAAAAGTAAAAAAGTAGTGATCTTGAGATCGGAGAGTTGCCAACATCACTACAAAAATTCTAGAAAGTCGTTTAGAACATTAAACAAATTATACTGGCGTGTATACGGGACTGGTGCACGATAAATCTGATCAGGAGTCCAATGTCCTGACATCTATTGAGGTTTCGTTGAGTGGCAGCTCAGGAGTTTCCTCGTCATCTGACCTTGGTTCTATAATAACGAGATGCATGTATGAATGTGGCTGTAATAAGTCTCAATATAAGAGGATAGAAATAGGCAGCCGGAAGCACATAAATCAATCAATTAACATCATTTATCCGCAATATTCCCTTTTTCAAACCAACTGCTCTACAAAACACAAAAATCAATTCCATTGAAGAAGCGCTGGACATAGAGGGGGTTCTGATCCGGGGGAAATATATTTATTTCAATAAGAATTGTATCACTGACTGTCTATTATAGTGGTTTCCAACCTTCAGACAATCCTGGACCACTTAGCGGGACCATAACATACGGGTCCCCATTCTGTTTATAATATTTATACACTGTAAAAAAAATCCAGTAAAATTACGGGTTTTTGCCCGTCAACAAAAGTTCCGGGCAAAAACCCGTAAAATAATGTTTTGCCCGTAGCCCGTAAAATTCTTGCCTGTAAATTATGATTCAGCCCGTAGAATAATTTTGTCACCCGTAAAACTCTTGCCCGTAAAATTATGGTTCAGCCCGTAAAATAATTTTGTCACCCGTAATTTAAATTCAAATGACCAGAAGCCGGAAACGCATAAATCAATCAATTAACATCATTTATTCGCAACCTTCCCTCTTTCAAACCAACTGCTCTACAAAACACAAAAATCAATTCCATTGTACTCAAAATCCAGAAAACAATCACACACTTTTTGCTGCCACCGAACAACAGGTCCGACCCTCCTCTCCCCGCATGAATTATCCCCAAGGACAACAATAACCGCTCTTTTTCCGAAAAAAGGACCGATTTCGACCCCGAAACCCACAATTTTCCACCGATCGCGGAAACTTCTGTCCTCTCGGGACCCAGTTCCTCGGCGGTTGGCCTAGATCGGGCCCAGAAGGACCTCCAACATCCGATTCGGGCCCGTAACCCGATCTGGAGACATCCTTACCAAGCCGACCGGGGTGACCGCCATTGCCCTTCGGTGATCCAATTGTAGGGGGAAACAAAAGGACGCAGACTTCGGTCGTTAGAAAGGGGTAAACTCTTTTTTTTTAAGGAAGATTTGCTTAATGGATTAGGTTACAAGGTGGATCTGATTTGTGATGGCATATATTGAAGCTCTGATAAACGGGTTTGATTATCAGCGGTCTATCTTTGTATTGATTCAATATCTGTGCTAACACATTCTATGCCACACCACACAGTTAAAAATAAGTACTCAAAAATAAGTAAAATGTACTCATTTTTTATTACATTCGGTGCTTATCATAGCTCCAAATACATAAGTTTCATTTTCAAAAAAGACACGTACTTAAAAATGAGAAAAAAAACAGCAGTTGTTTGCTTACATACGCTGCTTCATAAATCCCTTTCAATAAATATCAACAATTACAACCAAGACTTACCGGGAATCGAACCCATATCCTCAGACACGCAGTCCAGGGCCTTACCCGTTGTACTACCAGAGCGACGTGAAGAAGTTATAAACAGAAAAAATGTAAAAAAAAAGTGTGCCTAAAGAATGGGAAGTAAGATAATCGAGTTGTAATAACTCAGTTTTCATTTATTGCGTCACGCTATGTTTCATCTAGTTGTACATGCCCCCTCTTCTATGTCACGATACATTTGTATGCAGTAAAAAAACATTCATTAAAACTTCCATTCTGTTTATATTTACCAAACATCTCTCATTCGAAAGATAAGGGTTTTTATAAAAAAAATTACTTATATAAATTTTTTTAACTTTGTCTTGCCTCAGTCACGTATGATAGGTCCCCTCTCCCTCAATGGTGCGTGACGTAATAAATGGCAACCATTAATTTTCTAAAATATATTCTTAGAATGTTTGCTAAATTTTAAATTAATATGCAAATTATTTTTGTTTCCAAAGATATCTTGATAAATGATTAAGTTATCTTATATTAAAATCATTTAACTAGTTTATATATGACATCGTAACAAAAGAACAAGTGTAAAAAAAATTATATTTTATTACGCTAAAAATAATTTATTCTGCTTGTTACTTTGCATATTTTGCACAAACGTATGCAGCAAACTATACATTAGAATACATATAAGCTTGCTCCTATCGTATTAACAGAGTAGCACTCTAGTCCTCCGAGTGTAAAAAAAACCTATCATCCCTAAAATGCACTGTAAAAGTACTTCACTGCTAGGATACATGAATTGCAAAGGAAAAAGATGACTGAAGTAGAGTTTGTTTGTAGTACAATGCAGGACGCTTCAAGAAGCATTTCTTTCTTCGACTAATTAAAAGCCTTCTTCACAATGGTATGTAGAATGGCGCTTTAAATTGTTAAGTTATGAAGATATAGCCTTTTAAATTGATATATTATTTTCTAATCACTAATGTTTAAGTTCAGCTGCTCTGGTGTTTCTCATTTCTCACAGTTCCAGTCGTATGTGGAAGAAAGTTATCGATATTATTATTATTTCAAAAATATCTTTGTCAATTACAAAAATATATATATATATATATATCGACATCGTTTTCAATGGACTTGCTCTCTCATAATCTTCGTTGTAGAAAAGCTGCCTTCTAAAAGAAACCCTTCTCCCCCAAAACAACTCCTAAACTTCAACACTCGTTGGAGGCCGAGCGGTTCAGCTACTAATTCGAGGATTGGTGGTTCGAACCCGTGCGATGGACTTGACAAAGAAAAGTAAAAAAGTAGTGATCTTGCGATTGGAGGGTTGCCAGCATCGCTACAAAAATACTAGAAAAGTCGTCCAGAATATCCGACAAATTATACTGGCGTGTATACGGGACTGGCGCACGATAAATCTGATCGGGGTCCGAAGTCCCGACGTCTATTGAAGGCATTGGGTGCCAGTTCAGGTGTTTCCTCGTCATCTGACCATGGTTCTAAAATAACGAGGTGCATGTATGAATGTGTGTGTGAATGTGTTCCCGGGTCTTTCCTTTTTTCCGAGATAGACTCCGAACCGTCGTCAATAGCCCACTGTGCAGCTCTAGTGCGACGTCAATTAACCAAAACCAAACCAACGCTCGTTGAGTTCAACACTCTCAACACGCATACAGAAATAAACACAACACGAGAACTCAAACCCCCCAAGCGTATAAACAAAACATTCAACCCGTTCGAGAACCTCGCCCAAAAAAGGAAAGTTAACAAGCATTCAACAACCCTTTCGCTCGATTTACGCTAAAAAGGGAAAGGAAAACCGGTTCGAGTGACGCGCAACGCATGTAAATATAACGCCACTGTGGACAGGTGTGTGATTTACGAGAGAGGAAGTGGGCCGACTACCTGCCTTGCGGCATGTAAATTGGCGGTCAAGGTCGTGCAGGTATGAAGAGAAACAAATATTTTCTTGAATTTTTTTCCCATTATTTATCTGACAAGGTAAGGCACTGGAGATTTCAAAGGGTTGGTGATAAGGAGAAAATATAGGCAGGATTTACACAGGAAGATTACAGGGAGTCGAAGCATTTATTTTATATAGCATCAAATCGGCATGTTCACACCATAGTCGGCTACACGTTACATCGGGCACTTCAGTGTAAAGTATACCCGAGAGTTATTCAAACCCGTTTTAACAACGCGTTTTTTTTTATTTCAAGCTCGTAATATAGTAATAGCTGACTAATGTACAAGCCCTTTTACACGAGGAGGGCTGTTGGTAAAAGCTCTCATTAAAAATCCGACGCGTGATCTAAAGGTAGGAAACATGTCCATGCGTTTACCTTTTAGCGGTTTATTAAAATTCATACAGATTCTTGAAAACTAACATATGGTGAGGTAAAATGTACTAGAGTAACCAAGTTCTCTCATCCCCCTCCTCCTTCACCCTAGTCCAATAGAACTTCTTAAATGCAGGGCCTGATTTATCATTAGGCCCTTGCTTCCTTCACCCCCCTTTTGCCTTCTTTAAGGGCCTCAACTGTTATTTATTTACACAAAAGTTTGGTAAAAGTTATCTATACTTTGAGAAAAAAAAATTATTTTAATTGCATTTTTTCATAACTTTTGAGCATAATTTTTTTTCTTCAAAAAATGTCATAATTTATTGTTTTTTAAAAATATAATCAACTTAATATGCGACGTTTTTCGTTCAAAGGTACTCTATTTTTTAGAGGAGAGGGAGACCGCATCAGTGCTGTAACTATATAGTATTGTATTTTCTAAATCGGGTTCTGTGTGCATACAGCATATGCATAGTTTATATAAATAAATGGGGGGGGGGGGGGGGTCACAAATTGTTGGGCTGTTTAATTACACATTAAAAGAACATTATTTTAGCTATACGTTAACTACTTAGTTTGTTGCAACTCAAACTAAGCGAAATAGTTGGTGGGCAAAAAAAAAATGTTTTATTATGCCAATGCATCTACAAGTGACACAGCCAAACAATGACCATCGCGAAACAATTAGGATTTTCACTTTCACTCCAACGTATACTCCTCTGAATGGGACATTGAACATGCTTCAGTAAGAACAATAACCCACACAATTTATTTTCTCTCTTTGTTGTCCCCATAAACGTATCCACGCAACAAAGCGACAGAAATCAATAGCGAAGAAAGCCCTCTATTAAGGTTACGGCCTCTCAAGCAAGGACTAGCCCCCTCTCGGTGGCCCCGGTCAAAGCCACCACCTTGGCATCGATAGAAGGCCCACAAAGTCCTCCCGGGCGACACCGCAAACCCTTTGGTTTCCTGCTCGGTGTCCCAGTGAGACACATTGGGCTCTGGGGATGGCCCACATTGCAAACCCAGAGACCTCGCCGCTCAACCGAATGACACACAAAACTTCTTCGGCGAGAAACGGGGGGACAGACTGCGGGGTGGGTTCACTTGACCCTGCGGTGATCTAGTTCGTATTGTTGGTTTTTTTGCTGTTGTTGTTATATTTAAAGGTAAATGGTTGTGTGTGAAAAAAAAAGAATTGGGGTTCTGAATGACAATGGGGAATGAGAACAAATGGGTGATTGGGACATGCGAATTGAAACCGTGAAAATAGGGAAGTGGAGTAAAAAGGCACCGAAACAGCGCTTTAAAAAAATCACAAGTTGCTATTACTCTATTTTTGTAAACGAAACAACCTTTAAATATAAAAAATATATACAGGCAACTCTCGCTATCTCGAACTCGAAGGGAAGTGTATGAAAATTCGAGATATCGAAAATTCGAGTTATCGAAAATCCTATAAAAAAGCTGTTTTGGTAAAAATAAATACAAGTATACTTACTCTACTTTATTTAAAATATCTATCCAAAATTTTTTAGTGAGTATTTCTATTTATTTCGGAATCAATTATATTTTCCAAATGCATGATTGCTTGAAATGTCGCTGTTTTTATTTCTGGCCACGATTCACTGAATGCACGCATAGTTTTTATGGAAGATAGAGCCTCTTTCAAAGTTATCTTTAGAGGAGGTTCGTGTTCTTTTTCCGAGAGCGATCTCTCATCAAAAGCTGCTATATAGAGTGTATTACATTTTTGTTTTGTTTCCATTATTCGCAGCGACAAATCAACACCACGACAATTGCATATTTGCTAAAGTTTCTTCAAAATCCGTAGTTTTGAGAGGAAAACCAAATTTTGAGTTGTGTGGAAACTGCCGAGTTATCGAAAATAAGGAAGAAAAACTTCGAATTAACGAGATAAAATTACATTAAATAAGTAATGAAGGTGCAGGGAAATCGATTTTTTTCGAGATATCGAAAAATTCGAGTTATCGAAGTTCGAGTTATCGAGAGTCTACTGTACATAAATGAGAAAAAACTTATAAACAATTCCTGATTTAAAGTTCAGGATATACATATTTAAAGAATATTTAAGAAAGAATCTCTATATATAAAATAAATCATAATCGTGTTATGTAGTATGTCTGTATGTGTCTTTACTCTTCTAATCTGTGCTCAGAGTGCAAAAAGTTTCTGAAAGTTGGTGCCGTCCGGATAGCTCAGGCACTTGTGCGCTAAGCAAGTGGTCACGGGTTCGATTCCAGGCTGAATGAACTTTTCATACACTCTTATGGAAATATACATACACACACACATACATACATATACATATATATATAATATATAGGAAATATACATACACACATATATATATATATATATGTGTGTGTGTATGTATATTTCCATAAGAGTGTATGAAAAGTTCATTCAGCCGGGAATCGAACCCGTATATATATATATATATATATATATATATATATATATATATATATATATATATATATATATATATATATATATATATATATATATATATATATATATATATATATGAAATGACCCATAGGGTGGTCATCCCATTATGTTGGTTTGCAGTCGTAAATTAAATCATGGTGGGGCCGAGTAGAACAAAGAACAGTTTATTTACACAGAGCTCAGGACACGTCTTCACAGAACGAAAAACAGAATCGAAGTGTTCTCACATAGGGATGATTATATGACATGAAGAGGGAAAAAGGGAATTATCATCGTGTCGAACCACAGTCGTTATTCGGGTAAGGTTTTTCATTTAGGGGAAACGGGTGCAATTGAACTTAGAAATCCCTGAGTGATGGGGAATTAGAAAATATGTGCGTGGGCAGAAAGTTCCTTGAAGAGTCAGCATAACTCATGAGAACGGAGTGCTTTGTTATAAGCAAAGGAGAGTTTTATGAACAAGAGGTAAAATGCGCAAATTGCACTTAGGTATTTTAAGGGATAGACGTTACGGAATATTAAGAGGGGTTTGACAAAGGAGTTCGGGATTTAAAAGAGGGGTGGTTACAGAAATATTCTTTCATATATATATATATATATATATATATATATATAATACGCGGGGTCTTACATCTACTTTAAAACACAAATAATATGTATCAATTTTGTAAAGCAACTTTTCTCAAACAAAGTGTAAGACTGCAAGATAATGATTAATGACAACTGGATAAAGATAAAGATTTAATTTGCAGCCAATTTTATTAAGTATCTATCTTTAAACCACACTCTACCAGACCTGATATACATTCGATATAAATACGCAATGAACATCGAAAGAAAATAAGAAAGATAAGAAATGTTAATTCAAACTGCTTTGCAATATTAATTTCAATCACGCAGTCACGGAACAGGTTTTAAGAGTGGTGAAAAAGAGAAAAATGCTGTAAATGTACTTTCACTACTCGGATACATGAATTGCAAGGGAAAAAAGATTATTGGAAAACGAAAAGGAATTAATGTAAAGTTCAATTCTCTTGTAGTTAATGCAGAAGACGCAACTACAAGCATTTTTTTTGTGCAACTCATTAAATGCCCTGTTCACAATGGAATGTAGAATGACGCTTTAAGTTTTTAGATTACGAAGATATAGTCTTTTAAGGTATTATATTCTTTTTTTTAATCACTCTGTAATAATTCATTATCATATCAGACATTGCAGTGTTCAGTCTAAGAGTTTTTTTATAGGAGGCCGGCCGGCCTGCCCACGATTTTTCCTTGAAAATTATGCCTTCATGTCCTTTTATGCGCAAATAGCTGCCTTTCTTGTCATTTACAAAATTCGCCTAACTATTTTATAAAAATATCCGTTTTCATCCTTTTCACTTAAGTAGCAAAAAAAAAATCCCAGTTTTTCCTTCTTTTGTGAACAGAATCGGCGCTAATTGAAAAAGGGATTTCACGCGGGAATATTTAAAACTTTCGAAACCAGCTTGTTTCCTTTCAGATTGGCGTTAGTTACATGCTTTTTTTTTCAGTTTTAATTTTGTTTATTAAGTATTTGGTCATCACCAGAGTTGCCGGTTTTAGCGAAATTAAATTAACGAAATTGAATGACAGTTTTCCCTATTTTTTTTAAGATAGAAAGTTTAATGTTTTCTTCATATCTAAAACGATTTTTCTCATTTTGAAAGTGTTTTCTTCAAATTTAATTGCGTTCTACAGTTATTTCACTATATAGGATTAAAAGCCGATCAATTATGCTAAGAAAAACAACAATAAAAAAAACTGCTATATTCCGACTAATTAAACTATAATTTTTTGCAGATTCATTGAGATTTTTGAAAAAGTTTTAATTGGGTTAATTAGGTAGTTAATAATCAGTAGTTAACCAGATAGTCGATTCCAGTAAAAATCGATTTTGCATTCTCGTTAAGGTGTCATTAGGAAAAAAAACCGTGACCTTTATATCAGAATAGCACCCTGCCCTTTTCATTTCTAGAGCGAACACTGCATAAAGTCTTCGACTGTTCCATTATTCGTTTCCCTACCCCTCAGAATCTAAATCCTTAGCCTACATCAATGATATCGGGCGAATCCATCCATGATGCAGAGGGGTGTTAGTGTATCACCCTGGAAAAAGATCCGACCTTGACATAGAGCTCCAGATCCCCGGTGACCGTGTCATTCGCATCTTCCTTTCTTTGCCATAAATCCGTGGCCTCAAGTGATCCTTTGGTGTCCTCTGTTAACCTTCGTAGCAAGCAAGCGACCTGGGTACGACCTACAATTTTCAGTTTAGGTGGCAATTTTGTTTTCTCTCTACTAAATGCATTGAAAGGGAAAATAAGGCTTCACTGGACAATGACTTTATTCGGGTCGTTCTCAAGGAAGTATTGTATCGGGGTATCAGTGATGAACGATGGGGTCCTTGAATGTGAACAAGAAACTAGTAATTTAAGAAAAAAGACAATTACACTTATTCATATATATGCACACTCATCATATATATTATTTATGTTGTAAAGATCCCTTTTACGGCCCTTGTACTCAATGGATCTTAACACATGAGGTATCAAAGGAAAGAGAATTCCATGGACAAGTGACGAATCGTACTTTCATCTCATAAATACAGGCAACTCTCGCTATCTCGAACTCAAAGGGAAGTGTATAAAAATTCGAGATATCGAAAATTCGAGTTAACGAAAATCATATATAAAGGCTGTTTTGGTAAAATAAATACAAGTATACTTACACTACTTTATTTAAAATATCTATCCAAAATAGTTTGGTGAGTAATTCTATGTTTTTCGAAATCAATTATATTTTCCAAATGCACGATTACTTTAAATGTCCCTGATGTTTTCATTTTCGGCCTCGATTCAATGAATACACGCATAGTTTTTATGGAAGATAGAACCTCTTTCAAATTTACCTTTGGAGGGGGTTTATATTCTTCATTCTTCTGAGAGCGATCTCTCATCAAAAGCTGCTATAGAGAGTGTATTACCTTTTCGTTTTGTCACCATTATTCGCAGCGACAAATCAACACCACACGAAAGC
Organism: Troglohyphantes excavatus; assembly: GCA_963932185.1. Lineage (NCBI taxonomy): Eukaryota > Metazoa > Arthropoda > Arachnida > Araneae > Linyphiidae > Troglohyphantes > Troglohyphantes excavatus. The sequence goes on along the minus strand of OZ010669.1, from coordinate 68,429,268 downwards.
CTAAGTAAAAGTGAATATTTGCTATAGGTTATTCAAAATCCGTAGTTTTGAGAGAAAAACGAAATTTTGAGTTGTGAGGAAATTTCGAGTTATCGAAAATAAGGACGAAAATATTGGAATTAAAGAGATAAAATTACATTAAATAAGTAATAAAGGTGTAGGGAAATCGATTTTTTTCGAGATATCGAAAAATTCGAGTTATCGAAGTTCGAGTTATCAAGAGTCTACTGTATTAACGGGTTTTTATTTTAAATGTGTTAAAATTAATTTATTTTACCCCTATATACTCCGTTGGCGGTGCTCAGGCGACAACATAACGACTCGTTCTTTTGGTTCCATGTTCTTTAAAATAAACTCGAAAAGTGTCTTGTATGTAAAACACATCGATCTTTTTTTTCAACTTGTTCTCGTGCAGATCCAAAACAGATTATGATTTTTTTTTCTCCCTTTATGAGCATAAAAAAATTCTGGGGGAAAAACAGAAATAGGAATAACTGTTCTTTAGAAAGAACGCAAATGTCAAAATGTTCTTAGAGTGGAAAGGGATAACGGTTTTTTCTAAAATACAAACAAACCATTGATAATGCTATCATCTACGAATGACCAGAAGAGTTAAACTTTCATTATTTTTTGGAAAGGAAATAGTTTGGTGTGTGCGGGTGGGGGGGGGGGTTGTTTAGGCGATAATTATCACACGGGCATGCTAGTATTGATTAAATAGTAATTAAAATTACTCTAAATAAATTTGATTAAAATTCACATTTCCAAAAAGATTATGACTTATTAACCCTTTGCACTCCGGTCTCCCCTCAGAAGACAACAAAACGACCCGTTCTTTTTGGCTCCCTGTTCTTTAAAATAAACGAGAACAGCTCGATCTCGTCTTTAAACCTTTACACTCCGCGAACATCTTTGACATTGCGTTATTTCCACGGAACAGTTATTCCTCTGTCTGTTCTTTTACCCTCAATTTTTTTATGCTCATAGAGGGGAGAAAATCGTAATATGTTTCGGATCTGCAAGAGAACAATTTAATAAAAAATCGATGTTTTTTAAACACAAGATCACGCTGTTCTCTTTATTTTAAAGAACAGGGAACCAAAAGAACAAGTCGTTATGTTGGCGCCTGAGAGGCGACATCGGAGTGCAAAAGGTTAAAAAAAAACTGAATTTTTTTTTTCAATTTTACTTCGTGCAGATCTCTTATATAGATTATAATATTTTTCTCTATGAGCCTAAAAAAATTCTGGGTAAAAGAACAGAAATAGGAATAACGGTTCCGTAGAAAGAACGCAAATGTCAATGATGGAGTGCACAAAGGTTAAATCCCCGAATATAGTTTCGGATACTCTGGTTACACGCTTAACACACACATTTCGAAAAAAAAAGAATTCGAATTGAAATGAATTCCTGACCCGTAACTACGATAAATCTAGATTCCTCGGGGTCAGGCCGCGGGAATGACGAACGGACAAGAGTTACGGTCACGGTTGCCGCATCGCTCACCGGGTTACCAAAGTCGACGGTCATGCTGGTTGATTGAATTAGCATCACACTAGAGCTACACAATAGACTACTGGCAGAGGTTCGGTATATATCCCAAAGGAATGGACTAAAGAATAGTAAAAAAGTAGTGATCTTGCGATCGGAGGGTTGCCAACTTCGCTACCAAAATACTAGAATGTCGTCCAGAACATCCACAAAACTATCGGCGTGTATACGGGACTGGTGCACGATAAATCTGATCGGGGTCCAAAGTCCCGACATCTGTTGAAGGCGTTGGGTCCAGCTCAGGTGTGGTCCTCGTCATCTGACCATGGTTCAAAAATACGAGGCATCGTTCCCGGGTCTTTCCTTCGAGATAGGCCCCGACCGTCGCCAATAGCCCACTGTGCAGCTCTAGTGCGACGTTAATTAACCAACCAACCCAAAGGAATGAGCTATGGACACTGCCTCGTAATTTTGAACCACGATCAGGACAACACCTGAGCTGGCATCCTACGCACCATTTGGGACTACAACGGATTTAACGGGCACCAATCCCTTTTATACGGCGAAAGTTTTGGCGGACGACGAGATGTGAAACTCACAACCCTCCGATTACGAGTTCGCTGCACCCTCAAAGGCGAGATTCGAATTAACAACCCTCCGATTATGTACTCAGTACCTTTCCGACCAAGCCCTTCAGAAGTTTATACAAATTAAAAAACAAATTACACAACTATCTTCCATCAAAATTTAAATGGCAGAAGTTTTTTACGATTTTGATTCCTAGGAAACTACCTTCAACTTAAACTAAATGCGATTTCATCCAAAACTACTAAATATATCTAGTAATTATTAATATTTGTTTGCTTAATTATTCAGACAATGGTGTAATAAAATCAATAAGTAATTAATTTTTATATTTTATGCAACATACTGCATTAGAAAAACTTTATGTTTGTGGTACAACAAACTATAACAAAAATACTGTCATGGTTCACACTCAATATTAAAATTAAAAAAAAATCTGACTTTTCCAGGTTTTCAAGAAGATTTTTTTAAAATTCCGAATCAAGAATTAAATTATTTATTTTACATATTGATATTAAATTCTATAAAAATAAAGTGTTTGTAAAAAATAACCTAGCAAAGTATGCAAAATAAAAAAAATTGGCATTTTTTAAATAGATTTTTATGTTCATGAGATTTTATCAATGGCGATAAAAAAGAATATGACCGACACCAACATCTAACATTTTTAGAAAATGTCCTTAACTTTTTCAGAAAATTTGATTTTTCCCAAGTTTTCGCAGTGCGTGGCAGCCCTGTTATTGACTTTTTGTCATACTTATAATTTTAAATTAATTAAAAAAAACACTAATAGGATTCTTTAAATAAAAATATATTTCTTATGTATACCTAAAAATATTTTATTAAATTTATTTTTATCAAAGAGTCAATTTCAGTAACAGAAGCGCAAGAACTTCGCTAAAGAACATCCAACCTGTAGCCTGCGAACGGAATCGAGTGAAACACGCATGCGCCAATATCAGTGACGTCAGCACTGTTGACGTCATCGACGCCCGGTGTTGACTCAACACTAGGACTAACACTCATTCGTTGAGATATTTCAACTGTAGCGTTACTATGGAAGCGATTCTTTGACGTCAATTGCCGCTTTTTTTTACCCGTTTTATCCCTGACCCACATTGCAAGGGATGCTACACATGCCCTTGAATTATCAAAACACTGCTTTTATTTCACAAAGCACCTCATTTGGCATCTTTTCGCCACAATTTACTGAAATTATTTAATAGAAGGCTCCACATTTTGGTTACAATCATTGCTGAATAAAACTAAGTAAAAAAACTGAGGTAGTTGTAAAGTGAATAAAATAAATAAGTTTATATAAGAGATTTTTAACCAAGATTTATTTATAATAATGGGAATACTATTTAAATTATGCAAAGAGATGTACAGAATTCGGTAGATCCTAAACACAAAATTCAAACAAAATTTTAGAAAAGTTTCAAGTCATTTCTAAAATTAGATTTTTAAAAACTTATATATAAATATAAGTCTAAATAAATGGCCAATATTTAATTTAAAAAAAAAAATAAAGACGAAATTGTATATAAGAAACATATATTAAATCCAGCTACTATAATACTTCAAGACATGTCATAGTTAAAAAAAAAAAACTTTTTAGATAAAAGGTTTTTTTTATTAAGAAGATTTAATTATTATTTCAAAAACAAACTAATAATTAATAATTAGACAAAATATCTAATTGTCGACATTGGGATTACGTAAGTATACCAAGTTTGAATGTGGTGATTTTTCGATTTTTATCGATTCATTTTCAGACAATACCGTGAGGGTTTGCAAATAACAAATAAAATAAATAAAAACGTGAAATGGAATTGAAATAATTTTGATTCAAAGACTTTCTATTAAGAAATATGTAAAAAAAAAATAATACCATATCAAAAAAATAATTTTAGCTTCATGTCAAACAAAATAAAGAGACTTCAAAATAAATCTTATTGTTCGTCAAATGTATTAAAAATTATTTACATTAGAAGACTTTCCATACAGGAATATAAAAAAAAAATTAAACCACATACCAAAAAATTATTATTATATTAGCTACAATCAAAATAAAATTTAGAAGATTCCAGCTAATACCAATCCTCTCTCACCCATTCCAATCATCTCAATTATGGACTCTCCCATGGACCCTACCACTAATCCGAAAGGGGAGGGCCGCACACCAAAGAGTGGCCTTGTCCGTGAAAGACGAGCCCACCTTGGCGACAAACATCCTTCGCCGAGGCCGGTAACCCCCTTCCAGGTGAGCGCGGGGCTGACCTTCACTCCCGCCCGCAGGTAAAGGGTGCCCCTCCCGCCCCCGCCCTTCTGCGCACGGGCCGACCCGCCCGTGGCCTTGACCGCGTCCGGGCTGACCTTGGGCGGCCCCGATGCGTCCCGGGTTGACCCGGAGGATGCTCCGGCACAGGGAGGAATGACCCTGGGAGGGAAGCGCGGGAGCAAAGGATGGAGGATGCGCGAGATGAGGAGGAGGAGGAGAGAGAGATGTCGGGTTTCCCCATCTCTTGTTTCATCTCTCGGGGGTTCAAGGGAGAGAGAATGAACTGGTCTGTTATGTGAGGGTTCGCACGCATGCTCCGAAAATAAAAATATGGTGTGTTTAAGGACCTTAAGAGCGATGTATAATGAACTTAGATTTTTTTTTAATTGTTGCTGGGTTTTTTTTTTGTTTACATTGATAACAAAAAGTTCTCTACAGTCACAATTATGCTCTTGAAGAAGAAGAAAATCCCTGATCGTAATTTTTTTTTAATGTGTAGACAAAAAAAGCTATATATTTTTTTATGATGTAATTCCTGTTTTTTTTTTGCTAAATGTAATTGCTAATTGTTGCTGGTTTTTTTTTGTTTACATTTATAACAAAAAGTTCTCTACAGTCGCAATTATGCTCTTGAAGAAGAAAAAAATCCCTGATCGTAATTTTTTTTAATGTGTAGACAAAAAAATATATATATTTTTTTTTTTTCACGTTGTAATTGCTGTTTTATTAAATTTCAAACTAAATTTTTAAGTTCCCGAACGTGACTTTTCATTCTAAAAAAAACTTTCATTGCTATTATTATTTTCCCTTTAAAATTTTTATTAGAATTTTAAAGAGCAGATTAGAGTATTTTTTTCAATGGAAAAAGTATCTAAAATTATCCCAGAGTCTTAAACAACTATGTGTAATTTGCTGTCAGATATGTTTGACCGATTACAAATGTACCAAGGTCTACTTGAGAGCAATGGGGCCAACATTTAAAGGTGTGTTTACCTTGCTATAATCCGTGACTCTTCGTTTCTGCAGCAACCTTCCGAATGCCCTCTGCGAACCCCAAATACCCCATTTCCAAAGAAAAGCGAGAGTCGGAAGGGCAGGCCGAGCAGATCGATGCCACACTCTCTCCTGACCATGAACTGGGTCACCCAGGTATCGGGGTCAAGAGAGGGACACGGGCCCGGAAGTGGGGTCACCCAACTGGGACATCGCCCCCGTTTCCGGTCGCCCCTCTTCTGCAAAGAGGTGAGAAGGGGAAGGAGGAGAGTAAGAGGTCACGTGATAATGGTAATCAATAGGATGTATGTATGACGATGATGAATTTTATTTTGGTTAGTTGAAATAACGTCACATTAGAGCTAAATTATGGGGTTTTGCTTACGTTTGTTTGGGGATCTATCCCGAACATGATACCACATATACGGAACCTTTATTAATTCCCCAATCCACATACGGCACCATTAATTCTTTAAATTATTAGCACAAAAAATTAGCATGTATGATGTTGCTTGGCTGTTTAAATGCGCATAAGGAGACATAATTTTTGTTATACTTTAACTACTTTGTTGCTACTAAAGCTAAGCAACTTGTTTAAAATATAAGTAGAGTAGTTGGGGCAAAAATAAAGTTTTATTATACAGCTGAGTGTGATACAGTACACAGGGTAGCAACAAAACCTTGGGAATAAAAATACCCTGATTTCCATGATGGCGTAACAAAAATTTCCCTGATTTTTCAATTACATTAATAAATGTTGCACTACACGCTTAGTATAGAAACAAAGTATCCACGCTACAATAAATATATGGAAATAAATAAAAAATTATGAGCAATACTGATATTTAGTTCAAATAATTTATGGATACAACATATAAAATTATACAAGTGCGACAGCCATAATAGTAATTTAAACATGTTCTCTGGAAGCAGAGAATTGAAAAAAAACAAGTTTTTTCAAATTATGTCTTCTGTAGATAATTTTAATCTTTTATAGGTCTCCTATTTTTCCAGAATAGACGATAAATGCAGTTATTGTGATCCAAATTTGAAAAATTCCCCCGATTTTTTTTTTTTTTTTTTTTTAAATTTTCCCTGATATTTCCAGATTAAAAAACTTCTATGATAATTCCTTGATTTCCAGTTTATGTTGCCACTCTGGTACAGCTAAATAATTTATGAAAAATTGTCTTCTTTTTTTTTGCATCGGAAAATTGCATATTCCATCAAAATTAATTGGTTATTCCCAATTTCCACCGGTGTTTCTGCAATCAATTCTATCCGCAAACCCACCAAATGACATTACCAAACTGCGGCCTTTCTTCACCCAAATCCCGAACAAAAGTTCGCCAAGAGCAGCGATCTAGTTCAGGTCGGGTCGGCACGCGAAGCCAATCGAGCGAACAGGGTTGTCCTTTTTCTGTCGACAGACCCGCGCATCTTCTTGAACTCTGCGGCGGACGGTTAAAAGTGTAACGCCGGACAAATGGAAGGTCAATCGGCGAGTATCGGTACGGCGTGCGGCCGGGGTCAGGCGAACTGCGGTGACCTCGAAGGTTGCGAAGGGGGGTGTTGGCATTCGGAAGGTTGTTGCACCTGGAGTTTCACGTGGAGAAATGGGAGAGTCCATTTTTGTGAGAGCCGTTTATTTTTTGTAGAGGGGGGTGTTTCTTTTCGAACAAAGACTTCACTTGTAAACGTCCTAGGTTTGAAGTTGTTACTTTTATTACAACACGGAAAACACTGATTGGGATTACAAAAAATAAATTAAATTAAAAAAAGAAAATAAACTTTTTTGAATAAGAAAAACCGAATTTAATTTTTTTTTTTAAATGAGCAAAAAATTGAAAATTTTTGAAATTTCAGAAATATTTTTTTTAATATTAATTTTATACTTATAGCAACTTTTTGAAATCGGTGCCAAAATTTAGTTAGGGTTTTTATAAATTGACACTTAACTAAAAAAAGTTCGGATAAATATAAAATTAGTATATGTATATTTCTACTTGTCTTAAAATTAAAAATCATTTTTACTTATTAGCGCTTTTTTTTTCTTCTATAAGTCGGTTTATCTTTTTTAAAAGAGATTTTTATTTTTCCCTTTTTAGTTTTCAATTTAGCAGGGGGCTTTTGTAAAGGAACCAAGAGTGAACATTTATTACCAAGAACCGAATACCTTCTTAATTTTCGAAAAATCGTTTTTTTTAATATATTTTTCACAAAATCTCAATGCACCATGTCAAATTCCAAAGCTTTATTTACCAAAAGTGACTAAATCGAGTCTAAAAATACATTTAAAGTCGCGGGATCATATCCAAAAGTATGTGGCCGTCAATCGTTTTTGGCGTCTAATGTAAAATATATGAAAATGGATCTATCTGGTTTTGAAACTGAGCCCCAGTTGCTCAGTTGGTAAGGCGTTCAGCTACTAATCAGAGGATTGGTGGTTCGAATCCGGGAAATGGACTTGACACAGAAAAGTAAAAAAGTAGTGATCTTGAGATCTGAGGGTTGCCAGCTTCGCTACAAAATTACTAGAAAATCGTCCAGAATATCCAATTATACTGGCGTGTATACGGGACTGGTGCACGATCAATCTGATCGGGGTCCAAAGTCCCGACGTCTATTGAAGGCGTTGGGTGCCAGTTCAGGTGTTTCCTCGTCATCTGACCATGGTTCTAAAATAACGTGTGTGAATGTGTATGTGTTCCCGGGTCTTTCCATCGAGATTGACCCCGAACCGTCGCCAATAGCCCACTGTGCAGCTCTAGTGCGACGTTAATTAACCAAAACCAACCAACTGGTTTTGAAACTAGACGGCTCATATATGAAATTTTTTATTTTGTCTGAATCATAGTTCATGTCATTCCTTAATCGAAGAAAGTTCCAATTCAATTCAATACCAAAGTAACAAATAAAAAAAAAAATTGGCGCGTAACGTAATCGCTTGCGTTTCATTCGGATGTCGGGGGAGAGTAGGGGATTCGTTTGAAGGATAAACCCGAGGTCTGTGCAACGACGGAAATTCCTTGATACGAAAATTGAAGGTGACCGTCTCTACCCTTACCTCTGTCGCATCCTTGAATTCGAGGTCTCGCTCCCTCTTTCTCTCTCTCACAGATAAAATACAGGTACACACACTGACGTACACAAAGCGTCAAGAATGCAGATTTGTGTATATAGAGAGGGGATGGAAGAATGGGTACAAAAAAGTATCTTTTAAGTATAGATCTTTACATAAATGATGTATCCTAGAGCCATTTAATATGAGTTATTTGAGTTGGAAGGAAAGTTCAAAAACTAGTAAAATATTCCATATAAAAACTCTTGAAAGAAATGCATTGTATATTTTTTGTTGTTAAGTATCTCTTGCATATATAACGAAATCAATATATCAGTTATTTTATTACTGTAATTTAATTAAATTAACGAAAATTATTTTGTGCTTTTTGAAAACTGTCAAACCCATCCCCATCATTATTGGCTCTATAGGCCCTGACCTTTCCTACGACTACTTCTTCCATTATTTTCTATCTCTAGCAATAGCAGTTTATAGACTTCAATATCTTAAAATCGGCATCAACACTGCCCGACTATCGCATTGTAGGGCGTCCTATGGCATAATTAAACTAAAACTACGATTTAAATTAAAAACATAATTATATAAAGCTGAAAAAATATATACTATAAAAATAAATTAAAAATAGTTTTGGCATACTCAACATTTATAATTAGTTATTTTATTCGTCCAGTTTTTCTTAGAGTACAATTGCATCCTAAATGAGCGATGACGTACTCAAGTTTAAGTAATCGTACTTTGACAAAAATGAACATCGTGATTTAATATCGCTAATTTCAGTTTCTGTTCTAGTCATCTTAACAAAGCGACCTAACAATCTTAAAATAGTAGATGGTTTTACACACTATTTAAAATCGATTGCTTAAATGGAAACTGAGTTATTACAACTACTTCCCATTTTTTTGGCACATATTTTTAATATTTTTTCTGTTTATAACTTCCTCAAGTCGCCCTGGAAGTTTAATTGATAAGGCACTGGACTGCGGTTACTGAGGATCTGAGTTCGATTCCCGGTAAGTCTTGGTCGTAATTGTCGATTTATTATTAAAAGTTTTTCAGTTGCCTATATCTTTTATTCATTTTTACTCAGTTTTGAATTAGTTTTTTTTTTTAATTAAAACATGTATTCGGAGCCATGATAAGCATCGAATGCACACAAAAATGAGCACATTTTACTTATTTTCCAGTACCTATTTTTTTAACAGTGAAGTACGGAGAAATTTGGAGTTTACCGAAAATGCAAGAGCAGGAGCGCATACCACATTCACAAACCAAACCTTAGTGGGGAAGGGGAATGAGATCCTCTCCCTCCCGCAATTTATACCCGACCCCCAGAAAACCCAAATCTCAGACAAAACCCCATCCAGGTAAATCCCGACACTCACCATCCGACGATCGCATCTCCCCGCCCACACCGAAAGGATTGTGTCCCCGCCCCGGCCCATCCCACCCCGCAACAAGGGCACCCTCGATCCCCGCAGAGGGCGAATGGATGTCAGAAGGCCGCAATATGGGACATGCGATCTGGGACAAGGCCAGTGCTCGGCGAGGGAGACAGGGGGCTCCGAAAGGCTTAAATCTGGCGAGACAAGGTCAGGGCGCCTTTTCAATGCCACTGGCGCGATTCGAGTATCCCGGGCAACGGAGCCAGCGGCCTTCGGTGGCAGGTGGCTGACGTTTGAAGGGGCGCCGCTGCCATGGAGACCGATCACGAACATCGCACGAATGCTCTTCGCCTCTCGGATTTCCTCTGCCCTTCAGAAGTTATACTGTGACCCCTAGGGAAATGCTAGCAGAAATCAAGTGCGGATATTGGATAATTAGAGTGATATCTTGTGTAGTTAGTCCTGCGCGATACCAACCAAGCTACAAAGGCCCACTCTAGGTAGATCTAGGAAATATTTTTTCAGCTGTTTTTTTATGCAATAATTTCTTAAACATATTTTTTAAACAAACCGTTGATGTATATGAGATGAACGTACAATTCGCCAGTACTCAGGGAAATTCTTTTGGCACCCCTTTTTAAGATTCGTTGCGTGTAAGGGATCTACACTATAGAAATTATACGATTACCCGATTTCTAATGTGGATTCACAGTTACTAGTGAGTTTTTTAAAAGTTGGTTAATTGTGTCACCTAACAAAATATATTATATAAATGCACATTGGTATAATAATAGACTGAACTTCACGCTAGACCTACATAATGGAATATTGGTGAAGCAATCTGCAATAATGAAAATCTTAAATCATTATGAAGTAACAGTAAGAGACAAATGCTTTCCATACATCCATATTCAGATAATTTGAAGAAAATAAAAGTTGTAAAATGGCAAATAAAGTTATAAGTTTGGATTTTTTTTTTTTTTTTTTTGAAGTTTTCCTGCCCCCCCCCAACACACTCTCACGTTGAAGAGATCGTTTAGGTAAAAAGTGGTGCTGCCATCTTGCGGACAAAGTAAACATCAAATGTATCGACCAATTTCAAAAATGTTTGTTGAATAAATCTACCAAATAAAACATAGAAACAATACTTTATTAAATTTAAGCTGTAGTTCATTTAAATTAAACATTTGACAAAATGCTATTTCTGAAATTCGACTAAAAATATCTTAATAAATAAAATTGCATATACTTTTCAGAGTGCCATAAAATATATTTTGCACTGTAATTTATTATAATCTTTTTTTCTAAGCTGAGTTATGAAAATATCCAATTGCAAAAGTTTCTTATCTAATATAATTATATGTATTTTTTCCCTCGTTTGTGTAATAAACAACAAATATTAATTATGAAATAAAAAACTATCAGTGTATGATAAAATAGATACTCTTCTACATGTAATTTTTTAACTTCCTTAAATATGTGATTCATTCAATTGTGATTTTTAAAATATTCTTTTGGTGTTATTATGACTAAGGTACAATAAACGGGAAAAATTCCTTTTCTTCAATAACTTTTATTATTTCAACTTAAATATTCATAGTTAAAACAAACGAATATTTTAATAAAGTTATAATAAAAAATATTTAATATATTTATGCTCAAAATATTTATGAGATATCGCATATTTAATAAACGCATTAACTAGAATAATCGAAAAACATTTTCGGAAACGTTATCAAATAATGCCAGTAGGTGGCAGCACTGCTTCCCGACAAACTGTTCCGTTTCGGTTTTGACACAGTTCAGAGGATTTCGAAGGCTGAAAGTCGCATTGGAGATGAGATAGTGAGCTAGATTACCTGTGATCCATTTCGAAATGAAGCAAACATCCCGAAACATGTTTCATGATCGCACTGTGGAATTTAACTGTGCGTTCAAGAAAATCAGGAAAAAAAGGTGATTTCGTATTTGCAACGAAAGAAAGACACAAATAAAGCAGTGGACATATTCATCAATGTGAACAGATGAGACGGTAAGTGTATATTAGATTTTTCTCAACAAATGATCATAAAACATTTTAAAATGTGTTCATGTTTTATATAATGTAATACCTAATGCTCTGAAATGTAAATATATATATTTAAAAATTCGAAAATTTACACATAAAAAATCATCTATTTTTTTTTCTTTTCTTTGTAAACCTGTGTAGATTTATTTACCTCTTTTAATTTAGAATATTTTTATATCAATAGCAATTATTTTTTTCATGATCAGGAAAAGGATTAATTATTAAAATATACCTTTTCTTTTAAATCATTCGTAAATTCTTAACGATGAACAAATTAAAATATGGATGTTAAAAACGATGTCACTTTTACTTTCCTTGATGAATTGAGAAAATTTCATTTCATCGAGTATTTGCCATTTTTTTTTTAATGTTTATACACGTTAGGAAATCCACATTAAAATATTACAGAATTTTAAAATTTCTAAAATTTAAATATGAAAATAAACTTTTATAAAAACATGAGATCATGGTGTGTTTCGAAACCAAATTCTATTTTTTGGCATATTTATAGATAAAATAATTATTTCCTCTCTACCTTACTTTGTTGCTTAAGTTTTAAAATGTTATTTATTTTAATTAAAAGCTTGCCTAAATTACACATAAGGTTAAAACATTTATTATGTCTTAGTAATTGATTACAAACATTTTAATTATTGAATGGGCATGCCTATTGGATATTACTTTTTAAAAATCATTTAAAGTTCTGACAAAAACAGATAATATTAATAAATACAATTCATATTTATAGTTTAAATGTCTTAAATAAAATTTTAATGAAAGCATTAATAAATATCTATATATCAACGTCGAATGTTAAAAACGAAATCGTAATTCTAAATCAAATTCACGGGAAATATCACCAATAGATGGCAGCACGGAAAACATGCTTAACCCTCGCTGTACTTGTTTGAGGCTATGGTCTGAGTGATAAGAAGAATTCAAATGCGTGGCGATCCGATTTAATATTAAAATGTATAAACACAGATTTTTATGTTGGAAACACACAATAAAAAAAAAAAATCTGGGGAATAAAATTCAGAAAAAAACAAAATATATTGCCGAGATAGATTGAAAATGAACACTTATAACATCGGGAAGATACTCTATCAGCTGTGCATATGAACTATATCTAATGTCATAGTTTGTGCCATTTTTTAGTCCAATAGTAAAGTGATTTGATCTTCAAATGACAGATATTAAATAATATTTTCCTCACAATTTTTGTATTTAACAGGGTAACTTTATAAGCCAAAACAACTTTATTCGCCCAATTCTCAGCGGAAAGGTCCAATTTCGGCCCATGGCAACCGTTTGTCTGGGCGATAAACAATTGTTTTCTTCTTTGAAATATAATTCGATTTTTTTTTTTTATAAAATGTATTTTTAGAGTGAGAATATTTGTTCTGTATTTTTAATAAGTTCGATTGTATGATAAAAATAATTCTAAATACGTAAAAATGAAATATATATATACTTTGAAGGTATAGTTTTTGTAGCTCCTAGGGGCAAATTGCAATTCCGCCATTGGTGTGTATCTAATAGTTTACTTAGCACAATTAATTAAAATGAATTTATTGGAATGTACAAACGAATTACATGTCATTTTTACCAATTGTTCATTAAAAAAAATTACCACTACAATGAACATTAACCCTTCAGTTCTTAAATGGGACTTAGCAGTGATTTTTCTTATTTTTTTACATTTTAGCTTATCAGTGTCTCTGAATAAGACCGACGAACACTTGCCATTTTTTTAATGCAAATTTACAATTTTTGTACAATTAGTTTTTGTAATTTTTTGGCACACAAAGGTTCTCAAGAAGTCACTAGATGGCAGCAGAACTGATTGTTAGCATTACAATGAACATTATTATTATTATAGCTCAAAATTCGCATTATTATAATTATAGCTCAAAAATGAAATTGCACTGAAGTATGCATTTGGAACTGAACGGTTAGAAACTAACAATATTTACATTTAAACTATTTCAAATGTATCTCCAGTGTTCACTCTAGGCGTTTTTTGAAGGGCGGACCGCCCTGCCTGCCTTTTTTTAATCTCGATAGCGCTCTCATGTCTCTTTTTCAAATATGCCGCCCTCTTTTATAAAAATTCCGCCCCTCTTGCCCTTTTCAGTCAAACACAAGTGTCCTTGCTTCCCTAGCTGTCTTTAAAAAAAAGGCATCGATTAAAAAAAAAAATTGCGTGGAAATTGAATTTAAGTGAATTACGAAAATAGAAACTCCTTTAACAACGCGTGTTGCGAAATCGCGATGATACCGTGGTAATTTCGAGCACGGGACATTCCATGAATGCTATTGGTTGCCTGTGCTCGCAAATGAAATACTAAGTTTTTTTCTGTGTTTTTTTAAAGTGAAGATAGTGTGGGGCGAAGCTGCAAGACTAGGCATTTTATTATCAAATGTTGGATTTAAGTAGCCTTTTTATCAGTTTTGTAAGAGTCTGATTAGGGCTACTTAAAGATTTGGTTTTTAGGGAAAACATTAATTTTTAAAAGTCAAATTTTGGAATTTAAGTAATATCTTCATAAAGAGACCTCAATTTTGTACGGGTCTTTACTTCGAGATTAGTCCAAAACCGTCAACAATAGCCAATGTTGACGCCCACCCCAAACATTTAAGGGCCCTTTTAAAAACGAGAAGTGCCTTTTTAAAACGGGGTGCCCTTTTATTGCCAACAGCGCCCTGCCCCTTTTTATTTCTATAGTGAACACAGGTATCTCGTTATATATGCCCACTATTCACGTATAAGTAATAATATAAACACGAGCCAGCTGCCACTATGCTCGGTTGCATGTAGTTTGTATCCCATATTGTATGTGTGCTGTGTGTAACCTTAAATGTCAATTAAATTTGTTACATTTAAAACACCAATGGCCATTCCTTGTCTCGATCATTCAAAGAACCCTATTCATAGCACTCCCCCCAAGCTACACATTTCAACATATTTTCTAGTTATCAAAACTTTTAATTTAATTTCTAAAGTTTCTTCTACCCTCAGATATATGAACATTTCTTCATTATAACAAACAAATTATTTTCAAATAATAATTTTTAAAAATCACATAAAACTTGGGGAGTTGCTAAAAATTAAGATGCCTCTTATCAATAACCCGTGTGACCTCAGCCTCTACAAATCTGTCAAATGCCTTCAGCTGATAACATATCAATATGATATCTCCACATATAATAGACAATCTATAAACAAGTGATCTTTCAACATGGGTTACAGATTTTGATTTTGCCTTGAGAAGTGCTTGATACTTAGACCATTAAAACAATAAGAAATTACGCAAATCTAGATATAAAAAAGATATTTTGAAAAGACTCTGGATTCAAGATAAACTTCATCCTTTAGTGCAAATATGTGTTAAGAACATTTTTTGTAAATTTGAGGTTAAGAACTTGTTTGAATCCTCTAATTTTAATCCATGTAGAACTTTAATTGTGGTAGTTGTAGATAGTAGATATATTAAGGGAGCTTCATTCAACTCCTTAATATAATTGTACAAACTTTTAAATGGCAGTCCTAAAAAATTAGCCAATTGTCACTTACTACATATGTTCACTTATAAGGTATATCAAAGTATTGCTTTTCATGTTAAGCTACAAAAAAAAAAATATCTTATGTTACCTCTAATATTTGTATATTTTATATATAAACTAGCTATTTACCTGTGATATCACACACAATGACAAAAGTTACTTTAATTTTTTTAAGCAAACACTGATTATTAGTCAATGCAGTTTTAAAAATATTTTTTTTAAATAGCATTGAATAATGACTGACAGACATAATGCCAGTTTACTTTGAAGGGAAGGATGTAAAAAAAAAATATTAAGTCTACAGAATCCTTTGCCGTCTTCGTAACTTGGTTTCAACTTTATAACTAATCAGTTTGCCAAAAAGATTTGCAGCTGTGATCCTGTTTTTGGATGGCTATATACTTAAAGGTTTTTTTTAATAATAATTCCAATAAAAACAGTTAAATCAGACATGTATTTTACTTACTGAAATCTAATTCCACAAAACAAAATGGAATAGCATTTTACGGGCAATTTATTGTTACTGTTCTGCTTATGAGCGACATGGTGGTAATGAGTATGACTGGAATGACAGTCAACTCATTACTGAGTGGTAATGAGTTGACTGGAATGACAGTCAACTCATTAATGAGTCCCAAAACAAAATGGAATAGCATTTTACGGGCAATTTATTGTTACTGTTCTGCTTATGAGCGACATGGTGGTAATGAGTATGACTGGAATGACAGTCAACTCATTACTGAGTGGTAATGAGTTGACTGGAATGACAGTCAACTCATTACTGAGTCCCAAAACAAAATGGAATAGCATTTTACGGGCAATTTATTGTTACTGTTCTGCTTATGAGCGACATGGTGGTAATGAGTATGACTGGAATGACAGTCAACTCATTACTGAGTGGTAATGAGTTGACTGGAATGACAGTCAACTCATTACTGAGTGGTAATGAGTTGACTGGAATGACAGTCAACTCATTACTGAGTCCCAAAACAAAATGGAATAGCATTTTACGGGCAATTTATTGTTACTGTTCTGCTTATGAGCGACATGGTGGTAATGAGTATGACTGGAATGACAGTCAACTCATTACTGAGTGGTAATGAGTTGACTGGAATGACAGTCAACTCATTACTGAGTGGTAATGAGTTGACTGGAATGACAGTCAACTCATTACTGAGTCCCAAAACAAAATGGAATAGCATTTTACGGGCAATTTATTGTTACTGTTCTGCTTATGAGCGACATGGTGGTAATGAGTATGACTGGAATGACAGTCAACTCATTACTGAGTGGTAATGAGTTGACTGGAATGACAGTCAACTCATTACTGAGTCCCAAAACAAAATGGAATAGCATTTTACGGGCAATTTATTGTTACTGTTCTGCTTATGAGCGACATGGTGGTAATGAGTATGACTGGAATGACAGTCAACTCATTACTGAGTGGTAATGAGTTGACTGGAATGACAGTCAACTCATTACTGAGTCCCAAAACAAAATGGAATAGCATTTTACGGGCAATTTATTGTTACTGTTCTGCTTATGAGCGACATGGTCGTCCAGTGGAAAAGTCCAAAAACAGAGTTTCGAGATAAGAATAAAGTTTGCATGCATTATAATGTTAAGTGGAATGACAGTCAACTCATTACTGAGTCCCCTATTGAACTTGGAGTCACACCACTTGGCTAAAATGATAGATCTAGTTGTTTAGTAATGGAAAATGGTGTTAATTCACTTTCATGTTTTGTTACTTATACCACTTGGCGGCCCAGATGCCCATATGTAATACCAAAGAGGAGGCTTTAATATTAGTGTAAAGTATACTGGCATTATAAAATCTTCATTATGCAATTACTAAACTGATGTGTATTCGTATATATCTATATATATATTTATTTATAGTGAACTGAAAGCATATATTAAAAAATTAACTGAAAACAATACACTAAACATTGATAAATTAGGAAGTTAATAGTTTATTGCGAGGGGGTGGCATTTCCCCAAAGTATGCAAAACATTACTGCCAAGGAAGATTTTTATCATAATTTAATAAGCCCAGTGTTTAGTTTAGGCATTTTTTGAAGGGCCACCAGCCCACCCTTTTATTTTGGAAATTTTGCCCCTCACACTTTATGCACAAATTGTTGCCCAATTTTTTTTTGTAAAGATTCCTTAAAAGATTTTTATATTTACCTATTCTTGTAAGAGTTAGGTTCGTTAAGTACCAGATTGCAGATTTTAGAAAAAATCAAGTTTGCATTCTCATCAAAGTGTAATTAGGGGGGAAATGCAAGCTTATCTTCAATAAAGCACACTCAACCACTTTTCATTTCAAGAGTGAACACTAATATGATTCTTGAGCAGTGGATATTTTCAATTCATGTGTGCATACAATATTTATAATAATCCCTCCGAAATGTGTTTTCTTAAGCTATTTGTTTTTAAGAAAACTTGGTATATTCCTAGTTTACGGTGCCACGCCAAATGAAATATTTGGCAACAGTTGGCGAGAGATAAAGTTTATATTGTGGCAACCTTAATTTATTACATACATAAAGTTGATTACATCATGTGCGGAGGGATGTTAAATTCAGCCTTGCACATGGTTGGTTTAAAACTATTCCACGTGAGTGTTGAAACAGAGAAAAAAGTTGGTTTGTTGACGGGTCTTGTTGATTTCGCTGTGGATATGTATCAAATAGCAATTTTCGGAATGTGGAACTGCAAGGAAAACTTCCACCATTGATTCGTGTATGAATTCTTAATTGCTGGCGAAGACTTATTACTTCCTGAAGTGTGGAAAAGGCATAGAGCTTGCCCATGGAAAAGGTTTCCGACGACCTTTGTCATAACCGACTGCTCAGAGGATTGCCTTTAAGCACCACAATCCACTGCTCTTAGGAGGTAATGGATTGGATCCTGAAAAGTCAGGGGTCATAGGCCGAAGACCAACATCTTCCCAGAAGAATGAATCGAGGTACGAGTCTGTGGCATTAGCGTACGGTACATGCATGCTCTTAAGATTAATGATTTTGCAATGCTTTTCTTAATTGCATAATAGTTGAATTCAAACTGGCGCCAATAGCTCATTGTGTAGATATACAGGGACGGGAATTCTGCGCCAGAGAGCGCCAAAAGTGGTATCCTGCGCCAACCTGCTACAAATCCACATTTATGTGCGATTCTGCGCCAATTTTGTTTTAAATCCTTGTTAAACACGTGCGCCAAATGCGCCAAGTCTTGGTGCCCGTTTGTCTGGCCATAAACGAAGTTAAGGCAACCTTAGGAAGAGGAAATGGGAGAAAATTTAAGCAAATTTTTCTCAAGTTTAAATAGTATTTGTAGAAATGTTGAGTACGAATGGAGTATAAGCATGCTATACGTCAAGCAGAGAAATGGAATAATTCCCATTTATATTCTTTTGTTATATATTTTCATTCATGGAAACCTCGAACTTGTAGAAATTCGTTAAACGCGATCTGCTGCAATCTCCGTTGGAAGACTTTCAATCCTTTTGCATCCGATATACAAGTTCATTATATTTCACTGCTTCCTGTTTTATCATGATTTGTTTTGCACTACTTAACAAAATTACATTACATTTTTCGAAAATATAATTTAATTCACGAAATTGAAATTTAGGACTTGTAATTTTCAGTAATAAAAATGGATTTTTTTTAAAAAAATCTTGTTTGGATGGTATTAAAATTCCAATTTAATCCTTTTTTGTTTAATTGTTCATATATTTTATTAAATTAATTATTTTTATTGGAAACTTTTCTTTCTAACAACCCTCCAACTTAATAAAAAAAAATTGCTTTTATTTAGCTTTTTGAAAGTTTTCAAATTTCTCATTAAACTAATTTTTAAGATAATAACTTAAGTGTAATTTTTAATGATTTAGATTAACATGCTTAAAATATAGCAAGGTATGTTTTCTATAAATTTATTACTATTTAATAAATCTAGTTTGTGTGGAAAAGTTAAGGAATTTTATATCCCTTAGACAGTGGTGACATTCTAAATTGTCTTTTTCATGTACAAGGTATGTGATATTGTAGTTTGTTAGTGTTTTGGTTTATTGATAAACCACATTTTACTAAAAAATTCAAAATTGAAAGTTAAGTATATATTGTAAAATATTGTGTAAATGGGTTAATTCTTAATTAAAAACTTTTGGTTAAATATTTTTAACTGCTTTAAATGGTCTCATAAAGCTTAAGAGTATAAAAAAGATGTAAACAGCAGTGTTCACTCTAGGCGTTTTTTGAAGGGCGGTCCGCCCTGCCCGCCCTTTTTTCATCTTGATAGCGCCCTCATGCTCCTTTTTCAAAAATGCCGCCCTCTTTTGAAAAAATTCCGCCCCTCTTCCCCTTTTCAGTCAAGCACAAGCATCCTTGCTTCCCTAGCTGTCTTTAAAAAAGGCATGAATTAAAAAATTGCATGTAAACTGGAATTAAGTGAATTATGACAGTAGAAAAAACAACCTTCTTTTTAACTGCACGTGTTGTGCAATCGCGATGATTCCGCTTTAATTTCGAGCCTGGGGCATTCCACAATCCTATTGAGTGCCTGTGCTCAAATATGAAATGCATAAGTTTTTTTCTGTGTTTTTTTTAAAAGAGATGGTTTGGGGTGAGGCTGCAAGATTAGGCATTTTATTACGAAATTTTGGATTTAAGTAGCCTTTTCATCAGTTTTGTAAGAAGTTTGATTAGGGCAACTTACATATTTGGTTTTTTAGGAAAAAATTAATTTACAAATGTTAAATATTTTATTTTAAGTAGTATATTCATAAAGAGACATGAATATTGTATGGGTATTTCCTTCGAGATAGACCCCGAACCGTCAACAATATCCTAATATGCAGAAGTAGCGCAATGTCAACCAACTTTGGAACTTTTTTTTGTTTGGTCACGTGTACAATGTGTCAATGGGTGAACATTCCGACGCCAAACTTTTTTTTTTAAAGTGCCCTTTTAAAAACAAGAAATGTCTATTCAAAAATAGGGTGCCCTTTTATCGCCAACAGCGCCCTGCCCCTTTTTATTTCTAGAGTGAACACTGAAACAGCAAAATACAGTTTTAGGGTTTTTCACTCCTTAGTTGAAAATATTATTTATTTACGAAATTGAAGTTTGTTATATTTTATGTTTTATGTAATAACAATAGACAATTTGAAAAAAGCTTTTTTTTTAGGGATTTGCAATTCGTTTTGGCATTAATATTTGATTTAAATGTTTATATACTATTTAATAAATCTTTTTGTGTTTGAACCCCTCACCCCTACGCTTAACATGTTTAAAATAAGTAGTAACATAGGTTTTCCATCAAATTATTACTCTTTAATTCTAAAGTTTGTGCGAAAAATTAAGTAATTTTATTTCCCTTAGACAGTAACAACCTTCTTAATAGATTTCATGCACAATATATGCAAGATTGCAACACTGTTTTGGTTTTTATAAACCACATTTCAGTGGGGGAAAAAATCAACATATGAAAGTTAAGTATATATTGTAAAAAATATTGAAAATTCAATAATTCATAATTAAAAACTAATTTTTGTTGAATATTTTCAACTGTCTTTAAACTGTCTCATTTATAGCCTCTACTGGTTTTGATTTATTGCATAAAAAATGGCATAAATAAGCAATAGAGACCTTCAGGGTTTTTACACCTTGGGTAGTGTACCACATCTGATTTAAAATCGAATGTTACAAATTTTAATTGCTACAATTATTGTTTAATATGCTAAAATTCACTGCTACATTTTATTGCATTCTTGCTACAAATCTACAGTTTTCTGTTACAATTTGTCGCGTTTCTGCTCCAAAACTTAAATTTTGCTGCTCCAAAACGCTACAATTTATTGCATTCCTGCTGCAAATATTCAGTTTTGCTGCTACAATTTGTCGTGTTTCTGCTCCAAAAATTGCTCCAAACTGGTCTTTAGCACTTCCCATCCCTGGATATAGTGCGATGTTATTTAATCAACTAACTAGTCATTATGTTTGTCATTGATTTGGCAACAAACGAAAAACATGTCATTATGGCATGGAGCGCACCACAAACTAAGAATTTACCAAAAACTGTTGTTGTTTGGAATTCACATATTCTATTTAGTGTAAAGTTTAGCATATTGTTATTGTGAAATTATAATTTAAAATGAGGCTAATCAAAACAGTCACCCTTGGCGACTTTTACAAATATGTCACCAATTAAAAATGACATGAAATGCCCAGTTTCTAAAAATTCTTGTGATTTAATTACAGAATAGATGTAGTATAGGACACTTGGCATGGTCCTTTTCCTTTTCGATCAAAAGGGTGTTTCAATTTGCATGGATTAAATTTGTAGAATTTAGAATAAAATTTTATGGAAAAGAAGCAGTATTTAGATTTTTCTGATATTTAATTAGTGACCAACCTTTTTAAACTCATCTTTGTGCTGTGCCTAATATCACACTCTAACTTTAATTTTTCGGCTTGAGAAATTGTTATCTGTAGCTATGGCCTCTGTCTACCAAGGATAACTGCTTGTAAACCCTTTGAACAGTCGATTATTATGCTATGGTTGTAGGGTAGCCATTTTCATTCAGACAATCATAAGAAAATCGCATCTAGCAAAGTCTCTTTCTTACGATCTTCAACAACAACAACAACAAAAAAACATTTATGCGATCCTTTTCCATTTCCGCCAAAACTCGCCCACAATACGAAAGCTCTCAAAGACAACATTTTAATTTTTGTTAATAAGTAAAGAAAATGACTAATAACTAAAAAAAAAAAAAAATTCTGAAACAAACTACCAACAAAATGGAGAAAGAAAACTCATTTTTAAAAATATTCGTTTCGAATTAGCGCAAGCGTGTTAAACACATTATACAAATATTTGCATGTGCATGTACAACATATAATGCAAATATTTTCTCATGCATGTGTGAGGCCATTAGTAGGTAGAACTAACTGCTGTAGATGCACTAATGAGACACTATTTGTCTATTACACAAATATTGGGTATGGTTGCCAATCAGTGGCAGCCCATGGTCAAAATGTTAGTGCAGCCGAAATCATGTGAATCACCCTTATTTTCCACAACGAACGGAAATTCTTTATTATTTACTACTTAAATCAAAGTTTTCTTTAAATTTTTACAAAATGATAACATGCGAAAAAATAGAAAACACTTATTTTTTTTTTAAATTAAAGCAATCCTCTTTTCTTTTTAAATATGTGAATCGTTTAATATTAAATTAAATAACGAAACAATAGCACACAGTAAATTTATCAGGTAAACTATTTCCATTCGGAGAGATTCTCATAAATTCTCGGTTCTCCCACCAATCCTCGCGATTCATGCAAGAGCCAATCAGTTTATCGAATACCAAGTGCAACCTAAATCAGAAAATTCATTTTGGGCTATACCTCGCCACACATGCAGTGCATTAGTGGGGGGGGGGGAACCTCCATCCTACATAGAGGTTGCCATGGCAACAATGCAGCCGATTTCGAACTTCGCTTTTTGGCTGCAATTTTGATTGAATTTAGTTTTTTCCCCTCCTGAATTGTGCATTACGGCAACAGACTTGCTATTTATTGGAGATTTTATTTACTTACCTTAGAAATTTCATTTTCAATTCTAATCTTCCTATAAGAAAATTAGTAAAATATCTGATTTTACTTTTAAAATACACTAATAAACTTAGGTGCAGCCTGGCTGTACTTGATATAGTCCACAAGCCGCCACTGTTGCCAATTTGAAATGAAATCATACATAACAACTGATTTTTGATGCCTTGACACAGTGGCCCTCCTATTCTTTACTTTAACCATCGAAGGCATAGGTATAGCACACAACAGGCAAACCTTCGAGCAGTCGATTATGTTGCTTATGCGTTCTGTACAAACCTCCTGGCAGAATATAATCCAATCAATTAATGGGTAATTAACCGCTATCATAAACATACAGCATAAATAAATCATTTGGTTACCATAATATAAAATTTGGTTAATCTGTCTTTCACGGTCGCCCTGATTTTTCGGCAAATCCAGCAACCTGGCGCCAAACGCGATGCAGTAAGAAAATAGAGAAATTCTTTGATTGGCAACCAAACCGGTGTTTGTCGCCAAGCAATGTTCTATCGTTGTGAATATAGGATTTTCAGAAAAGTCACTAAGGGCGACCATATCAGACAGATTAACAGAAAATTTTACTCAAAATGGCATCTCAAAGTTCAGCAATAAAGATTTTATATCCAAAGCTATGTGCAATATATCTATGAAAGTTGTTTATATAGTTTCGTCTTGCTTAGGGTGGAACAGATGTAGTATAGGACATTTGGCGCGTTTTTGTTTTTGGCGACGAAAAATTGGCGGTAAACAGCGCTATGACGTCATAGGGTTGCCAGGTTGAAAGTCGCCACCAGAATCGGAACATACTAACAATGTCAGATGGGGTTGCCATACTATAAATTTATCGCCGCTATAAAACACGCCAAAAAAACCTCGCGCGCCAAATGTCCTATACTACATCTGTACCCTTAGGGTTAGTTGAACTCACTTTTTAGTAATACATCTATGTTTGGGAATTAGGAATTTCTACCCCTGATCTTTTATCAACAAAGTTGGCAGTCAAAATTAAAGCTTTGGCAAAGTGCCCTCTATAAATGGTATATTACCATTGAACACGTGAGTTTTAATGATAGCACTCTAAATAAAGGTACAAACATAGAATCGTGTAAACGTTTTATACCAATGTGATTATCGTTTTGTAGTGCCATTTCTCAATGAATGTGATATGTTATAAGTTTTAAAAAATTTAAACTTACAGCTTTGCAGCATTTCTGTTAAAGTTTCTAAACATGATCTTTCAGCAGTTGTAAATCCAGCTTCATAACAGGCAGAACTTACAGTTGCAAATAACACTTTTCTTCTTGCTGTGGTTGAGCTAGTACCAGCTAAATCTACACCAGCCATATCTGTGGTTTAATTCATACAAAACACCAAGTAAATGAGTTTATAATTCTTTAAAAATACAACTTTGGTTGCACATTTGCTTATATTTTAACAATAATCATTTTATTCTTAGAATCTACTAGAGTTTCCTAAAAGAAATCAAAACAAAATATGGGTGTTGCCATTTATGAAACCTAACGTAGTCAATGACGTATACAGTGTTACAAAACTGAGCCTGAGGGATTTAAAAATAAAGTAAATTCTTTTCACATAATTTTTCACTAATAAAAAATGTTATTTTACTTTAAGTTATTGGTTAGTTATCTTGTGTAATTCAAAGACACTAATTAATATCGAAAATTCTGTTATGTACAGTTAAAGTTAATTTACTACTCACTGTAACTGCGACCTGCTTTCTTTTATTTTGATATTTTTGTGTTTTTAACGTCACGGCAGATTAGAGATTACTTTTGTTTTTTTGACAATTGACACAACTGATTTGTGCAATAGGAGGCGGGGTCTTTATCGCACCATCTTCCGGTCGTCTGCTCTTTCCTCGTCGTTTCTCTTCTAATAACCGGTTTCCTTTCTGTTTCTCTCCTCAAAAAAATTTCGGTACCTCAATAGACAAGGAAACAGTTTTAAAAACAGTGACGTGTGAAGTATAAGTTCTGTGTTAGTATTTGCTGGTCAAATAAGATTTCTAAAGGAAAATCTTAAGATTTTTCGAAACAAAAACCAATAACAATCATGTCGAAAATTCAGTGTAAGTATTTATTTATACAGCTGATTTATGTCTGATATTGCAATTCATATTCTTAAAGATAAACTCTTATTTTATACGAAATTAGGGAATCTAAATTGTCGTAAACATTGGATTCAAATTTAGTTTTTTCAATACCAAATATTTCGTCATTAATTTTCTAGATTTTGACATTGTTAAATAGTAATAATTTATTGTAATGTTTATTTATAAAAGATCACTTTGATTGATCTTCTGATCAAGTATTAATTGAACTCTAAATTCTCAATAATTTAAATATATATATTAAAATTTTATATGTATTGGATTTGTTGACTGCTAATTATTTTTTTAATGTTTCGCTTTAAAATAAAACATGAAAAATATTCAATCATAAAAAAAGAATTTGTTTTGATAGTCGTTTTATAATTATACAAAATATTAATGCTTTGAATTTTTAACTTATTTAGGCGGACCTGTAGTTGATGTTCTTGGAGATGAGATGACAAGGTAAAAATTGTATAGCTTAATAAATACATTTAAATTGGATTTTTATTGTGATTAAATTAAGTCTATCAAAACCATCCAGAAAAAAAATTACAGCTTTAATACTCTTTTCTAAATTTCTATTCTAACAAAAGTTTAATATATATATATTTATTCCATTGCCCAAAGGCACTCAAATATTTTTAGTGACCATCTATTTAATAAACATTATTTTATTTTAAAAGTTGAGCAATAGATTGCAATTAATAATAATTGAATATTGAATTTTCATTTGGAAGTTAATTTTCGTGTTTGGGTACATAATTTTTACAGAGTATATTTCGGCAAAAAGTACTTTTATTGTTTATCTTGATGTATAAGTCATTTAACTATTCCCATCGCATATTGTTACTGCTCTGCAAGCCCCTTCAAGTAAACATTAATAAAATTTCTAAATTTAAAAAAATTTAACCTGTTTTGGTAATTTCTTATATAATTCCACGTACAAATGGGGAAAAAATAACTTTTATCAAACCTGATTCAATTTTGACTTTAACTCATCTTTTGTGGATGACATGCGGACTTTTTGTCCCTCTTTACAATGATGGCTTGAGTTGAATCGCATAAAAAAATTACTGTATTGTATAATTCAATTTAAACTAGTATATAAATACATTTTTAAATGTTTCACATAATGGACAATGTTTCCCGTTTTTAACAAATCAAAGAGCTTCTTTGATTTATTATTTAATAAAACTACAGATATTATAGTTCTTTTTAGATAACAGAAAATATGCATAAAGAGATATAAATTAAATCACTTATTTGGATGAGTTAATTTATTACATGGCCAATTTTTACTCTATTCTTCCTTTCTATCACATTAGATTTTCCCTGAAATTCTGCCGAAAATTCTATTATGTGTATTTTTTCGAACGTTCAATTATAAAGATAGTAGTTTCTATAAACAGTGACTTATATCGAAGTTTGTAAAATAAGTTTTGCATTTTTTTCTACAAAGTTTTATTATGTCATGCAACCACTGAGACCCCCTTTCCTCCGTGTTCTGATTGATAGACCACTGCCTTTCTAAAGGTGCATTAACTTATTATATGAACTGTCTTTAAATTTAAAAGATATAATTACATTATATCACTTTCACACTAATTAAATCCTATCACTTTAACGACTTGCAACCCCTTTACAAAAACTTTTGGTGGTTTCCACATAATCAAAAGACAAAAATATTTTAAAACCATTACAAATTTTAATTAATTTCATATTTTGTTTTCTTGTAGGATTATTTGGGATTTGATCAAAGAGAAACTTATCTTTCCTTTCTTGGACATTGAACTCCACACTTATGATTTGGGGATAGAAAACAGAGACGCAACAGATGACCAAGGTTATAAAACTTTTATTTTAATTTTTTATGTTTCATGCTTTTGAATTTTATGTCGTTTTTAACTTGTACTTCAATCTATTGAGTTAAATAAATATTCTGTATATGTTATTTAATTTGCATCATTAAATAAAAATACATTGATTTAAAAGTTGATATAAATCCATTTGAATTAATTTTCATTAATTTTTCAGTTACAATTGATTGTGCAAATGCTATCAATAAATATAATGTTGGAGTGAAATGTGCCACTATTACTCCTGATGAAAATCGTGTGACAGGTATGTTTGTAATTTTCTACAAAAATACTTAGGTATTTTATGGAAAATAGCATTAATAACACTTTTTTAAATTATGACTAAGGCATTTTTAAATATAGTACATATAATTTTTTGTAGCATTCAGCATGTTTTTGTTTGTAGCATTTTGTAATTGGCTAGAAATGTTAGTCCTTTATCATATCTCGGTATCATAACCTTTCCAGTAATCTCCATTAAAGTTTCCCAAAGAACTGATGACAAACAGATTTTTGTTATTTTGCTAAAATTTATTAGATGATTTTTGAAAGCATAAAAATTAAAAACCATGAATTGCAATAATACATTTTAAAAGGCAATAATATCGGAAAAAAAATAGTAAATTAAGATAAAATGTTATTTGCTAAGTTGTAAATATTACTACAAATTTAGTGTTATTAGAAATTATATATTACTTTTTATATCTGCAAAATACTTTTTTTAATGTAATAAGTATTATCAAAGAAAATATAATTGATTTAAAATTTAAGGGATGGTAAAAATCTTTATAGACTTTAGCCCTTCCAAAAAAGTGGCAGCTTGTCTATATGTATTGCATAACTGCCTTCAATATATCTTTAAAATAAGTGTCTTATAGAAAATTATTTTTTTGCAGTTATCTTTGACTAACATTAAGATTTAAAAAAAAAAGTTGTTATAAAACGTGCTTTACCACCTGTTAAATTTTTTTTAAACATATAATTAATTTGAATTCAACTTTTAGAATTCAAATTGAAGCAAATGTGGAAGTCTCCAAATGGAACTATTCGAAATATATTAGGAGGAACAGTTTTCAGAGAAGCTATAATATGCAAAAATATTCCTCGACTAGTAACCTGCTGGACCAAGCCAATCATAATTGGACGTCATGCATATGGGGATCAAGTAATGTTTCAAATAACTTTTCTAACATCTTTCTTTTAACAATTTATAATTTTCATGAATCGATGTATAATAAACTGTGGATCGTAATTCATATATTTTTACTGCATGCAGAAAAGTGTGAAATATTACACTCTGAAACATTTAGATGTCTAATTTTTAAACAACTATTTTTAAGTTTTGCTTTTAATTTTTCGTGTGTATAACAGTCTTGTCTGTAAATTTCAATTGGAAAGGCAATAAGCAACATCTTGTAAGAAGTTATAAAAAAATTTAAATGGTTAAAAAACATTATCTTAAAACTAATTTTCCCTTCTTCTAAAAAAATGTAATTTTAAAATTCACCAAATCAAAATTTTTATTTCTTTACATTAAATTACATTTATTTTGAGGAAGTTGCTATATATACTAAAATTATTTGTCCTCAACTGATTGAATATAAACTTTATATCAAAGTGTTAAAATGCAACTAAGTTAATATATACTTTAAATGTTTGAAATAATCTAAAATAATAAAAATTATAGTAAAGGAACTTGGAAGCTATACACGAAAATATACATGTAATATAACCTTATTTTAAATGTAAAAATTAAGGTAAAACCTATACAATGTGAGTTTTTGAGGTTGCTTAACAATGAAGGAAGGGGGAGAAGAATAAATATTCTATCCAGGTACCAAATACTCTTTACATGCTACTGACTGATTAAGTATTTATTCAATGTTTTTAATTAATAACTGTTATCATATTTTTCTAGTATAAAGCTACAGATTTTGTTGTACCTGGACCAGGAAAGCTAGAAATTAAATATACCCCGGACGACGGATCTGCTCCCCTCAATTATACAGTCTTTGAATTCAAGGATGGAGGTGGTGTTTCTCTTTCTATGTACAACACAGACAAGGTAACTTGGGTATTTGCATGCTACTCGATTAAAAAAAAAATTAATGCAAGTGGAATTAAAATGTAACAATTCATATAACAGCTTTGATTACTAAATTTTATTTCTTTTTGTATCCCTTTTGCAGAATTGCTTTTAAAAACAATTATTATAATAGCATTGACTATTTTGATTTAGCCTGTGAATTATATTGTGCTTACTTTTTTTGTTGTGAATATAACTGTTCCAAGTGTAGATGGAAAATAGAGTGCACCATAAAGCCATATATTTTTGTGCAGTATATATATTTGTAATTTTCTTGAAATACACTCCCATAATAAAGTAAAAGTTTATGGTAAATTATGTTTTTAAATGTAATATTAAATGTAACATATTTTTTTAAATCATACTTTTATAAAATTAAATTACAAATCTGAAATCATTGTTGTCGTTTCACTGCACCTTTTTATCACACATGAAAAATTGCATTTATTAATGATTTTGAATATCATGCATATATCAATTTGAAATCTTGCATATTTAAACAAAATGATACCACTTCAGGTTCAAAATAAGATAAATCTAATTTTGTTTTGTTTAATTAATGGTTTGTCAGCATTACAATATGTCAACCACTGCTGATTAATAAGAAAATTTAAATTGTTGTTTTAAAAGTATTGTAGTTTGTAATGTATTCATTATTATTATTTTCTATTTAGTCAATTACAGCCTTTGCCCATAGCTCTTTTCAATATGCTCTGCAAGCTAACTACCCATTGTATTTAAGGTAAATATTATTCATTTAGTCAAATGATATAAGAAATTACAGATACTTTATTAATTTATGAAAGAACTCCTTTATGATAAAAATCTACTTAATACTATATCTGTCTATGATTTGTAATACCTAAAAATATTGTTATTTATTTATAAGATTTTTATATAATGATTTAAAAGTTTTTCCTGATTTGTATAAAATAAACAATACAATTATTTTTATCTCTTGTTGTCTGCATAATAATAACAACCACTCCTTGTAAATATTTGCAGACTTCTAACACTCTTTTAACTTTTTTAATGCAAACTGACAATTGAGATTGCTGAAAAAATCACAATTGTATATTGTCTATATTTTTTAATTTGTTATACAAATATTTTTTGCAACTTATTGAACAGAATTTAATAAATATAAAACATAATCTTAACAGTATTTTCAGTCTGCTGTTAAAGTAAAAGTTTAGCATGTTACATTTTATTTTCATGTTATTTGTTTAAAAAATATTCAAAAATCAAAATGCAAAAGCTCTAAACCAACTCTTCTAATACAATATTGTAAGACAACATTTTAAAGAAAACTATTGTGATTTTAAGCTTTTGAGTCATATTGATCTTGAAGACAATTGTTTTTATTTGTCATGAAGCATACCAATCTAAAAATAGTTTTTTTTTATGAAAGTGTAATATTTTAATGGTTAGTGCTGTATTTTGATTGATGATTACATCTTACTATTGAATCCCGTTAGAAAGACATGAGCAAACGCAAAAAAATATATATGCTAGTTATAGTTGTTAAGGAAACAAAGAAGTTTAAGTTCAAAAGTACTTAGACTAGTATACAAATAAAAATATGTTGTATACTAACTTATATTTTTAGATTATATATTTTTAAAATATTGTTTGCATTGCCAAATAGTTTTACAAAACTTATACTCCTCTTTCAGCACAAAAAATACAATCTTGAAGAAATATGATGGCCGCTTTAAAGATATATTTCAAGATATATACGACAGGTAATAAAAACAATTTAAATTTTATAAATGTATTCAAATGAATTTGACATTTTTTTAGCTTTAAAATTGTTAAGGGATCCTATTTAATTACCCTTTATATGTTATTACATGACTTGTTATAATATTTTCTAATTTATTCATTTTAATCAGGCACATAGGTATAGAATTTTCATAGGGTGGGGTTCAGTGACTCCTCTTCAAAATTTAAAAAACTCCCCCCCACCCCCACCAAAAAAAAAATATCACAAAAGTAACAAATTTTAATTTTTAGTAAAAAGTTGAATATATTGACTGACAAAATCAAAACGGCTTCAGTTATCATTGATTACCATGAAATGGTAACTAATAATTTTACATACATAAACTGAAAACTAACTGATTCTGAAGAGAATAAATAATGTAGGTTAAATTTTGAGAATCTCAGTTTAGAGTAGTTAATGATTTCCATGGCATGTTTTCGAGCATTCTTGTTTATACGACCCTGTTTGGCGATCTTTTCCCTTTGTCACGTCGCCAAAATCAAAATTCTTGATAATGAAACACGACATCATGGTTTAGTTTGAAATAAAAATTACCTCAAATTATTTTTATGCCTCTTGAAAACAACCATTTAAGGACACTCTTTCTGACAGGCACATAGAAATAGAGATTTTTCATATGGGTTCAGTGACTGAGCAATGAATGTCTTTATGTATCTTATGTCGTCCCAAAATCAACAAACTCTCTCCCCCCCCCCCCCCCCTCCTCCCTCGCAATTATGCGAGAAATTTAAATTTTTCTAACCGTTTAAAGCATTTTATGATGTTTTACAGTAATTCGGTTTTTAATATTTTTTACTGGACTTTTAATAGGAGGAGTTTGAACCCCCTGACCCCCCCCCCCCCTTATCTACTTGTCTGATTTTAATATTGTTAAACAAGAGTGTCTCATTACTTGGAACATGCTACATTATTTTTTTTAGCGAATACAAAACAAAGTTTGAAGAACAAGGAATTTGGTACGAACATAGGCTCATAGATGATATGGTTGCCCAAGCTCTTAAATCGGAAGGTGGATTTGTATGGGCGTGCAAAAACTATGATGGGGATGTGCAATCGGATTCTGTTGCACAAGGTAAAGTTTTGGAAAATTAAATTTTCTTAATAATGATTCTGATTTAATTTTTGTTCAATAAATTTGACTGTTTTATTATTATGGATGGAGTTATCAAATTCACTCGGTTGAAAAAAACTCCTCACTGTATGTTGGATTTGCATTCAAATGCAAATCCAATATACAGTGAGGAGTTTTTTTAAACGAAAAAATGCATTTTTTTAAACCCCCTCTCTAACTTTGTAGAAACAAAAAAACGTATTTTGAAGTGAAGTTCCTTTCCAGGTTATGGCTCTCTAGGTTTGATGACTAGTGTACTAATTTGTCCTGATGGTAAAACTGTTGAAGCAGAAGCTGCTCATGGAACTGTCACTAGGCATTACAGAATGCACCAAAAAGGACAGGAAACTTCTACCAACCCCATTGGTAAGATTTATAAGTGTACATTTCATAAATTTCTTAGCCATTCGAAAATGTTTTCGAAATGTCTGACAAAAGTCCTTCGTAGGATCTGAAATATTTTAATTCAAACATTATAATATTTTCAAACCATGACTTTTGGTTTATTGAATGATTTATAATATTTAATGATACTTTTAATTAATTTCATCAATTTAAAACATAAAAATTTAAATAAATTGAATTCGGAAGATGTAAAATGTGTATCTGTTACATAGACTTAATGTGCATAACCTCTTTTTACATCTTCCAACTCAATTATAAGTTCCTTTCTTATATTTGCTATTTTCCAATTTGAATAGATTCCACAAAAAAATTCCAAACACTTACCAATCGTAAATACACATAAGTTACTAAATTATCTAATCAAAAAAAAATTCCACCCCTGGTTTACTCTAAACATATTTTTTTTTCTTTTATGAATCATATCAAAATGCTTGTCTCTAAAAACTGATTAAGCATTCTGCTTTTTAATTACTTTTATCAAATGATGCATTCAGCGACTAATAATACAAATTCAGTGTTTTCTAATTAAAATTATTTAAACAGTCCTCTACACTTCAAAGAGTTTACTTGAAATTTTTATGGATTGCATATGTGAATTAAGCAGTGCATATTTTACAAGTTTCCATTAGATAACTTTTCTGTAATTTAGTAACCCCATAGATTAAAATGAATAAATATTCTTTTTAGCTTCCATTTTTGCATGGAGTAGAGGTCTGGCTCATCGAGCCAAGCTTGATAAGAATGAAAAGTTAGAAGAATTTTCAAAAAATCTGGAACAAGTTTGTATTGACACCATTGAAGCTGGGTTTATGACTAAAGATCTTGCAATTTGTATCAAAGGAATGAAAGGGTAAGTTATGTTTTTTTCTTGTAATTATTAATAACTATCTTAATGACTTTTTACAGAAAAACAAAAATCCAGCGTAGTGGACAAACTAAGAAACGTGAAACATTTTATTAAATAAATGACAATAATTGTGCATAATAAAAAAAAACCACAGTGTTTGGCACAAAATGTCATTTGACACAGATAAACATAATTTTCTGACAATCTAAATCCACAAACATCATTTTTGGAAAGAACACAGCATTACTGAATTTGTGTATAGTTTATAATATCACATTATTACCATTCTTATAAAATGTTTACTACTCTTTCTTTTTATTAGTATGAATCACTGTACTATACAATCAAAAAAATTAGTCCCTTTTAAAAATATTACAAATCAATTCTGTGCATATCAAAATAAATGTTCTATAATACACTTTGAATATAGATATTCATAAACGATTAACTTAATCACTATATGCATCATAATCAAAATATACTATAATTTTTTTTTAAACGTAATGTAAAGAAAATTGTATAACAATAATGAGGGGAGGAGAAATCAAGAGGTACAAGTGATAATTTCATCATTTTATCAAAAGGAAGTTTTAAGTCAAAATAAAACAGTTGATTATTACACTACTAGATCTCAGCACATTACATTATATGCAGAGGGAAAATAAGGATAATGATCATGTCAGAAACTATTGATCAGGCGCAGGGATCCTCTAGGGACAAAGGGTGCATTTGTAATTAAGAAATCCCGGAATAGTGGGGAATGAAAAAATATTCGTGTGTATAGTTAGAGCTTTGCAGAGCAAGCCGAAATCATGAAAACCTTAAGCGATTTGAATAGGGAAAAAAGAGTGTTAGGAACAAGAGGGAAAAGGCACAAATTGTACTTAGTTATTTAAAGGAATGGGTACTAAGGAATTTTAAAAGGGTTTGAAAAAAAGAGGTGGTTTCAGAAATTTCTTTTCATATCCCTTTCGTAAAAGCATACACATCACCTACAATGAGTGCCAAAACGAGAAAAAGAAATTAAAAGGAGGTTAACCAAATGGTTGATCAGACCAACATGAAGAGTTTGAAAGTGGAAAAGGAAAAAAATTAACAACAGGGGTACAGTGAAAATTTTGAAAACTATGGTGTGCAAATGATTGTGGCTTGATACAATCGACATAAGAAAATGATTACATGAAAATTGTTATAAAAAATGAACATTGAATTACGGCCATTTAAAATGCAGAAAAAACATACTATAAAACAGTTCAAAACATTAAAATTATTTACATACAAAATTTCAAAAGAAATGTATCCGCTTAATACTATAAAGTTATAAACAAAATAACATGTCTAAAAAATAAAAATCGATTATTGTGGGATGTTTCACACATGCTAAAAAAATTTAAACTAATTGCTTACAGACATTAGACTAGTGGGGAATATTGTCTATGTTGGAGAAGACTTCAATTAAAATTAACCCAGAGCCCTCTCCGGCACAGAGAATAGAATGGTAGGCTTCAACAAACATCTTCCTGCATAGCATTATTTAAAATACTTTTCCTTTGGAAAATTCAATTTTTGTTTTGAATTTTAAATGAAAGACTAACTCAACTTCATCAGTTCGAGTTGTCGCCAAGAGTATTTGAAAACGAAATAAAAAAAATTTACGAATTTTAGTACAACTTTCGTATAAAAATGGTATGTTTTGTAGAAGATATTATTTGGAACTTTTCCGTTAAAAAAGTAATGATGGCCATCTTGAGTAAAATTTGAACTTTTGGAAAACAGTTTACTTTTTATATTTGTTAAGGGAGTGCTGAGGATCCTCATGAATCTATTTTAGGTTGGTTGACATTATACCAAAATTCTGTTTATTTCATATTTATGTAAGTAATTCAAATATAATTTAACTTTATAAAAAAACTCTAACACAAAATACAAAAGTGTTTGTAAATCACTTATGAAGTAATTTGCCCTATTGTAAATTTTTAGTAATTAAAGTTTAGTATGTTTAAATTTTTTTTAATGATATTATATTGTGACTGTCCTTCTATGCTAATATCTGTTATTTTCTTTATAGTGTTACTAGAGCTGATTACTTGAATACTTTTGAATTTTTGGACAAGTTGGCTGATAATTTGAAGATCAAAATGAGCAAATGACTAAATAATAGACTGAGCAAACTGTAATTGAGTTATGACAATACTAGATTTACAGTCTCAATTTCTATATGTTTTATATACTCTATACTGTAGTGTTTTTTGCATGATTTTTTTTAAAAAAAACTTTCCTTCTATGAATATTTAAGTTATTAAATTATTTTTCATAATTAGTCTGACTATTTTTTTTTGGGTAATAATAGCAGGTGATACAAGTGTAAGTAGTTTTCCTCAAATATGAATTTTAATGACAAGCTTTAAAAACATAATCCATATAATATATAATACTCATGAAAATAAATGATCTTCTTGCATATCAAGATTGAGGTTTGTCCTCTTAATAACAAATATGTAAATTTACACAAAAATTGAAAATAGGGAAAGGGTCAAAATGTGAACATTAATTCTTTAATAAAGGGTTCAAAGTTGTGTTTTAATGAAAGATTTTGATGAGAAAATATTTAACATCAATATCTAAATAAAATGTGCCACCTTTCTATTTAAGTACCTATGCTATTGTGCATACTTTTTTTTAACAAAAAAGTTGTAATTTGTTTTAAGAAACTTAATTTAATGAACAGCTCATTTTAAATTCGTAAAAAAAAATTACTTTACCATATCCATCAAATATGGATGCTATTTCTATATAATAATTCTTTTAATCTATGTCTTTTAAAGGAACAAGCAAAATACCAAAGTAATAGTAAATTTGTTTTCTCATTTAGAGAATAATTTATAAATCCAACACATTTTCTTTTCAATTTTTTTTAGTTGAGATGCCTTTTAAAAAGTGTTATACAGTACTTACATTTGAAAAACATTTCAAAATAAGAGTATTTTATGAATTAAATTTTTTATTAGTGGAAAAACACATTATAAGAACAGATATAATATATTCATCGTTATTTCTCAAAGAAAAGCATTCTAAAATTTTAGTTATTGTTTCCAGTGGCGGCGATTGGGTGCTGAAAGTGGGGGGGCAAGATAAAGGGGAAACAAGAAGTCCCCCAAATGGGAGGAAGAGGGCGTGGGGGGGGGGGACTAAAAAAATTTGCTATTATATTGCTATAAAAAGGCTATGGTATTGCACACTTGTATTTACTCACTATTTTGTGTTTTTTGAAGTATACCAACTTAAAATACACAGTAAAAAAAATTTAATAACACAAATTTAAAAAAAGAAGTTTTCATACCATAAAGCTGATTTGAGACAAGTTAAAAGCTTTCTTTTTTCGTTATTCTGACTTAAACAGGCAAAACAAAGCACGATAACTTTCAGGAATACTATAGAAAAGGGCCACAAAAACGAAAGTCTAATTTTCAGGAATATAAAAAGTATGAACTGCTGTGCAAAACCCCTTTATATCACTTGGCTATTTTAGCTATAGTCGAAGACAATTTAACTAGACCCTTAAGGGAAGGCTACGATGTGTAAAAAGACTGAGCTATGGCCCTGATTGAATAAAAAAAAATCAACGGCTGATTTAAAAACAAATAAATATATAGTGGAGTAATCATAAGTCATATACAGTTTGCTCTGTAGACTCCAAAATGACAGTACAAACGAGAGTCATAAGTCATATTCGGCGCCGCTTTCGCCCTTTTTCCCTACTGCTTATATGTAAAACTGAGAAAACTTGGGAATGAGTCATTCTGCTGAGAACCAGAGGGTATTTTGTTGATTTAATACGTAGTTACAATAAACTATTTATTGATGTTTTCGAAATCAAAGCATTGAGAATTAAAAAAAAAAGCTATTAAATCTTTTCTGCCCTTATCTTTGAGAACATTCGCTGATAAGAAAATTAAACAAATATACTTTTGTGGATTGCGTTTTAAAAATGTTAAAATCGGAGATTTTCTGACTAAAATAAACTATTGCAAAACCAAACTATTTAATAAGTAATCATAAGTAAAATTATTATAAACTATTTCATTCAGAAAAACTATAGAAATTATATGGTTAAAAAAACTTACTTGAACTTAAAAAAAAGTAGTTTCAAATTTAAAATAAACATTATAAATAGATAAATACATTTGTAATTTTTCAATTATTTATTATTCATTTACATTTTATCACAATATTTCTTTATGAACAGAAAGTAGACAAATACATCACTTAATGAACAAATATATATATATATACTGCAATAAATAACAAACAGACATCCGCTTCAGAAGAGACACTATAAATAATGTTCGAAAAATTGGATCCAAATGGGAATAACAGCACGAGAAAAAAAAAACTTTAAGTGGAGATAGCAAACAATACTTAGGTCCTTAAGTAAGGACCTAAGTATTAAATTAAGGACCCAAGTTGTAAATTCAGGTCTTTAACCTATTAAAAGGACTAAGGGAACTCTGAATAAAACAACATTTTGAAAGGTCTCCCAACACATTTTTTGTTTTAGAAAAACATTTGTTCTTGTCATGCAAATAAAATTTCAATAGAGATATTCCTACGTTTCATATTTTCAGACTAAATGAAGGCTTTTAAAATGATCCAAGAGATCATGTAAGACGCAAATGTAGGCAAAAGTTTCATCAACCAAAAACTCCGACCACCAATCATATAGATTATATTTCATATATACTACATTTTGGTGTGTTTATAAGGAGCGATATTAAGGTTTAAAGGAAAATTGTTAAATTAAAAAATAAAGAGGTATTTGAGACAAACTAAGGACATAACTACGAGGATAAGTAGTCCACTGAATCTCAACACTCTTTGAAAGCAAATTTAGTAAAATGAAATTTGATGTTCAAAGCAGCACATTAAAAAAAGGCCAATTATGTCAATAATTACATTGTATATTTAAATTATTAAACATTGATGTCATTAAGTTACACACAGTTTGATAAAAACACTTTTATATGGTTGTAGAAACGTACAGGATTTTACTATAAGTATTAGACTGGTTATAAAATGTTCAAAGATAATAGAGATTTAAAATATCACCTATTTGAATATGGTTACAGTTTGTTGTTATTACAAAATGTAAATTTTTACTTTTTGATCTTAAAATTATTTTTAAAGATGCACATAAATCTGCTTCAAATTTAAACACTGGGCTCATTTTATTAAAAATTGGTTGTGCTTTGTTTAGATTGGTAATTTTGTAATTTGTAAATTTACAGCTATGGTTATTTAGCTGATTAACTAAATAAAAAATACCACTGACAAAAGTGCTATGCATATAAAAACTTACATACAAAACACTATTTTTATGTTTATAGAAACTAATAACTGTACTTTACCAAAATACAGCATACGTTATATCGCTCTCTAATACTTAATGTAAATACTCTGTGTATAAAAGTTAAATAATGTGGTTTAATAAAAAATATGGGAAAGTATATTATTTTACATGATATTTTATAACATGACCATAGACTTTATATTCTTTCATAAACCCTTCCTTACAATATTTACACATAAATTTGTAATGAGACTTGTGATGATGCCTGAACTTTTTTAGTGATGAGAAACTCTTCTTACATTTACGATACTTACAAAAAAACAGTTTTTCGTATGGATGGAAATATTTCATATGATTTACATAACTACTATGTGATTTAAATAATTCGCCATAACAAAGATCACACTTATAAACAAAACATTTGTGGAATTCCTTATCATGCTTCACCCATTGCCTATATGTCTTAAATGAAAGTTTGCAGGACTTGCAAGAAATATGTCTAACTATCTTATCATCGGCAAGATTCCGGACTAACTGTTTTAATTCATATGATTTTTTTTTTCTTTTAATTTTTAAATTTTCATCATCAGAACTTTCTTCCGAACTACCGCAACAAGAAGTTGTTTCATCCGAATCCGAGGTATCTTTTTCACGTTTCCGCTTCTTTGACGAATTGACACGAATAAACTGCTTCAGTTTATTTGGCTGTTTCATTGTTTTGCTACTTTTCACACACTCAGAACTTTTTTTGGTATCAGTACAACTAGAATCCAAAACTTCATACGAGTCTGAAGTAACTTTTTTACGCTTCTTAATGGATGAGCTCGTGTGACACAACTGCTTAAGTTTATTTGGAAGTTTTTTGCCATCTGTAGCAGAACTTTCTTTAGAATCACTGCAATTAGAACCTTCATCGGAAGCAACTCTTTTACATTTCCTCTCATTTGGTGATCTAGCAGAACTTGATGGTTTTAATAAATTTGAGTGTTCTTTTTCTTTGCTGTCTTTGGCACCTTTGTCATCAGAACTTTCTGTAGAATCACTGCAACTAGAACCTTCTTCTGAAGCAGCTCTTCTATGTTTCCTCTTAACTAAAGAGCTAGCATAACTTGATGGTTTCACTACATTTGAGTGTTTCTTTTTCCTACTGTCTTTTACATCTTCACTCTCAGAACTACCTTTGAAGTCATTGCCACTAGAATCTGAATCTTTACTAAAGTCTGAAATAACATATTTATGTTTCTTCTTAATTACAGGACTAGCACAACTCGACTGCTTCAGTTTATTTGATTGTCTCTTTGTTTTGCTATATTTTACATCTTTATCCTCAAAACTTTTTTCAGAATCACTGCAACTAGAGTTCAAATATTCATCTGAAATATCAATTTCATGTTTTCTATTGCTTGAAAG
This sequence comes from Troglohyphantes excavatus, assembly GCA_963932185.1. Classification (NCBI taxonomy): domain Eukaryota; kingdom Metazoa; phylum Arthropoda; class Arachnida; order Araneae; family Linyphiidae; genus Troglohyphantes; species Troglohyphantes excavatus. The sequence continues at coordinate 68,389,227 of OZ010669.1, read as the reverse complement.
ACTGACATGACTTAACCGTTTTTGATTGCTGGAATATTTCTTTCCTTTTTTAGCATCATCCTCGGAATTTTCTTCGTAATTACTGGAAAGAAAATCATCCGACTCATCAACATTGCTTTTCAAGCAAGAACCAAACTTTTCTAAAATAACACTACACGGTTTTACGGCCGATAGATGGTTTGATTTATTTTTAAATATATTTTTGGAATGTATTCCAAGACTTTCATCTGATATATTAGTCACCTGATTTTCATCAGAAATAATCAGGTTCTCTTTAAATAGTTCCAAAGACATTTCCTTTGATTTTGTTGATTTCACACCTTGAGAGGTAGCTGTTAAATTTTGATTTAAAAGCTTTGAGTTCTTGTTTTTCTTCTTTATTTCTCTTTGATTAGTAGAAACATCTTTAAGTTTGGATTGTGCAATGTCTTCAAGCTCTACATTTTCGGATGGCTTTGCCCCTACATGAGACCTTTTTTCCTTAACGAAATCCCCTTCGCTATTATTCATGGAATCTTGTTGTTTTTCATTGGGGTCCTTCGATTGTTCACATCCATGCACAGTTGACTTACAATCTTCTATACCTTGAAACTCGATTGTTTGTCTTTTCTCTAAACACTTCAAATCTTTTCCCTTGCTATTTGATTCTGATATTTCATTTAAATCATTGCCTTTTTCACTTTCAGCAATAGATTTAGAACTTTTCTTTCTATTAGCCTTTGATGTCTTTTTCGAAACTTGAGACTGGATATTGCAAGGAGCTTCTGCATGCATTTCCTTCTCGCCATGGGCTGTTTTTTTTGCTTTTTTATTTTTGCATTTATCTTCTACTGCTGCTATATAGTCAGATTGATTGCAATCAACATCTTGAGACTGGAGGTTAGATGTCTTTTCTTTTGCCTCATCTTTCTCCTTCAAGGCAGAAGCATTCTTCTTATGTTGACCACTTACTGCTACAATACAGTTAGATAAACTGTGATCGATTTCTTCAGAATCATCAGGCTGTATGTTATTTGTTATATCTGTTGGTATATCCTCATCATCTTCTACTATGTAAATAATTTCATCTTCGACTTCATTCTCATCTTCACAACTAACAGAAGCATTTGTTTCAGGTTGATCTGTATCTGCATTTCGTGAAATGTCTGTCAGTTTCTCTTCTTTCACAATGCTGCTCTTTTTTGGTACTTGTAAAGTAATATTATTTTCAAGAATAGAAAAATCACATTGCTCTATTACTACATTGCAGGGTTTAAGTTTTGGAAATTTTAAGCTTTCAATTTCCTCTGCATGTTCAAATTTCCTCTTTTTAGACTTCGGAAAAGAATTCTTTCCTACCGTCTTGTAATCAGTCTCACTTTTTTCGAACTTTTCATCTGCATCAGGTTTAGAATCGTTTTCACTGAGAATTATTTCAATATGATCAGGTGCATCATTCTTCCCGCCTTTCAATTGTACTTTTTCTAATTTTGCAAGCTTAATGTTAGATTTGTCAAAAAATTTCTTTGAATGTTGCTTTTGTTTTGATTGAGATTTATTTGATTCGGATTCAGACTCACTTATCCCCAAAGTTTCTTTGGTGTTCAGATCATGTAACTTTTTCTTCCTTTTGAATTTAACTTTGCCAAATTTCTTCATCTCAACTTTAGATTTTTCAGCACCTTTCCCTAAAAGTAGCTTATTTACTGGTTCATCCAATACAAGTGATTGGTCAGCATTTGACATTGCTTCACATGAATTGAGTTTCAGGACACCTTCATTAGAAGTTTCTTCATTGCAGTGATCTGGTGTATCCATCTTCCATTTAACTTTCTCACAGTTTTCAACAGGCTTTTCTGGAACCTGCATCTCTTTGGATTTCTTTGATGCTTTTGGTTGAGTTTCATCTGAAACAGACTCACTTTCACTGGAATTTGCTTCTTTGTTGTCAGATATATACTCTTTCTCTTTGAATTTTATTTTGTTATTTTTTTTTACATTAGCTTTATGTTTGCCAGCTTGCTTCATTAAAAACTGCTCATCATTTGGTTTATTGAACACTTTTGAACTAGCATCATCTGTCTGAGGTTTATCGGCATCATTAAGTTTAAAGACACCTTCATTAGATGTTTCGTCATTGCATTGATCAGATGACATCACAGTGATCTTCTTTCCTTTAACTTTCTCAGATTTTTCCTGCTCAGCTACAGATTGCACAACAGACTTCTTTAAATTCTGCTGTTCTTTTGATTTCTTTAAGGTTTTTGATTGAGCTTCACTTGAAACAGGCTCAGACTCATTTTCACCGGAAGTTTCTTCCTTGTTCCGATCAGACTCATTCCTTTTCCCTTTTACAGATTTTCCAATAGGCTTCACTGAAAGTTGCTTTTGTTTTGATTTACTTAATCTTTCCGATAGAGGTTCATCCAAATTAAGCATAAATTCACTTTCACTGGAAATGTCTTTCTTCTTCCCTTTGATGTTTTTCACTTTTGGTTTATTCAATATTTCTGATTGCCCAGCCTTCGATTGAGCTTCTTTGGCATCAGGCTTGGAGACAACTTCACAGGAAGTGTCTTCATTATTGTGATCATTCTTCTCTTTTGCTTCCTTCAGCATAGCAGCTGATTTTGGCACAGACTTCTTGCAACGCTGCTTTAATTTTGTTTTCTTTAATTCTTCCGATTGAGCATCAGGCTCAGACTCACTTTCTTTGGAAGTACTTTCATTGTTGGGAGGAGGCAAATTCTTATTAACTTTAGAGTTTTCAGAATGTTTGACTAAAATCTGTTTATCTTCTGGTGCATCCAATACTTTTGTTTGGCCAGCATCTGATTGAGTTTCAGTATCAAGTTTGGAGACGCATTTACTGGCAGTTTCTTTATTGTTGTTTTCTGATAAATCCTTCTTCTCTTTGACAGTTTTAGATTTCTCCAAATTAGCTTCAGATTCTTCAACAGGTTTTTCTGACTGCGCTTTTTGCTTCGATTCTTCTGATTGTGATTTATCTGCATCAAGTTCAGATTCACTTTCACTGGAAGTTTCATTGCTGTTGCAAACCCATACATCCTTCTTCCTTTTCAATTTTACTTTATCTAATTTCAGTAGCTCAGATTTAGAGCTTTCAGCAAGTTTGGCTACAAGCTGTTTATCTTTCGGTATATCCAATACTTCTGATTGGACAGCATCCAATTGAGCTTCATCTATATCAAGTTTAGAAACACATTCACTGGCAGTTTTTTCGTTGCCGTGTTCTGATGCATCCCCTTTGACTTTTTCAGATTTATCCAATTTAGCTTCAATAGGTTTCTCTGGATGCTCTTTTTGTTTTAATTTCTCTGATAGAGATTTATCGGCATCAAGTTCAGATTCACTTTCACTGGAAGTTTTGTCGCTTTCGTGAACAGATACAATCTTTTTCCCTTTCAATTTTACTTTTTCCAATTTCTTTAGCTTAGATTTAGAGTTTTCAGCTCGCTTGGATAAAAGCTTTTTATTTTTTGGTACATTCAATACTTTTGATTGGCCAGCATCTAATTGAGCTTCATCTGTATCAAGTTCAGAAACAGACTCACTGGAAGTTTTTTCGTTGCTGGGTTCTGATGCATCCCCTTTGACTTTTTCAGATTTGTCCAGTTTAGCTTCAATAGGTTTCTCTGGATGCTCTTTTTGTTTTAATTCCTCTGATAGACATTTATCGGCATCAAGTTCAGATTCACTTTCACTGGAAGTTTTGTCACTTTTGTAAACAGATACATGCTTTTTCTCTTTCAATTTTACTTTTTCCGATTTCTTTAGCTTAGATTTAGAGTTTTCAGCATGCTTGGATAAAAGCTTTTTATTTTTTGGTACATCCAATACTTTTGATTGGCCAGCATCTGATTGAACTTCATCTGTATCAAGTTCAGAAACAGACTCACTGGACATTTTTTCATTGTTGTGCTTAGATACATCCTTCTTCCCTTTGGATTTTACTTTGTCCAACTTGACCTTCAAACATCTCAGCACAGCTTTCGATTTTCCAGCATGCTTCTTTAAAGTTTGTTTACTTTTTGGTTTATTTGATACTTTTGATTGACCAGTATTTGATGGAGTTACATCTGTAGACTTACAGACACCTTTAAAGGAAGTTTCTTCATTGTTGTAATTCAATATATTCTTCTTTCCTTTAACTTTTCCCAGCTTGGTTTCAGATTTTTCAACAAGCTTCTTAGAAAGCTGTTTCACTTTTAATTTATCTAATGCTTCTGACTGAGATTCATCTGTCTCAGGATTACACACACTTTCACTTGAAGTTTCTTTGTGATCAGAAACATCCTTTTTTCCTTTCAATTTTATTGAGTCAATATTTAGCTTAGCTTCAGACTGTTCAGTTTGGTTTTGAAAAAGCTCTCTTTCTTTTTGATTTTCAGTTTGAACATCATTCGATAGAGCTTCATTTGTATCTGGTTTACAAAACATTTCACTGGAAGTTTCTTCATTGTTGTCAACAGATGCATTATTCTTTTCCCCTTTCAATTGAACTTTATTGAGTTTTTCAAGCTTAGCCTTGGATTTTTTAACATTCTTCTTTGACTGGTGCTCTTGATTTATTTTTAATTCTTCCGATTTATCTGCATCAGGTTTAGACTTACTTTCACTCAAAGTTTTTTTACTTGTTTGATCACACACACTGTTCTTTCCTTTCTCTAATACATTTTGTTTACCTTCTATTTTCTCAATGTGCTTATCTAAATACTGTCTTGTTTTGGGTTTAGCCAATATTTTAGAATCAAAATCATTGGATTGTGCTTCTACATCAGATCTGGATACACTTTCATCACAAGTTCCTTCACTGTTAAGAACAGATATACCCTTTTTCTTTCCTTTTAATTTTGCTTTCTCTGGCTTGGATTTGGATTTCTCAGCACATTTATCCAAATCCTTTTTTTGCTTCTTTAATACTTCGGGTTGAATATCACTAGTTGGGACTTTGATTGGAATATACATGTCTATATTTTTTAATCGTTCCAGTACTATTTTGCATGGTTTAATTTGTGAAGAATAAATTTGTTCTATTTGAACATTATCAAGTGCTTTTTTAATATTTTCATTAAAGCATCTTTTCCTACCATCTGTTAATACATGTTTATCTTTATCGTCCAATTGGTTATTTTTTAACAAGCTACTAACATTTTCTTTTAAATTTTTATTCTTTCTTTTATATGTTTGAGGAACTTTTGATTGCTTTTTTAAACTTTTCTCCAATTCATTTCCTTTTTTAGATTTCAACTTTTCTTGCCTAGAATTTTTCGATACAGCTTTTTCAATTAAATTTTTTACTTTCTTAGCTTTAAAAGATATTTGCCCATCTTCGGCATCCGATTGCGCATTTTCACGTTCACTGGAATCTTTGTCTCTCTCAAATTGTGTAATTTGATTTTCAGATATTTTACAGGAGTTTCCAACAGTATCGTTCAGTTTACATTTAGCTTTTGATTTTTCTGGTTCAAAATCAACTTCAAAAACTTGATTTTCACTTCCATCAGAATCCATATTTTTTCTGTCTTTAGACTTTGCCGATTTCTTTTCAGAAATAATGTTTAAATTTTTTTTACTTTGCTGGCTGGAGGATTTATCCGATTTTTTATGTTTTTTCTTGCTATTGGATTTTGTTTGTTCACCATCAGAATCTTTATTTTCACTTTCATCACTATCTGTTTCAATAGCTTTTATCAATCGTTTTCTAGAAGGAGTGTTGGAATTTCTTTCAATCCCTTTCCTGTGGCGTTTCTCAGGGCTTATATTTTTTTTAATATAATTTGTTTTTGTTTGTTCGGACTGCTTATATTCATCTGAATCAGAATCGATTAGTTGAATACCTTTTGGCTTTGTTAATTTTTTTTCAGACTGGTTGCTGAAGGAATCATCAGATCTTTTTGATTTATTCTTAGCTTTGGACTTCGTTTGCTTTTCATCATAATCCGATTCTTTTTCACTTTCAATCAAATATATTTCATTTGACTTTGTCAGTTTCTTTTTAGAAGAATTTCCTTTATTCTGTTTACTGGAAGATTCCTCAGAACTTATTGTTTTTTTAACACCAGATTTTGTTTCCTGGTAATCATCATCAGATTCTCTTTCACTTTCATTCGAATCTATTTCTTTAGACTTTGATAAGTTTATTTTAGAAATAATGTCTGAATTCCTTTTAGTCTGTTTGATGGAAGATTCATCAGAAGTTCTTAGTTTATTCTTAGCTTTGGATTTTGTCTGTTCATCCTTATCATTGGATTCTATTTCTCCATCACTAGAATATATTTCTTGAAATTTTGTCACTTTGTTTTTAGAAATAGTGTCTGAATTTCTTTTAGTCTGTTTGCTGGAGGATCCAACGAAACTTTTTAGTATATTCTCCGTTTTAGCTTTTTTTCTTTCATCATTATTGTATTCTTTTAAGCTTTCGTTAGAATCTACTTCTTTAGATATGCTAACTTTGTCTTTAGAAATAGTGTCCAAAATCCTTTTGGAGGAATTCCGTTCCTGTTTGTCGGAGGTTTCATTCATAGCTTCAGTTTCTGTCTGTTCATCATTGGATTCTTTTTCACTTTTATTAGGATATATTCCATGTTTGTTCTCTAAATTACTATGTTTATTTTTATTTATATCAGAATTTATTTCTTCATTGTTTTTCAACTTTCCTTGATTTTTAGAATGAGTATCCTTTTTAGTCTGCTTACTGTCATTCGACCTTTTTTGTTGTATAGTTTTGGATACTTTTGTTTCTGTTTGGTTATCTTCAGATTGTTTATCAGAATATTCTACAAATTGTTTATCAGAACATTTTTCAGATTGTTTATCAGAACAATCTTCAGGTTGTTTATCAGAATATTCTTCAGATTGTTTATCGGAAAATTCTTCAGATTGTTTATCGGAAAATTCTTCAGATTGTTTATCGGGAGATTTTTCAGATTGTTTATCAGAACAATCTTCAGGTTGTTTATCAGAATATTCTTCAGATTGTTTATCGGGAAATTCTTCAGATTGTTTATCGGGAGATTTTTCAGACTGTTTATCGAGAGATTTTTCAGATTGTTTATCAGAACAATCTTCAGGTTGTTTATCAGAATATTTTTCAGATTGTTTATCGGGAAATTCTTCAGATTGTTTATCGGGAAAGTCTTTAGCTTGTTTATTGGAAGATTTTTCAGCTTGTTTATTGGGAGATTTTTCAGATTGTTTATCAGAACATTCTTCAGGTTGTTTATCAGAATATTTTTCAGATTGTTTATCGGGAAATTCTTCAGATTGTTTATCGGGAAAGTCTTCAAATTGTTTATTGGGAGATTTTTCAGCTTGTTTATCGGGAGTTTTTTCAGATTGTTTATCAGAACATTCTTCAGGTTGTTTATCAGAATATTCTTCAGATTGTTTATTGGGAAATTCTTCAGATTGTTTATCGGGAAAGTCTTCAAATTGTTTATTGGGAGATTTTTCAGCTTGTTTATTGGGAGATTTTTCAGATTGTTTATCAGAACATTTTTCTCGTTGTTTATCAGAATATTCTTCAGATTGTTTATCGGGAAATTCTTCAGATTGTTTATCAGGAGATTTTTCAGACTGTTTATCAGAACATCCTTCAGGTTGTTTATCAGAATATTCTTCAGATTGTTCATCAGGACAATCATCCGATTGTATAACGATATATTCTTCAGACAATATACAGATATATTCATCAGAATCTTCATTAAGCTGTTCCTCAGTATTTTGTTCATAAATATTTTCATATTTTTCTGTTATTTTTTCACCTACGTAATCCCCTTTTACATCAACATTCTTAGAGTTAGAACATTGAGATCCAAAATAATCATTTTGGCCACTTTCAGCCAAGCATCCTTCACATTTCTTTTTGGTAGCAAAATTTACGTGTACATTTTCATCATTTAAAGGTTGATTTTCTTTTAATTCGGATTCTTTTATGTTCAATACCTTAGGTTCATTTTGCGCCTGTTGGTAATCGTCAATTTCCACCTCCCTTGGAATCTGTCTGCCTTTTTGCTCATTGCTGGATGCTTCATCGGATTCTTTTGATTGTAGTTGTGGAGAATCAATTAATTTATGCTGTGCAGTTGTTTCACAATCGTTTATGTGAGTGTTCTGATGTTTGGCATCATTTCTATTTTTAATGCATGCTAATTGTTTTTGTCCCACATCATTTTTGTTTTCTTTAGATATTTCTTTAATGTCAGTTACAAAACTATTGATTACAATATTGTAGGTTGATAGTTTTTGTTCCGTTTTGGCTTTCGGAGATTGTTCGAGTTTACTAGAAGTGGGCTCAGAAATTTTATTTTTCTTCGATATAATTTCTTTATCCTTCACACATTCCTCTAAATTCATTTCTTTTGGAAATAATGCTTCTTCAATAGAGAATTCCATGCCCAATGTCAGTTCAGGAAAATTACAAAATTGTTTACTAGTCATAAGAAGATTTGGGTATTCTGTAACGTTTATATCTGTCGTTGTTTCACAAAGAGATGAAAGCGGAGGAGAATCATTCAAATTTGCTGATTTATCGTAGGTTATAGGAATAAGAGTTTCATCTACAGAATCCAGCAAATCCTCGAAGAACAAGTCAGGTAAAACTTCGTCTTCCGAAACTTTACTAGAAATTTCGTTTTGCATTTGCACAGTTCTTTTTTTTACCGTATGTGAATATAAAATGAGTAAAACATTTTAATTTTACAAAATCAAGTGAAAAGCCTTACCACTATAAAAGTTCAATATAAATTGACACACACGCATGGGTCAAGAAGTATTTGTAAACACCACAGAGCTCTATATTGCTTCCAACAAAAAAAAAACTTTTTCGAACCTTTTTGAAATTATGGGGTTTAATGTATTCAATGAAATAACTACATTTAAATTTCTGAAATCACATGGGTTATTGGTGACTTTCGGGATATATCACAATTTATTATATAGTTCGAATATATATAGTCAGATACTATAGTTCGACCACGAAAACAAGAAACTTTTTTTCAATCATTGAAATCTGGCAACAATTGTGTAAAGTTTGTTTTCTTTGAAGTTTAACGCTATATACTCTGTGGTTTAACTTTTTTAACTTTGAATTCACAAAGCGTCCTTGGACGCATTGAAATTGAAAAAGATTTTATGAAAGTGTCAGATAATTATTGATATGTACATTACAATATAAAAGTAAGTGGTGGTGTTTTTCATTTTAAATTTCGAAAAGGGTGAAAACAAGTTTCCGGAACACTCTTAAAATTGAATTGTATTTTTAAGTATATATTTAAATCAAAAAAATACTTCTGACTGGTCACGAACTCGCGGTTTCTTTTAAAACTATAGCCAACAGTCCTTGATTAAGAAATCGAATTAAGAATATTTTGAACCTCCATCTTAGTTTTGTCCGTTAACGTTAAATCTAAAAGTCATTAAAAGATATTTTTTTGTAAACAGTTGCGTAGGATTTAAAGGTGAAAATTCACACTCGCCACGTGGCGACTAATTTTTTAAAAGTGGCGATCGAAATTTTTTGTTGTGGTCGCCACGAATTTACCTCTTTATGTCTACATCGCGTCGCAAACGCAACCAAAATTGACTTATTTCGCAACCATATAAAAATAACTAAATAAAATCTATATTCTTTTTATTACATGCTTTTATTTAACTCACACTGTCTGGTGTGATGTGTCCTCAAATCTTGTAACTCAATTTAAACCCACTTCTAATTGTCATAAAAATGTGAAACTTGGCATACATACGTAATCCCGGTGACAATACAATAATTAGCCATAAAATTGTTAATTACTAATAAATTCTAATTAATAATGAATTTTCTTTAAAATCTGGCGAAAGCCAGACTCGAACTCATGATCTACAAAAATGACGTCAGATGAATGCGCGAAAAATTATGCGCAATGATCTGTTTTGCTTCAACAGAAAAGCTTTCCGTCGCCATTTTGAATATTTTTAAACCAAATGATAGATGTTTATGGTAATAGTTTCTTCTTCAATTTTATTATTGACAGAACTGTCCGCTATTAAACAATTTTGGTTTTGTAAAGCACATTACTAAACTCTGATAGGTTATAACTTCGGAGGAGTTAAAAGTAGAAGGATTTATAGGAAAAAAATTAATTTGTGTAACAACAAACAAGTGAGTTACCTATTCATTTAATTTGCATATAGCGATGTTTATTGCATTAGTTTAATTTTTATGATATATATAGATGAAATAATTTTATTCGTTGAGAAAACGACAATAAGTTTTTAATATGTTTAAAAAAATTATAGTAAATTCCTAGTGTACGGTGCCCCGTTGTCGCCAAGTCCAAAAATTGGCGCCAAGGTAAAAATTACCTTTTTTTCTTGGCGGTTTGGTTTTTTTAATTAACGTCTCACTAGAGCTGCACAGTGGGCTATTGGCGACGGTTCGGTGCCTATCTCGAAGGAAATCCATATCGGGAACGAATGCCTCGTATTTTTGAACCATGGACAGTTGACGCAAAATGGCGGACATTACGTTGATCTGGGAAGTCGATCATGGTACTTACAGGCGATCCTTCGGACAGTTGTTTGGGGCATTTCGATGGCACTTTTAAGTGCTCACGCGTTCCGCGCGCTTAAAAGATGCGCGGCAAGCCTTGGGCTTCCCCGGACATGATCGGAGGGGTTTTTGGTAACTCGAATGACAAGTGTTCCTGCTCATTCCTCCAAACATTAGCTATGAAACCGTCCAAACCATAGAAATCACTGATGCAATTCGCAATCTCAAAATAAAAAATGCCCCAGGAAAAGAGGGAATCACCAATAAGATGATGAAAAACCTTCCACCCAACTGCATTGCATATTTCATACTCCTTTCTATTATTGACAGAACTGTCCGCTATTAAACAATTTTGGTTTTGTAAAGCACATTACTAAACTCTGATAGGTTATAACTTCGGAGGAGTTAAAAGTAGTAATTTAACGTTATGATCAAATAAAGGTAAACTGTTAAATAATTTATGTAGCATGTTAGTAAGTGGAATTAATGTTTGAATAAATATATGATATAGCCTTGAAATAATTTAAAGAGGTTTGATTATACAAAGCAATGGTAATATACATGTTTATATGACTAAAAAGCAGAAAATAAAATATATATATAAAAAAAAACTTTTTAAAGCACATGCTTTTATCAAATGTACTAAAATGCAAAAAATAACCATTCTATACTTCTTGAAAACTGACTTTTGTAACATTACCTTTTCCTCCACTTGCCCCTTGAATTCTTTTCTCTTCAACTACTTTGAAATATGTTGAATATACTTTTGTTGGAACTGACTAAAAATAAAAGCGTGGGGCGCTCACACATGATATCTAAAACCTTAATGTCTTCTTTTATCATCTTGAAATGTTAAATAATTCTTAATAAATCTTAAATATAATATCAATAATAAGCGCCCCACGCTTTTATTTTTAGTCAGTTCCACCAAAAGTATATTCAACATATTTCAAAGTAGTTGAAGAGAAAAGAATTCAAGGGGCAAGTGGAGGAAAAGGTAATGTTACAAAAGTCAGTTTTCAAGAAGTATAGAATGGTTATTTTTTGCATTTTAGTACATTTGATAAAAGCATGTGCTTTAAAAAGTTTTTTTTTTATATATATATTTTATTAAAGAATAATTAATTGGTTTATAATATATGAAGATAGTAACATTACTTTAACAAAATTTTGGATGGAAGAGTTGAGACTTTTTTACAAACATCGTAGGTAGCGAACGACGCAACATTTTGAAGTCAAAAGTTTTTCTAACTTATTTTAAATAAGTAATATTTTTTTTCTACAATGAAGGCTTTATTTTTTGATAATATTATGGAAATATATTAACGTTTGACTTGATTAGAAATTTTGGATATAATCAATTTGATATCAATAAATCGGAACATCGCTACTCCGCGATTTCAAGTGTTGTTTCAAAATTCTCAACTTAGAAATTATCCTAAGTTGAACTAAACATTTCAAAATGAAATGCATTCATTCAAAATATTATTTTAAATAAAAGATTACTTTTATTTACGATTTATTTCAAACTAAATCGCATTGGCGGCAATTAACAAGTGCCGTGGGAAAATATTTGTAGGGACATTTAGTTATAACCCTAAATCGTTTTAATTAAATACTCTTATGAAAAATAAGTTGAACATTATGGTTTATATTTATAATTGAAATATAAAATTTTATTGTAAGATAATATTAAACTCAAAAGGTTCAATCGATGGTTAGAAAGAGACATTAACATCGGCATCTGTATATAGTTTTAGGCATGCTGAACTGTTGCCAATTTAGGGCCTAGAGCATTTTTCTTTTATACAGGGTGGTAACATAACCTGGAAAACCGGGAAGTCAGGGAATTGTCATGGAAATTTTTTATTCTGGAAATATCAGGGAAAAGTCAGGGAATTTTTCGAAATTTCACAAAAAATCAGGGAAATTTTCAAATTTTTATCATTAAAACGGCAATTAACCTCCATTATGCACTCTATTCTGGGTAATTTAGTTGTCAATATTTCATTTTAGTTCTGAAAAAGAATTTTTTTTAAAAAGTTTGTTTATGCACATTTTCATATTTTCAGTTTTATTTTTGTAAAAACGTGAACCACTGCTGAGGGAGAAGCAAAGTGCATTGGACCTTGAAATTGTGAGCAACGTGTGAAGGGTTAATGAATGTAATTTATTGAAGATTGGAATAGGAAATATTAAGTATATAAAACATTTAAAATTATCTCCAAAAGAAATAGTTGGAAAAATTTACATTCTCTGCTTACAGAGAACATGATTAATTACTATTATGCCTGCCACAATTGTATAATTTGTGTATCCATAAATTATTATTTTAACTGACAATAAGTATTGCTTAAATTTTTTTATTTATAATGCAGTAAATTTATTGTATTGTAGCGTGGATACTTTGTTTTTATACAAAGCATATATTTCAACGTTTCTTAATGTAATTTTAAAGTCAGGGAAATTTTGTGACACCATCATGGAAGTCAGGGAAATATCAGGGAACTTTTTTTCCAGAATTTTGTTGCCACCCTGTTTATACATCTTACTATTATTTAATTTTAATTTCTAAATATTAATTTTAAAATAAAAGATTTAAAGTTTATACTTCCAAGTTTGAAAACTTTCCAATTTCAATTTTGGACAACAATAAAATGTTTCTAATATAAGAATCGTAGCTTCCCCCCCCCCCCCCCCACTACCCATTTATTAAATAGTTTCAAATTTTAAAACAAAAATTCCTTATATTAACAATATTTTCTATGGAAAGGACAATACAAATTAAAATTTTATTTCATTGTTAAAATTTATAAATGAAACCAAAGAAAGATTATTTTCCGAATTTCCTTGTAAATTAAAATTGGAATTATAACTTTAAAGTATGGTAATTTAATTAAATTGCAGCAGAGTTCATACTGAAAATAAAAAAAAAGAGAAGGGTGCAAAAGAAAGCATTTCTTTTTTAGCTAGGACTTTAATATGCCAGTCTTAAAATTGCCAAAATTAACTTCTAAAGCAATTGAAATTATTTTTAAATACAAATAAAACGTTAAAATACGCAATCCGTATAATCCGGACATGTTTCGGGAGATACATCACCATTCATCAGCGTAAAATGTAAAGTCTGTGTGTAAACAGTTACTTTTAACCATTATTTAGGTATTATTTCAGAGAAAGTTGGGGACAAAAAAAATATAAGTATAAAAAAATTTGCATCAATTATTTACGCCAAATTATATTCAATGCATTCAAAAAAGTAATGCAAATAATTCGACAATATTAACGCTTAAAACAATGCGAATATATCTTTTAAACGTTTAAAATGCCCGACAATTTGGCAACAACAAACCAACTTAAACGTAAAAGCATGCCTTACCCGCACTTCAAAATCCCCGCTTCCCATCGACGATCAAAACCCAAAGTAATTTCCCCGCCAAACCCGATTATGAAATACCCAAGATATCAACCACTAAATGAATCACTTTGACGAAAAATTTCTCTAATACAAACACTCGACATGATTCACCACACACTCAATCTCAAACTCAAACGTCGAGATTAACAAAATCCTCTTCTTCACCCCCCCCCCCCCCCCCCCCCCCCCCCCCACCTATAACTAACCTTCTTAATCACACGAGGCAAGAAAAAATTTCACCAAGAAACAACCAATTATTTTGAAGAAAAACCCTGTTCCCGTTTTCTTGTCACTAACATAACATGTTCACCAAAATTAGTGTTCACATAGTTTTAAAAAAGGAGAGGGGGGGAGGGGTATTTCGTAATCGGGTTTGGCGGGGAAATTACTTTGGGTTTTGATCGTCGATGGGAAGCGGGGATTTTGAAGTGCGGGTAAGTCGTGTTTTTACGTTTAAGTTGGTTTGTTGTTGCCAAATTGTCGGGCATTTTAAATGTTTAAAAGATATATTCGCATTGTTTTAAGCGTTAATATTGTCGAATTATTTGCATTACTTTTTTGAATGCATTGAATATAATTTGGCGTAAATAATTGATGCAAATTTTTTTATACTTATATTTTTTTTGTCCCTAACTTTCTCTGAAATAATACCTAAATAATGGTTAAAAGTAACTGTTTACACACAGACTTTACATTTTACGCTGATGAATGGTGATGTATCTCCCGAAACATGTCCGGATTATACGGATTTTTATTGCGTATTTTAACGTTTTATTTGTATTTAAAAATAATTTCAATTGCTTTAGAAGTTAATTTTGGCAATTTTGAGACTGGCATATTAAAGTACTAACAGATAAAAAAGAAATGCTTTCTTTTGCACCCTTCTCTTTTTTTTTTATTTTCAGTATGAACTCTGCTGCAATTTAATTAAATTACCATATTTTAAAGTTATAATTCCAATTTTAATTTACAAGGAAATTCGGAAAATAATCTTTCTTTGGTTTCATTTATAAATTTTAACAATGAAATAAAATTTTAATTTGTATTGTCCTTTCCATAGAAAATATTGTTAATATAAGGAATTTTTGTTTTAAAACCTGAAACTATTTAATAAATGGGTAGTATGTGTTTGTTCATAAAGTTGTTAAATAATTGGTACTTTATTATTTAAGTGACAAATACTTATAACAGTGTTCACTCTGGAAATAAAAAAGGGCAGGGCGCTGTTAGCAGAAAAAGGGTGCCCTGTTTTTGGAAAGGCACTTCTTGTTTTTAAAAGGGCACTTTAAATAAAAATTGGGGTGGGATAGGCCACCCGTTGACACATCGGACCCGTGACCAAAAAAAATTCCGATTTATTGGTTGACATTGCGCTACAGCTGCATATTGGCCTGCTAGTGACGAGCTAGGGCTTATCTCGAAGGAAAGAACAGTACAAAATTGATGTCAGTTTGTGGCAATACTACTTGAAATCCAACATGTGACATTTTAAAATTAATGTTGTCGCTAAAAACCAAATCGGTAAGTAGCCCGAATTAGGCCCCTTACAAAGCTGATAAAGGCTACTAAAATCCAAAATTTGGTAATATGTAAAATTGTCTATTCTTGTTATCTCGTCCCAAACCATCTTACAGGCAACTTCTAAATTTCACGCAATGCCCCGTGTTCGAAATTACCGCGGAATCATCGCGATTTCAAAACACTCTTATTTAAAAAGAAGTTTGTGTTTCTACTATCATAATTCACTTAATTCCAATTTACACACACAAAAAATTAATCGATGCCATTTTTAAAGACAAGCTAGGAAAGCAAGGATGCTTGTGCTTGACTAAAAAGGACTATAGGGGCGTATTTTTTTTTCGAAAGGGGGCAGCATTTTTGAAAAAGGGGCATGAGGGCGCTATTGAGATAACAAAAGGGCCGGCAGGGCGGACCGCCCTTCAAAAAACGCCTAGAGTGAACACTGCTTATAATTTAGCAATGATTAAACAGTGCATGTAGGAAAAAAAATGTGAATAACAAAGTAATACTATTGCTTAGATTCTCTTTTTAATCGAATTCTTGCTCATGAAAGGTAATAATTTAAGTTGCAGACAAATCTTATTCACTAAAATCTTGTCGCAGACTGTTAAGAATTTTTCTGCTACTGGGCTTAATGGGCTTTTATTTTTAAGGGCACTTTAAGTTGTATTTTAAGGGTATGTTCAAGTTGGGCTGTTTTTTGGAGGGATACATTGGGGTTTTTCTTTTACGGATACTTTTTTTTATTGTGTAGTTACATTGTGCGATTCTCTTTTGGATAAATTAGGCTTTTACTTTTAAGGGTACATTGTTTTATTTTCCTTTTAGGGATACACTGGGGCTTTTCTTTTTAGGATACATTACGCTTTTAATTGGTCTTTGGTGTTTAATTTTAAGGGTACCCTAGGTTTTTCTTTACATGGCTTTTCTTTTTTTGGTATATTGGGCTTTTCTTTATGGATACATAGGACTTTTCTTTTGAGGGTTAACTGAGATTTTTCTTTTTGGGACCCATTTTTTTACCATCAAGAACCCTTTGGTTTTATTTTAAGTGTATTTTGGATTTTTCTTTTATAGGTACGTTGCACTTTTCTTTGTATGAAGTTATTTGCACATTATTTTGGGGGTAAATTGGAAATTTTATTTTAGTAGCTCATTTGCTTAAAGAAGTACACTTTTTGAAATACAATTGGTATTTGTTGTAAAGGATACACATTGTGCATTTGCTTTTTAACCGAATTAAGATGCGTTAACCAATACTGCTAAACGCATCAAGAAAGAGGTTATATATATTTAAGTGTCCAAAATTCTCAGTTAGTAATTGAATCATTGTAGGAAAAAAATATTGTTTAATTTCCAAAAAAAATTTGATGAATAGGGGAAATTCTAATTTGGCAGTAAATGAAAAAACAGTTAGTTATCCGGCTTTAATTTATCCGAAAATGTCGATTAACCAGACTTTTTTTTTTTTAAATTTCAACTTGTTCGTAAAAATTTAAAAAAAAAATTTAGTTTTTCGAATTTTTTTTTTTTTAATGTTATTATAGTAGGGTATTTTTAATATGTTCTTTTATAGATACATATTTTTACTTAAGGTATATTGTGTTTTTATTTTTAGAGATACATTTACTCTAATTTCAGTGTAACATTAAGCTTTTACTTTTAGTGGTGCACTATGTTTTTCCAAACACTGCTCTAAAACGCATGAAGCCGGGCAACGACCCTGTATTTTTAAGTACACTTGGTTTTAGTTTTTAGAAGACATTGGATGTTAGATCTTGTCGATATTCTAAAGTAGGGTACAATATAATTTAAATTAGTTTTGCATTTATAGGGATACATTAATCATTTGCTTTAAGAGGTATGTCAGTCTTTAAGTTTAGGGTACTTGTTTTTTTACTTTAAAAATCATGTTGGGCTTTTACTATTAAAGGTACATTAAGATTTTACTTTTCTGGTACATTGGACTTTTCCTTTAGCGATACAGTATTATTTAAGGGGATACTTTTGGCTTTTTTGAGGAAACTACTTTTGGACTCTTATTTTTAGGATTTGCTTTTACTTATCAAGGTATACTAAATTTCTACTTTTAGGAGTATAATTTGATTTATTTTAGATGTATGTAAATGTTTTTTTTGGGGGGGAGGGGCGCCAGCTTCTTTGGGAAGAGGGGGCATCGGCTTTTTTGAAATTTTTTAAAAAAGGACATGTTTTTTCTTTTATGGGACCTATGTTTTGTTTTAGGAGTACACTGGGTTTTTCTTTTATATCTAGATTCAGCTATTAATTTTATGGTTACTTTAGGCTTTTTCTTTTACATGTACATTGAACTTTTTTATAAGCACACTGGGCATTTTTCATTAGGGGTATATTGAACCTTTTCTTTTTTGCGATTAGTCTTTTATTTTTAAAGGTATCTTTAGTTTTATTTTAAGGGTAGATAAATGGTTTTTTTAGGGATACATTGTTTTTTTCTTGTATAAGGTACACTGATATTTTCTTTTTTTAGATAGATTAGGCTCTACTTTTACGGGTACATTGTTTTTTTTCCTTTTAAGTATACACTGGGGCTTTTCTATTTAGGATACATTAAGCTCTTACTTTTAATTGTTCTCTGGTGTTTTATTTTAAAGGTAGATTAGGCTTTTCTTTTGATCTTTTTGGAATACATTCTTTTACCGTAAAGTGTACCCTTTGTAAGTACCCTAAGTATATTATGGGATTTTTTTTTTAAAGGTACATTGTACTTTTTTTTGTGTGTGAAGTTGTTTGGGCATTATTTTAGTGGCAAACTAGAAATTTTCTTTTACAAGTTTATTTGCTTAAAGGAGTACACTTATGCTTTTTCTAATACAATTGATATTAGTTGTAAAGGATACACATGCAATTGCTGTTTAACCGATTTAAAGTGCACCTACCAAATGCGCCAAGGAGGTAGTTATCAATTTCACTTATGTATTTTTTTCTCTTCGATTCGGTCATGTATGTGACAATCACTCCATAAGATATATGCATAAATATCTGATAAATGTTAGTATAATGTAGAAAAAAGACAAAAATCAATTTTCTTAAACAGTTTTAAAAGGACTGATACTAAATAGTAATGAAAATCATATTTATATTTAAATTTTGATAGTATTTTAAATTTTGTTTAGTTAGTCATGTATGTGACAAAAAACGGAAGTGTAATTCGACAACACTAACTTTTTTTGTTAATTCAGTGAATTATATGCATGAAATATGCTTAAAACAATTTTGGCATTAGAAAAAGAATTGACAAAGCTAAATTAGTAACAAGTTTAAATAATTTTTAATTTGTAAATTTTTTACAAAATAAAAATGTGCTGGTCATGTATGTGACATAGTTCAGTTTTACATAACTGAATTTGGAAATATATTATAATGTTGAGACTGTTAATTATGGGTGTTGGCAACACTTTAATTATATCATCATATTGAATAATTCTTTTATCATTTTCTTGATAAATGAAGTTAAGTAAAGACACTTGCTTTAAGAAAACTACATTGTTAACAATCGACTGCATTCTGTACTATGCTAATATTCTTGCCTTCACTTCTGCATATACTCAGGACTTAGCGCGGTACCCCCTATACCATCAACAACTCCCTTTTCACAGTAAGTTACTGAATATTTCCCTTCAAAACCATAGAAACGCTTTTGTATTTTGAATAACATAAAATAAAGTAACAAATAAATTTGCTTTTTAACTCGCTTGACGGGCCATCTTCCAAATGATCAATTTTGGTTTAATTGCCTTAAATTTAATAATTTCAAGAAGTTTTAAAATTAAAGCAGACACATAGCTTAGATTTATCTTTGGTATCGCATACAATAAGATAAGAATGTTTTTTTTATTGTTTTCAAACAACACTGATGCAAACAAAGTTACATTTTCCCTGCTACAAAGTGCAGATTGTATTTCACTTTGCCCCTCAGATGAATAACTTGTAGAAAAGTCTACTTGCAATACAACAGTGTCACTTTGCTTTATATCAAATTTAAATGTGACAGCTTGGATCCGTTTAATATTTAAGAGTTACTTGAAAGTTTGCTAAAATATTTTCAGTCAAATTGGTTTCTTTAGAGAAACGCTTATTATCTGACTTAACTGAACATTGCCACTGAACATTAGAATAATTATTTATTCCGTTTTTGCCAATAAAATCTATAAGCAAATCTCCAGCATTACACATATCCCCACATTTTGTTTCCCAACACTCCAATTCTAAGTTTAAATTACAGAGTATTTCTTTCCAAAAAAAAACATTGTTGTAGTTAATATTCAATCCCTTTAACAACAGAATTAAATTATCATGACTCAAGCATTTACACTGATCACTAGGAGTGTCTTTAACAAGAACAAATTTTGGTCTTAAACTGCAAAACTTTGTATATTCAATATTAATGCTTTAATTTTCTTTAAATAAAGCATGTGCTTCTTTCGAATATATTGTAAGATAAAAATTTACAAACACGTTTTTTAATACAATATTCCCAAATTATCATTTTGTGATGCATTCCTGGAGCAGTATAGACTATGTTTGTTCAGCATAAGATTTCTACCACATGTTCTTTGATTTGATTTTCATCACTAACATTGGACTCGCTTTCCTTTTGTAGTTTCAAACCCACCTTTTCACTAAATTGCTCATAACAACATTCACTTTTGAGGTGAGGTTGGTAAGGCAATTCAACTTTTTTTTACTGCTTTCACAAGTATTTGAAGAATTCTATAAGGAGAATCTTTTGGGATAGTCACAGTAGAAGAATTCAAACTTGCAAATTTAATAGAATTATTTATCTTCTTGGCTCTTCTACATTTCTCTAGCAGCTTCCATTTGTTTCTTTTTCTCTTTTTTTTTGTCATAGTTGCCGATTTTGCATCTCTACTTTCTTTGCCTTAGCCTTTCCCTTTAAAGTTAGGATAATTTCTTATTTTTTTTCATATCTATTCTGTGTAGCATCATTCTTTGTTTTATATATGCATATTTTATCCATATTTTATGCTGCAAATAACAAAATTAGATAATGATGTTTATAGATAATAAAAACTCAGTTGCTGCATAATTTAAACGCAATGTGCTGGGAACCGTTGCTTTAAAACAAACAGCAGGTTAGAGAAGTAACAAGAAGCACTGCCATTTGGTGAAATAAATTTAAAACAATTGCAGGGATGGGAATTCTGCGCCAAAAGTGGTATCCTGCGCCAACTTGCTACAAAAATGTGCGATTCTGCGCCAATTTTGTTTTAAATCCTTGTTAAACACGTGCGCCAAGTCTTGGTGACCGTTTGTCTGGCCATAAACGAAGTTAAGGCAACCTTAGGAAGAGGAAATTGGAGAAAATTTAAGCACATTTTCTCAAGTTTATATAGTATTTGTAGAAATTCAGGGTATGTTATTGGCTGGTAAAAGTAAAACAGCTAAAGAATCTGCTGTCATGTTTTCTTAATTTTTTATTTATCGGCTTAACTATTTATATTAAGAATTAAAATGTCATTTTCCCCCCGTTGATTTGTTAATTTGAATAAGATTTTTCAATGTACGAAAATACGACTCTTTTTATACACTAGCTTTCAATTTTTGACAACAAATATGAAACAAATTTGGGTCTCGTAAGCATTTTCTTGTATCTAGTACTTTTAAATCTGTGCTGGACCGAAAGTCTAGTATACATTTTCTTAACTTTGCGCTCTGTATAGTATAAGATTTTTATTTACTATAAAATAGTAATGCTATTATATATAATAAAAGATATTAAATCTATATTCAACTCAATTTTTACTCAAAATACACAAAACCGTTTTCTGTAAAAATAGTTAAATTAAAAAAATATTAGATTATTTATTTAATACACAGTTGAATTTATGCATGTGTGAGCAAGAAAGGTTGTGTTTTTTAAATTTTTGTCATGATCAAAATAAAAAAATTACTGTTGTGATTAATAGATTTTGTAATTTTTTTAAAAGATATTTTAAAATTTAGTTACAATCACTGATTAAAAAAGCTGCATATTTCCGAAAGTAATTAAAAAATAGTACATTTCGCAAAAACTTAATTTAACTCGGATAGATTTTTTTTGTTAATTACAAATATACAATTTTTTGATGTTCAGCTTTTTTCTTCCAAATTCTGTTTTTTTATGCCCTGCGACAATGACAGCTATTCGGCTGATGAAAGGCCGATTGTGAGAATTGTATTCGACCTAACCGAATATTTGGCATATGTGATGAATATCAACCTAATATTCGTCCCATTTCTTATATAAGAGCTACCTAAAAATAAATGCTTTTTTCATTAAAAAATACCTTTTTTTTTATTTCTCTGAAATCAAATATGAACTCTGAAAAATAGTATTAAGCAAATGTCTGTAAAAATCATCTAAATATTTGTAAAACACCACAAGTGCATAAATCTGTTTCCCAAATTGTATGAATCTTATGTGTGTACTTCTTATTATTACAGAATCTGAGGATATTTTGCCTGGAACTTTGGAAGTTACAAGTTTCCAGAAAGAAAAAAAAACAGTGGAATTTTCGCCAAGAGGATCTTTTTAAATAAATTATTTCTGTTGAACGTATTTTAATATTTCTTTGGTTGTAATTTTTTAACTGAAGAAAAAATGACATCTAAACAGAAATCAAGAAATGTTGAAGTTTCCGTTGATACTTCAGAAGGGCGTGAGTGTTACGTTTCTCTGAATAGAAACTTTCTTTTAAATAAAAGCAGGGCAGCAAAAGTACTCGAAAAAAATAGTGAAGCAAGTGGAAGTGGAGGTTCGGAGAGTGAAAGTGAACCAAAGAGGAATAAGGAAAAGAAAGCTTCTTCAAGAAGAAGCAAGGCATCAAAAGTAATCGAAAAAAATTGTGAAGGTTCGGAGAGTGAAAGTGAAGCAAAAAGGAATAAAGATAAGAAAGCTTCATCAAAAAGCAGCAAGGCATCAAAGGTACTCGAAAAAAATAGTGAAGCAAGTGGAAGTGAAGGTTCAGAGAGTGAAAGTGAAGCAAAAAGGAATAAAGAAAAGAAAGCTTCTTCAAAAAGAAGCAAGGCATCAAAAGTACTAGAAAAAAATAGTGAAGGTTCGGAGAGTGAAAGTGAAGCAGAAAGGAATAAGGAAAAGAAAGCTTCTTCAAAAAGAAGCAAGGCTTCAAAAGTATTAGAAAAAAATAGTGATGAAAGTGAAAATTCAGAGAGTGAAAAAAGTAAGGATAAAGAAAAAGTTGGGACGTCTAAAAGAAAGCTTGACACGTTAAAAAAAGTTGCGGCAAAACGAAGCAAGATGCAGAAAGATAGTGAAGCAAGTAGAAGTGAAACTTCAGATATTGAAAAAAGTAAGGATGAAGAAAAACTTGGGATGACTAAAAGAAAGCTTGGCAGGGCCAAAAGAGTTGCTCGAAAAGAACTAGAAACAAGTGGAAGTGAAAATTCAGAGAGTGAAGTGGAAGAAAGGAAGGCTAAAGAAAAGATACTTGGGATTTCTAGAAAAAGGCTTGACCGATCAAAGAAACTAGAAAAAGATAGTGAAGTTAGTGGCAGTGAAAATGCAGAGAGTGAAAGTGAAGATATTAAATATAAAGAAAAGAAACACAAGCATGCTGAGAAGAATGGAGAAGGTGGAAAAAAAAGTAAGGTGTCAAAAAAAGCAGAAAAAGACAGTGAAGAAAGTGGAAACGATACCTCCTACGATGAAGAAAGTGGAACTTCAGACAGTGAAAGTAGTGTTCCAAAAGATAGGAAAATAAGGCTCATTGCCTGCAAAATTTGTAAAAAAAAATATAAATTGTATGCAGACTTAATTAAACATCAAAAAGTACATAACACAAAGAATTTTGCTTGTGTCATTTGCAGAGAAAAATTTGCTGTGAGACAAATGTATATAAACCATATGAAAAATGAGCATCCTCACCTAGATTTCTTTCCTTGTATGTATCCTAAATGTAATGAGAGTTTCAGAACTCAAAAGAAAAGGAAGGATCATGAAAAATCTCACCTAAAGTACATGTGCAGATTTTGTAAGAGAGGATATGATTTAAAACGCAAGATGCAAATGCATGTTCAAGAGGTTCATTATTAATCTGATTCGAGACATATGGGTTCAGTAACAATGTGAAATTCAGACTATTTTGTAAATTTCTAATTATATTTTACCCATTTAAATGTTTTTGCAGTGAAACGAAAATGAAATGTAATTTTAATCATCAACTTTTTATCTTGGACTCTTATCTATTTAGTACATGAATTTTGTATTGCATGCTCAAAGAAGGATTATGGCTTAAAGGCGATGAAGTTTTCCAACCTTTGATATTATTAATGTTTGAAAAGTGCTCGCCAGAAATTGTGTATCATAGAAACCTAATAATATAAAGAAGCAGGGTCAAGTGAACATATGCTGTATGTGAAAGAACTACCTACACAAGGTCAAAGAGTGTTTGTTGTGTAGACAACAAGACATGGTGCAATAGTATAACTTGTCAATTAATTGCCAATAAACAGGTTTTTTTACGTTCAAACAGAACAGTTGGCTTAGGTAGCATTCAGCATATTGAGCGTTTCAATGGACTTCAGAAATGTATAAATAGAGCATGATTTTCATAACCCACTATGTGCATAACACTTAACTTTTTGCAATGTATAATTCCATCTTGCGAAAAATGATTGACTTGATTTGAATGTGCCTGCGATTTTTGACATTTAGGGTTAAATTGTAGCAAACTAACTTTTCGGCTTCTGCTGCAATTTCCCACAAGTAACAATTTTTGACGTTGAGAAAGAAGTGATGCACAAACGTTCATGTTTTCTTGAAGCTCATGTGAACCCTATTTCTTTCTTGCCAAATGCATGCAGACTTTTAAAGATTGTTGTGCATTCATAATACAGTGCTTAGAATTCCGTAAGAACTCCTTAATTTTTGCCCAAAAGGTTCCTAGAAATTAAAATGTTTGATCTTAATGTGAATTAAACACAACTTTGTATCCAAGTAGAAAACTCACAGCTTCTTTGCACCCTATAGCTTTTAGTTCATTGCATTCATTTTCCTATTTTATATTCATTTATTTAAATAATTTTGGAAAATTTTTACTAAGAAGCCTATTTGCGAATGTATAACTTCATTTCGTTACAAATGTATAAGAAAAATTTCGCATTTAAATTAAGGTCCTTATAAATGTCTTTTAAGATATTTAAAATGTCCTCAGAAACTCATTATTTTTATTTTCGAAGAATGCGTACGAACCCTATATCTCAGTGGCGGCTCGTGGACTACAGTAAGTACAGCCGGGCTGCACATAAATTTATTAGTGTATTTTAAAACTAAAATCGGATATTTTACTAATTTTCTTAAATGAAGGTTAGAATTGAAAATTAAATTTCTACGGTAAGTAAACAAAATCTCCTGTAAATAGCAAGCTTGTTGCCGTAATGCGCAGTTCAGGAGGGGATAAAACTCCATTCAATCAAAACTGCAACCAAAAAGCGAAGTTCGAAATCAGCTGCATCGTTGCCATGGCAACCTCTCCGTAGTATGGAGGTCCCCCACTGCATGTGTGGCGAGATACAGCCCGATTATTTTTCTTCACTTCGTATTCAATAAACTGATTGACTCGTGCGTGAATCGCGGGGATGGGTGGATTAAAATTGAACGATTCGCATATTTAAAAGAAAGAGGATTGCTTTAATTTTCAAAAAATAAGTGTTTTCTATTTTTTCGCATGTTATCATTTCTTAAAAATTGAAAAAAAAAATTAATTTGAGTAGTAAATAATAAAGATTTTCCGTTCATGTATCGTTGTGGAAAATAAGGGTGATTTTGGCTGCACTAACATTTTCGACCACGGGCCGCTACTGCTGTATCTGTTAGCAACTCCATTGATAGCCTACTAAACTTAATTTTTAAAATCATCAAAAGTTTATACGGGATATTTGTGATTTAAACTGAATATTTGGTTGAATTTGTAACCGAATATTCAATTTTCGGTGCATTCCTAATTATAATACTTTTTTTTATTATTATTAATTTTTTTTTTATAAGACATTTTCATGACATTGTTTTTTTTTTTAGTTTTTAAAGCATTGAGAATGCATATTTCCTTCAATGGATCACCAATTCTGCTTGTACATACATGGTGCGTTCCATAAGTAATGCGACCAAATTCATAAAAAATAATTTATTGGACATATTCGTACAATTACTTAAAAATCTTCAAAATAGCACCCCCCTCCTGCGTCGATTAATTTATAGAGGCGGTGTTTCCAGGCCTGGAAGGCCTTCTCCGGGAGGTCCTTTAGAGCCGATGTACATGAGCCTGGATGCTTTCAATCGTGTCCCAATGTTTCCGTTTCAAGGTTCCTTTTAAGCGAGGAAACAAAAAAAAGTCTGGGAGAGCCAGGTCAGGACTGTAGGGAGGCTGGGGAACCAGTGGGGTATGGGTCCTGGCCGGGAAATTGTTGACAACGAAGACGCTGTGTCTTGGCGCGTTGTTTTGATCCTGGACTTGATCATGCCTCCTTGAACGACTTGAACCATCTGTGAACTTGTGATTTGGACAAGCTATCACTCCCAAAGACCTGCTGAATTAATAAAAACGTTTCGGTGGCGTACTTCCCAAGTTTTACGCAAAATTTGATAGCGTAACGTTGCTCCATCGATCGCGCCGTGTTACATTAAGCCATAGCCACCTACTTCTTGTAGGTGGCTATGATTAAGCTCAAAACGGGCTTCAGAGTACGCACGCCCTGTCTTTCCGGTAGCTTGGAGCCGACTAAGAATGGGTGCGTTATGTGAGCTAATAACCCCCTCCACCTAGCCCAGCAAATTAGAGGGCACTGCAGTGTATAGTCGCGTCAGGAAAAAATTGGTTGC
The DNA here is from genome assembly GCA_963932185.1 of Troglohyphantes excavatus. Classification (NCBI taxonomy): domain Eukaryota; kingdom Metazoa; phylum Arthropoda; class Arachnida; order Araneae; family Linyphiidae; genus Troglohyphantes; species Troglohyphantes excavatus. The sequence goes on along the minus strand of OZ010669.1, from coordinate 68,362,875 downwards.
ATTACTTATGGAACGCACCATGTATATATTTTTTTAATCATTCTTTGTTATAATACTTATCAACACGATTTGTATATTGTATAAAAGCTATCCTTGTAAAATTCTTTAAATCTATTTTCTGCTTGAATCTCATTTGGTGTATTTATTAGATTTTAAAAATATATTCAATGTGGACACTAATTAGTTGGGCAATTTCGCAACTGGATAATTCGCGAAATATTAATTGGAAGTTACCAGTTCAATAGAAAATTAATAGTAATATATTCTACTTTCTTTGTAAAATTTTTTTAAAAAATCCGACACCAATCCAAACTCTTTGTGGGAGTGACAGTGTGCAATACTACTAACCTGACATTGAACTGGCATTTTATAATTAATGTTTCGCAAATTTTTCATATACAAAATTGCCCAAATCATTCGTATCCACCCTGAATTAGTTACTTATTTGTAATAAACTAGGGGGCTCCGTCCCCTGCTCCGCTTACGCTTTGCCAACCCCCGGAGGATTGCTACGCAATCCTCTTTAGTTTGCTTCGCAAATAATACCGGCTTCAAACACTGTAGACAATGACAATGTGTCCTAACAATAATACTTTTATTAGTTATATATAAATTATTACTGGCAGTGCCGTCACACAAATTTATTTTTGGGATGTTGAGACAAGAAATTTCCCAACTTAACGATCCGAAATTCCGAACGTGAACGATTAGAAATTCCCAACTTAAGGACGTCGGGTACCAGCTCCAGTGTTGTCCTGGTAATTTCTAGTCTTGCATCGCTTTCATTTGCTAATAATATTAATTTTCTTGAGAAATAAATTTTCCCAACCCAGGGATTTTTAAAACTCGAAATCCCCAACTTTTAAGGTGTCAAGTTTACAGCCCCCCCCCCTTTCCCCCCCCCCCCCCCCCCCCACACACACACACACACGTTGCCGCCGTTGTGGTGGGACTGATAACTGGAAAAGCTCAACTGTAGAACTGCTTCAACGCAATTGTTTCTACTCATTGAAAAGCGAAACATGTGTAAACAAAAAGCAGCATAAACGCGCCAATCTTACATAAGCCTAATTCGCCAACTTTTATTTATATAAAGTAAGATAATTGAGAATTGGCGCTAATAATAATTCCCCGTTAAAATATGTATTATGCTACAGGATTTATATTTACATACATGTTGGCATTTTGCCAACGTTGGCATTTTGCTCCGAAATATCTTTTAATAATAATTATAGTACTTCACATAAATAGTTACATCTAATTTATTTTTTAAGATAGGATTTCAGTATTGATACCATTCAAGAAAGGAAGATTTTACGAATATAACTATATTTTTTTAACGGGAAAAAAGTATAGATTTTAACTACTTAGAGCAGTTTTAATTTATCCCTTAAAATTTTACGCGTAAAATTGACGATTATTTCAGACATTTCGTTAATAATTTAAAAATTTATAACTACAAAACTAAATCGAAATTTCACAAACGCTCTGGATCATTTGTAGCCAATAGTGTAATCTATACCCCTAATTTTTTATTTATTGTTTTGTTGAAAATTGGAAGACAAGTATACAAAAATGTATGAATTGTTTTCAAAATGTTCTAAAATCATGACTTTAACATAAAATAACGTCTAATATACTAATCGTATTGAAAAACAAAAATATTCATCTTATTACCCAAACATTTCTTAATAAACTGGCATAATTTTAGGACATTTACTTTTTGAGATGCAAGCGGAACAATGAGACAAAAAGTCGCAAATTAAAATTTTCTCGAAATATCCGACATTTTTCCTTTCTTCACTATTTTTTATACATATCTTAATTGACCACATCTAATTTAATTGTAAAGATAGAACTATAATCTTTATAACATCGAAAAGATGAAGTTTTAACGAACATTAATATATTTTTTTTAATAAGAAAATATGTAATTTTAAATGACTTGTAGCAATCTAGAAATCCCGTTTCAAAAATGAGGGTGAAAAAACTTAAAAAAGTGGAGCGTGTTTAAATGTTTAAAAACTTTATAAATCCAAAACTAATTCGAATTTTAAAAAATGCTTACTTGGATTTCCAGTTCAAACCTATTTGTACACTCCCTAAAAAAATTGGATCTCTCCTCTTAATAGTGTTTCAGAAACTCGACGGACAAAATTACTTGTAAGCGAAATTTTATCAACGACGACTTTAATATTAAATAACTTATAAACTAATAACAGTATTGAAACAAAAATATTTTTTTCTTGTTTATCAAACATTTTTTAACAAATTCACTTAATTTCGTAATTTTAGGACTTTTACATTTTGAGATACGTTCTGAATAACATTGAAAGAACTGAAAATTCCCCCTAGGACTGACTTTTTCCCCCTAGGGCTTACTTTTTTTTAAAATAGAGAGATGTTATCAATTTAAATACATGTTTCATAAAGAAGAGCATGTTGCATTATAAATAAATTTGAAATTGAATTACTAAATTTTAATTAAGTTTCAAAACCTTATTTGCATATGAGCAATGATATCCAGCATATTTGAAGTAACCGAGGACTCCCGTTGAGGAACAATGTGGTTTGTAGACAGGAGCGACTGAATGGCTGGGTATTGGGCCCAGGGAGCCGACTTCTTGACATCGTTATTCTTTTTAAAAATACAATATATTATTTATCTAAATTGAGGAGCATTCTTTTCAGATTTCCGGACAGACAACTGCTAACCGAATCTTTTGGTGCCTAAAAATATGCCCTCATCTGCTCATTCTGTTTTTATTTTTGGAAAAACAAACATATATTTTACATAGAAAACTGCAACTGTATGATCTGACCCTCTTCTTTTATATGTGTATCTTGAACTTGTTACATTTAAATGTAGTTTTTGCATAATCTGTAAGCACAGAGTTGGCGCCACCGTCGAGGAAAATTATGAAGTTCATCGGGGGAAAAGCGTTATTTTAATTGAAACCAAATTTTTGTAAAACTTAGAAACAAATTTCCTTTTTTAATTAAATAAATTTGGATCATATCCCGACAGACAGAATCCCGAGACCCGACACATCGGAATCTCGACAAAACTAAAATCATATCAGTGTTGACCAAACGGCAATAGCCTAATAGCGGCCCTAGAGGAGCCGGGATACCATATTCTCTAAGAAGAAATCAATTGTTTATCGCCCAGACAGTAGCAAGGTTCCCGTGGGCCGCAACTGGAACTTTCCGGACCAAACGGTTTTAGGACTCGGACAAGCATCCGATGGGCAAGCCCAACATACGGATTGCTATTTGATTTTCGGAAAATTCGTTCACTTCGCAACCAAAAAATATTCATTGTACAAGAGAATGCTGCACGTTAAATCTGATTGTGGTCCAATGTCTTGACGCCTGTTGAAGTTGCGTCGGATGCCAGTTCAGGTGTTGAATGTTAATCATAGTTCAGAAATACGAGACAGTATACCTGTGTTTTTACATCAAGATAGAGCCCAAACCCTGACCAATATCCTTTTTTGTTCGACTTTAATTCAGCAAACCAAAAATCCAACAATATCGTAAACCCGATATACCAAATTCTAAATTTTCAATAAACTTTTGCGGTGTTCCACGTATACTATAAAGCATTTTTATATTTACGTTTTTAAAATATTATTCGAAATCTGAAATCATTGTAATTTTTTTTAATTGAGTATAACCCCTTTTTTAGTACAAACTAACTGGCACAAACGAAATTCCTGCCCTCTGTTAACAAACCTAAATAATTATAAAGATGAATATCTTATTATGAAGTATTTAATATATTCTATAGTACTATATTCTATTTACTATATAGATTTCAACATCTTAATTGCTGTTGCATTGCATCTCTATCCTTGCACAATAATAATTAACTCACCAAATTTAGTTAACATAAACACAATCAAATATACTATATTACATTTAAAGTACTATTCCCAGACACTCAGGAGACTTCAAAGCAGTATCCTTTATATTGGCAACTGAAACAATTGAAAACTGCTGGGTCTCAAATATCGTTTTAAGTCAGACTATTTTTAAAACTAGATGCAGATTCTACTTTAGGTATGTTGGTTTTTAAATCATGTACAAAAGTACAGACAGTAAATTTCGATTTATGACAGAAAATTTAAATAGTTTTATTTTTATAAAGTTAGTTTTTTTTTCACCAGTCAAAATTTATGCATAAGAAGATGACAAATGCATGTAAAATATGACCTGCGGATAGTGGATGTATTTCAAAACAACAGCACAAGCTGAAAATATCCTCACGCATTTAGATATTTGCAAAAGAAAGCAATAAAGGTCGACAATAAGTTTCACCCAAAGTTTCTGGGAATAGTATTGCCCTCCAGCTAGTGTTTTGTTCTTTAGTGCTTTATCGTTTCTTTGCATCTATTGCGATTGTGATAGATTGGAGATGGAGAGTAAGATGCGACTATATTGTACAAAGAATATGGCGAGCTTTAAAAATGTTCACTTTGGGTGTTTTTATCAGGAGTGTTTTGGTTTACGACCCTGGTCCTGAGGGGTTGTATTCACTTCCCACACTGCGTTTCATTTGCTTTTCCCATGTCTTTTCGTTGAACAGGATCGAAGGGAAGGACAACAGCCAGGCACGTAGGTATAGATTTTTTATGAGAGGGGTTCAGTAACTGAGAAAAGGATTTCTTTAGGTGCTGGTGCAACTCTGATGCGACGTTATTTTAACAAAACCAAGCCGCGCGCTAAGGGTTATCTATTTTAGCCTTGACAAAACCAAACCCTCATCTACAAGCAATATTATACGAGAAATTGTAATTTTTCTAGTTTTTTTAAAAGTATTTTATAATTTTTTAAAAAATTAGATTTTTATTTAATTTTTTCTTCTTGAATTTCAATGTGAGGGGTTTGAACCCCATGAACCACCCCCTTACCTATGTGCCTGACAACAGTCAACACAATGCAGGTTTCTGTTGTCCATCGTAGACGATATACATATGCTTGCCATTTGGTCTCTAAAATCATAGTGCGTTTACTTCTTCTTATAGTTAAATGTGATATTATCCAAAACGGGAGGAAATCTTTCACTTAGAAACAGAAAAAAATATATGAAGTGGATGATGGATTATAGACTAAGCATAATGTCGAATGTTTTCCGATCGTTACATTATCTATGATTTTACAAAAAGTACAATATGTATATAAGTAACTTAATACTTAAAGCCATAAATACTTTAAGAAATTAGTCCTGAAAATCCAAAAGCTTAAACTGGCATGTATACAGGACTGGTGCACGATAAATCTGATCGGAGTCTAATGTTCTAACGCCTACAAGGGTTGCTTTGGGTGCCAGCTCAGGTATTGTTTTCGTCATCTGACCAGGGTTAAAAAATCCGAGACATCGTTCCCGGGTTCTTATTTAGCTCAGTTATCAAAGATATAGTATATTTCTAGTTTAATATGGCAACAATGGTCAGTTATTTTGAATTGTGTTTCAAACGTTTTTGATGTGGCGTGTCCTTATTTTGTTTAAAATTTAAAAATGTTCGACGAAACTGTAAGTTTATTATTGATATTTACATCCTATATATGTTAATAATTTAGTGCTGCGCTGTGCAATGTTTTGATTGTCGAAAAGGGTAAGAAAAGAATAGATTCATAAGCACTCAAAAGTTTTAGTTTAAAACAGAACTCCTGTATTTTACAAAGGTTTCAATCATTAAAAAAAAAAAAAATTCGCTATAGTACTTTGGTTTGTGAATACCAATTTTTGGAACAGATGTAGTATAGAACATTTGGCGAGTTGTTTTTTTTGGCGACGAAAAATTGCTGTTAAACAAACATATGGTTGCCAGATTGAAAGTCGCCACAAGAATTGGGAAATAACAACAATGTCAGGTGGGGTTGCCATATTGTAAATTTATCGCCCCTTTAAAACACGCCAAAAAAAACCTTGCACGCCAAATAATACTACATCTGTACCCAATTTTTTAGAATTTTGCCAATAATACACGAATAAAAACTCGATTTAAAGTCATTTGGTAAATACCATCTTTGTTTTGTCGGTTAATGCAGTCTGGGTGCAATGTTTTTGATTTCCAACATCTGGCACAGCTTCCACAATGTTGAATCTTCAAGATATTCACATAAAAAAAAAATATTAGATTGCAAGTTTTCCCTCTTCCTAATAAAAAAGTTGGTACAGATGCAGTATAGGACATTTGGCGTGCGAGGTTTTCTTTTGCCGTGTTTTATAGGGCCTATAAATTTATAGTATGGCAACCATAGAGTAATGATTAGGGATGAACCGGATAGTGGTTTTGCCGGATATCGGATATCCGGCGCACATTATAAACCGGATATCCGAACTGGATTTTGCCGGATTTCCGGCTGTTTCTTTTTTATGAAATAATCTTCTCATACACACTAGAAAAAACGGAAATCGGTCTAAAATTACAAAATATTTTTTTATTCTATAATATTCCCCAATTCCTTACTTTTAAGGTGATACCAAGATTGAATAAACATTAAAACAACTTTTTTATTTACATAAGGTTATTCTAAGGTACTGCTAGCAATGGGTGTATGTTTTGTACACTTTAACCCATTAACGCCGGTTGGCAAGAAAACTTGCCATTTGACATTTTATTTTTTTTTCTTTGCCAATAGATGGTGGGAATTCTTCCAATTAGTGTTTTTTTCTTTCTAAGAATCAACCAATCAAAATGCGGCACTGCTTGTGTATTTCTCAGAAAGCTTTGTAGGTGAAATTGTGGTTCAAAGTTAGAATTTCTTTCGAGCGCGAATGATGCCTCGTCCATCATCACAAAAGAGGTTAAAAAAATACTTTTATTACTGTTTTTGATCTATTTTTTGTGCTTTATTGCAATTACATGAATCCATTGTTCATATTAATACACTAAAAAACTAAATAAAAAAATATTTTATAACTGTTAGGTAGACGTATTTTTGACTGGCAAGTTATCTTGCCAACCGCCGAATGTGTGAAGTTCGGCACTATAGGTAGTTACTTATTATTTTAAAGGTTCCGATACCGATTTGATTATTTATTTTAAATTGAAAGCTTAAACATGGTAAAAATTTAATTATGAATTAAAAATAAAATATTTTAGGTAAATATTTAATTTTTTTTCAAACAAAATATTTATTACCTCCCTCCCCCCTACTTTTCAGTCTTACACTAAATGAAACTTTAGATGTGTTTTTTAATCCTGACAGTGATTCTGAGTCAGATAGTGGCCATGACTGCCAAACATACTAATTTGGTTATCTAGCCCCTATTAAAGGTGCTGATGTAGATACTGACAAACATTCCGAAAGAAGTGATGATGAGGTGTAAGGTGATCTCGATCACTTTCCACGGATAATATTATCCTCCATATGCGAAATAAGTCGTCAAATATGACAGAGACATGAAACATGAAGAGAGCAATGCAGGTGACCCATCGTTATCAAGCACATATGTTCCCCCCAAAGGGACCAAAGCGAACAAAATCTGAAAGTAGAAGACCTAAAAAATCAAAGAAAAAAGACCGAAGCTGGAACAAAAATTAGAAATTAGTTGGGAATAAAATTCATGAATTTACTACTCTGTACAAACCAACTGCTGTGTATTTGTGTCACAAAAGCGTAAAATCCCCATTACAAAGTATGTAGCGAAAAATGCATCCGTACAAGTCAGACCAACAGTTTAATCGATGCAAAAATATTCCAATGCAACGTCCGTTTTGAGGTCTAATTTAAACGTAATCTTACAAGTTGGACGATTTCTAATCTTCCCTAACTTTCATAAGTGGATCCTAACTTTCATAAGGATCCACCTTCAACTGTTCAAAGTTCCTTCATATAGTTGGATTTAATATGTTATGTAAATTTGTCATTACTTAAGAATTTTTTGTGTATTTCTATATTTGTGTAGAATTTATAATACTTATAGATTTATGTGCACACTACAGACAGATTGGTCAAAAATCTTGCCAGTTAAAAAATCATAAAATTTATTTTCAAAAAAATCTGAAAAATTCAATTTATACTTTAATTTATCTAAATAGACAAGTTATAGCATAAAAAGTTATTTTTTTTCATTATTTCAAAGTCGCCGTTAATGGATTAAACTCAATTTCTGAATAATTGTATTTTTACCATATGCCCTTTCATTCCAAGCATGAAAACTCAAGTTTGCTTAAACTTTTGAGAAATTTATTTTTAAATTCAACTTTATATTAGTTGTGAAATGTTATGACCCTCCACCATAACGATTCGTTTAAAAAAATGTAATTGAATTTTAAAGTTAAAATTTGAAGAAAAAAAGTGTTTTTTTTTAAGGACTCTCGAGGTAAAAAATTATATAAAAAAAACTTTTAATGCTATAAACTTTTTGGAGGGTCATAACTTTAAGAAAGATACTTCAAGTAATTCCAACGAAAGGGAGAATCTGCACACTGTAAATACATTGGTAGAATTTTCAGGAAAATACTTAAAGCAAGAAGATAATTGATCGCCAAAAAAAAAAATTTCGATGTTTTATTCATCCGGATATCCGGCTCTTTACTTCCGGATATCGGATAGTTACCGGATAGTTAAAAATCAGCCGGATACCGGATATCCGTTTCATCCCTAGTAATGATACAAATAGAGGAATAAAAATGCTGATTTCCGTGTGTGCATCATTGAAACCACGTGATATGTGGAAAATTTGTCTCGCCTATGCGAAAAAGTTATTTCTTCTTAATAGATTTCCAATAGGACGGGCGATGGTTCACAGCCATCGCAAACAAAATATCACAGAAAAATGGCTGTCAGTACGTTGTTAGGGGAAAAAAAATTCTAAATAAATCCGTTTACATTCCATTGGAAATTTTTCCAGAACATATTAATTTAAAACAAATTATAAAATTATGTAAAAAAATCAAAATGTATTTTGTTTAAGATGAGATGTACGCATTCTTTTCTTAATTTTTATTAATATAATGCATTTCAATTGAGTAAATTTTTATAGAAAATTAAACTACAATTTCGTATCCTTGTAGGTAGCAAATTCGATGTTTGATAAGGTGTTTAATACTAAATTCATTACGCGCCAATTTTACTTGGCGGGCCTTGGCGACTTTCAGAACTAAACGAGATCGAAGTATTGTAATATGGTTTTGTGTTTAATTTTGTATTTAAATATCGTTTTTTGAGCAAGTGGCAAATTTAAGGGAGTTTAACAGATATATTAAAGAGATTTTTCTTACTTTGTAGTTTTGAAATAATTGCATTACGTTTTTATGTAAAAAATTTACCATAAGCGAAGTTCTTTCAATTGTGATTTTGTATAGTTCAATAAGAAAATATGAACAATAAAACCTGAGAAATATAAAGAGTTTCATTTCTTTAAGTATTGAACACACAGAAAATGATATTTTCGTTTTGTTAATGATGGGGAAATATTAGCGCATATTGTTTGAAAATAAGTAAATACCTACATACCGTATATACTCGCGTATAAGCCGACCCCTTAATTTTAGACCGATTTTTTGTCCAAAATCGGAAACTTGTGTATAAGCTGAGTTGTATTTTCGTACGAGAAAAATCCCGATTAAAATCGGCAAATCCTCGACAAAAGAGTGAAATTTTAATTAGAAAAATAAATATTTAAGCCTAGAAATTAAAAGTTTAAAGAAACTGGCTGGAGAAACGGCCTTCCTCGAAGTTCGTGACGATTCATCGGACTTAAAAGTATATACCATTTGCGACGTTCTGGTGTCTTTCAAACCTCCATCGGACTTCTTAAATTAAATCTCCCTTATTATCAAATAAAATATTTTAAACCACAAACTTAAATACCAAAATGTGCAATTTCTAATCCTTAACATCGTTTTGTAAAGATTTAAAAAACATCAACTATTTTCTGTCAACATCGTTGACTACTGTCGCTATTAAATACGGATGAGCATTTTTTTCTCCCATCTCGTAAGGAAATACTACTACTTTATGGATGAATATATATTCTGATTAAAATATTTAGTTTTTAATTACGAGATAAATGACTTGAAAGTAGAAGTTGAATTCATCGAATTAGCAACCCCGATTTTACCGCTTTAAAGCCAATTCCATCCAAAATAATAATGAAACAACTATTAATATCTGTACATAAAATTATAAGGAATAAAATCTGCATTGGCGAAATAAATTTTGTTTAATTATTGCAATCGAGCAAAAAAGACATTGACTTTAAAGTGGTGTCATTCGCTACGCACGATGTCAACTTCTTAGTCTTCCATCCAAAATTCTATTAAAGTAGTGTTTACTAGCTTCATAAATTCTACAAACCAATTAAATATTTATTAAAATATCTACTTTTTATTAAGTTAAACTGATTATTTATGTGAGTAGTTAAACTTTGCGTTACGATTATGCTGCAATGCGCAGAACGGTCTTCAGTCAGCACGTGACGCACATTCTCGATCTCAGAAATGTGTCGGCGCGATTTCAGAAGAATCCGCTAATTTCAACTTCTTTCTTTTTCCCATTTTAGGCAAATTATATTAGAAATTTTAATGACCCGCGTATAAGCCGACCCCCCTACTTTTTGATTAAAATTTTGACTTAAATTTCTTGGCTTATACGCGAGTATATACGGTATATATTAAGAAGTTGAATACCGACATGAACGCCTTATCACCAAAAAGGAGAAAGTGAGTCAAATTTGGAACTCCTGCAGATGTCTGAATGCCAAATGTTGGAGCGCTAAAACCACGTGATGTTTTTTCTTTTTCTATCTTGACAACGCAGCCTTAGGAGAGTCTGGCATTGAAGGCGCTCTCTATTTAATATTACAACTTATTTAATTGTATAATTTTAAAATTTTATTTTCTTGTGAAAATTTAAACGTTAAAAAAAAAAACTAAATTTTACAAGCTTTAAAAAAAAGCTTTTTGAAAAGAGAAAATTCTGGCTTTTCTGAAAAAAAATCCAATGAAAGTTAAGCAAAGTGCCTTTTATGATAAATCTACCCTGTCCTTTTTTATAACTGTGAACACTAATTACAGACTTGCGATTCAAGCCCATTTCTGCACACATTCCTGCAAAGAAATTTCAATCGATATTGGACTGTTCTGAAATATTCAAATCGTCTACAATCCATTTATTAATTCGTCTTTTTTAACTATAAATACTCCACTAGCAAAATATTGAATATACCTAACTTACGTTTGTCGAACAATGAACCAAACTCTTTTATACTCTTTACTAATAATTTATACTATACTCTTTACAAATAATGTAACTTTATAAACATTGTGATTTGCAATAGTAAAATAGCACATGTATACATTAATCCTTTCTCTTAATAGCATGAATCTTATGTATGCACTTGTTATTATAGATTCTGAGGACGATCACCTGAAAGTTTGGAAATTACAAGTTTTCAGAAACAAACAGTGAAGCAAGCAGAAGTAAAAATTCAGTGATTGAAAGTAAGAATAAAGTAAAAAAAATCAGAAGATGACCATAAAAAAGCTTTTTAAGGGAAAGAAAAGTCTTAAAAAAACTATGACTCCAATGAAAAGTCCTTTAAATAGAAGCAAGACACCAATGAGAAGTCTTCCAAATAGAAGCAAAACGCCAGTGAAAAGTCTTTTCAATAAAAGCAAGACACCATTGAAAACTCTTTCACAAAGAAGCAAGACACCAATCAAAACTCCTTCACAAAGAAGCAAGACACCAATCAAAAGTCCTTCACAAAGAAGTAACACACCAATCAAAACTCCTTCCCAAAGAAGCAAGACACCAATCAAATCTCCTTCACAAAGAAGCAAGACACCAATCAAAAGTCCTTCACAAAGAAGTAACACACCAATAAAAACTCCTTCGCAAAGAAGCAAGACACCAATGAAAACTCCTTCACAAAGAAGCAAGACTCAAATGAAAAGTCCTTCACAAAGAAGCAAGACACCAACGAAAAGTTCTTTACGAAGAAGCAAGGCACCAACGAAAAGTCCTTCAAAAAGAAGCAAGGTGTCAAGAGAGCTAGAAGAAAATAGTGACAGTGACAATTCAGAGAGTGAAAGTGACAATTCAGAGAGTGAAAGTGAGGATGAGGAAAAGAAAAGAGAACATGCTACGAAGACTTTGGGAAGAATTGATGATGAGAATAAGAAAGTGAGACTCCTCGCATGCAAAATTTGTAAAAAAGAATTTAAATTATATTGGTCTTTGGTGAGACATGAGAAAGTGCATAATAAAATGATTTATGCATGCCTTCTTTGCAAAGAGAAATTTGGGTTCAGGGAATCCTATGGTAAGCATATGAAAAACCAGCATCCTCAAGTAGATGTCTTTCCTTGTGCATTTCTTTCTAAATGTGAAGCGAGTTTCAAAACCCAAAAAGAAAAGAGAGACCATGAAAAATCTCATCTGAAGTATTCATGCCAATTTTGCATGCAAGGATTTCTGGGAAAGGGTATAATGCGAAAGCATGTCCAACTAGTTCATTATTAATCTGGCAGAAGTTTCGGGATTGGTGGTATATTTTGAAATTCAGAAGTTTTTAATTATTACAATTCACCTGCTGCAATGAATAACAAACAATTGGGTGAGAGTCCAAGTTTAAAGTATTTGTTTATTGAAAATAGAAATTACATTTCTAAAAATTTAAATACCATTTTAATCAACAAGCCATCTTTTTAAACTCTCCCTTTAGTCCATGAATAGGATAGCTTTCATATTACTTGCTCAAAAAAGGATTGTAATTTGGAGCCGATGCAGTTGTCAATGCACCCTTTGATATGGTCATTACTTGCAAAGCGCTCACTAGAAAGTGTGTACCATAGGAACTTAATAAGAAGCAATATCAAGTGTATATATGCTGCATGTGGAAGAACTACCCATACTAGGACAAAAATAATTCATTTTGACGAAGAAACAAGCAAATGAGTACCTTACAACAATTTGACTTGTCGTATTAATCGGCTATATTAAGAGCTTTTATGTTTTGTTCAAACAATACATTCAGCATTGGAAGTTTCAACAGGCTTCAGAAAGTCAAAATGATGCACACCTGTCCAGAGGTGCAGAAAATGTTTTAGGCCCTTAAAATTTCCTGGAACACATTTTTTCAACAAAAATTTCTTCGACAATATTGTAAGGCAGTTTTCATTCTAGAAATAAAAAGGGGCAGGGCGCTGATGGCAGTAAAAGGGCAATTTCAAAAAATGTTTTGGGTGGGCGCGGCCACACATTGAATATATTGCTGCATATTGGGCTATTGTTGATGGTTCGTGGCCTATCTCGACGGAAAGACCCGTACAAAATTGATGAAGATATTACTTAAATCAAAATTTGACATTTAAAAATTCAGGTTTTTTAATTCAATTTTAAAACCAAATCTGTAAGTAGCCCTAATCAGATCCCTTACAAAACTGATAAAAAGGCTACTGAAATCCAAAGTTTGGTAATAAAATGCCTAGTCTTGCAACTTTGCCCAAACCATTTTCTCTTTAAAAAAAAAAACTTAACATTTCATAAACGGACACAGGCAACCAGTAGAATTCATGGAATGCCCCATGCTCGAAATTACTGCGGAATCGTTGCGATTTCACAACACGCACAGTTAAAAAGGAATTTGTTTTTCTACTGTCATAATGCATTTAATTCCAATTTACCCATAAATTATTTTAATCGATGCCTTTTTTTAAAGACAGCTAGGGAAGCAAGGATGCTTGTGCTTGACTAAAAAGGCATTTTTTAAAAAGAGACATAAGATTGCTATCGAGAAGAAAAAAGGGAAGGGTTAATCACATTTTTCCATTTAAAAAAATGTAACTGTCAGCAGGACGGTGACAAAAGTGAAAACTTTGTGCTAACGTGATGCTTTCTTTGGTATTAATCAAATAATGTAATTAGTTTTTTTAAAGATGAATACATAATTTCATAAGGGATGTACAAAAAAACCCCGAAAAGTAGATATCTTCGTTATAATTTTTATTTTTCGTCCTTAATAAACATTTCCCTGGGCACTCCAAATTTCCCCCAAACCTTGTTCTGTGGAAATTCGGAATAAACTTCAGGTGTGAGGTCATATTCTGCACCCTTGCTCCTTTCATATATCACTATATATTCACCACAATAACTTGTTGTTATGGCATTTAGGGTTATCATAGTAAACTAAGTTTTCGTCTCCTATTACGATTTTTCTCAAGAAAGATTCTTTTATATTCAGTGCTTAGCAACAAAAATGTCGAAACATTCTCGATGCTGTGTTCTGTAAGCTCATGTGTACACCATTTCCTAGCATGCGAGCGTTTTAACGATTGTCGAGTGGTCAACTTCTTACCCAGTTGGACGTGAATCCTCTTAGACCGGTACTGCTAATAATAATTTTCAAGTTGTTGATGCCTTCCATTTATTGGCTTGTGCTTCAGTTTGAAATCTTCTTTATTGAACTTTACAAACCATTTCGCAAACCATTATCAATGTTGTCCTCTTCAATTGCTTCGGCGATAATTCTCGACTTCTTTAGTAGCTGACTTTCTTGTGTGTGTATTGAATATGCAATGTTGAACATGGAACTTTTAGGCAGCCATGAACTATGAACTTGTTTTGTTGAAAAACTAGATATCAACCTATTTAACCCTTTGTTCTTTTACTTTTTCTAGATATTGTCAACCATATTTGTAATTAAATATTTTTATTATAATTGACAAAAATTCAATGCACAAATACTTTATTTTTTTAAGCTGAATATTCCTTACACTGCATCTCCAGTTCTGCTTGTAATTTTTTTTTTTAATATTCTTTGTTGTAATAATTGTTTTATGCCATTTAAATATTGTTTTAAAAGCTGTCTCTGTAAAAATTGTGAAATATACAGGTTGTATGACAATTATCTTTTACAATTTTGACACGCAACAATGCATTTGGCCGTGGCTATTCACTATGTGGCCAGCGGTAATTCTCAAACACCCTGTATTAGCTGCTTAAATGCAATTTTGTCAAATTTAATGAATTTGCTAGGTATATACTTTTAAATTTATATTTATGACTGAAATAATTAGTTTCATAAGTCTTCTAAGAGGTTTGGATGTCTATAGTTGACAATAGACCTCTAGTTTTCCCAGCAGATGCACATTTGTTTTCGACTCGTTAAAAAAAATATGTTGAAAATAATTTCAAATTCCGCATTGGTTCAGATATGCAAATTTTTTATTTAGGTATTTCCTTTGCTGCTTAAAAAGTTACAAGAATATGGTTTTGTGTACTATTTAAAATTGCATTGAAATTTATCTTCAAAATCAGTCGTTTCATAATATAATATTTTTAAGCTTCTGCGTCGCAGGTATAAATATTTTTTTGCGAAACCAACATCTGATAAAATTAATATCCAATTAAATTTTGTAAAACCATTTCTTGCAGTCTTTGAATTTATTGTATTGTAATTAATTTTATTTTGAATGTATTTATTTTTACGGTAGTGTATGCATATTTAAAATTGCTTATTAATATACTTTTTGATAAAAATCATGATGCATATATAAGGTTCCCGACACCGGAGCTCTTGAAAGAAATTCCGTCGGTGAATGTTGCATTGACTATGATTTATAATATAGTGTCATCTTAAACTTTTTACTATTGCATGCATATACTATATATATTCTTACATTTTTTTTATTACCTAATTGATGGTGGATTTATTTCTTTGTATTACAATGCACTTTCTAGTGTTAAAATTGGTCTTGTGGTCTATTAATGAAAATAAAACGAGTGTATTTTCAAAGAATTAATAAAAGATATAGCACCCAATTTGAAGTATTTTTTTAAATTAAGATTTTTTTTCTTTTAGAATTCTAAGTAGGGATGAAATGGATATCTGACTGATTTTTAACTATCTGGAAGCAAAGTGCCGAATATATGGATGAATAAAATACCTCATACTTGAGAGAGAAATATTACAGCTCTTAATTTCATTACTACAGTAGACTCGCGATGACTCGAATTTTTCGATATCACGAAAAAAATCAATTTCCCTGCACCTTCATTACTTATTTAATGTAATTTTATCTCTTTAATTCGAATTTTTTTGTCGTTATTTTCAATAACTCGAAGTTTCCTCGCAACTCAAAATTTTGTTTTCCTC
The DNA here is from genome assembly GCA_963932185.1 of Troglohyphantes excavatus. Taxonomy (NCBI): domain Eukaryota; kingdom Metazoa; phylum Arthropoda; class Arachnida; order Araneae; family Linyphiidae; genus Troglohyphantes; species Troglohyphantes excavatus. The sequence goes on along the minus strand of OZ010669.1, from coordinate 68,346,755 downwards.
TTAAAACTAAAGATTTTAAAGAACTTTTAGCCCATATGTAATTGACACGTTCTTCTTATCAGTTCTCTTTCTTATTGTGCGTTACTGAAAGGGAATACACAACAATGGATTCCTACCTGTGCCTCGCCCTTTTGTTTAAATGTCGCCAGACTGGATTCCCCGAGTTGTATCCCGTCCTCTTTAACACAGTCAGTCAAAGAATATTAATGATTTATCGTCCCTCAAGCCAGCTGGCGTTTTCGGTAAAGTGAGTCACTTTCTTGCAACATTATACCGACCGTCCAGAAAGCAACTAACTAAAAATATGAAGACGACACTCGAACCCTTCACACTTTTGTTTAGGCTTTCGTGTGGTGTTGATTTGTCGCTGTGAATAATGGCGACAAAACGTAAATGCAATGCACTCTCTATAGCAGCATTTGATAAGAGATCGCTCTCAGAAGAAGAATGATAATGAAGAATGCGAACCTCCTCCAATGATAACTTTGTAAGAGACTCTATCTTCCATAAAATCTATGCGTGCATCAGTGGCGGATTTAAGGAAAAAGTCCCAGGCGGCAAAGCCTTCAAGATGCCCAGTTTCATACATAGGTGGAGCCGTTCATATATTACGTCTTACATATTTACCAGGGGGTAAGGTGTAGGGATCGTTGTGGTTATGTGACGTTGGAAAAATTTCTAGAACAAAAATTATAAAACTTGTTGCCCAGATCGAACTTTTTTATCTATTTTTGCACGTTGATTTATTTCATTCAACACGCCCCCAGAAATTTAAAATGAAATAGTGTAAGTATACTTGTATTTATTTTTACCAAAACAGTTTTTTTATAGGATTTTCGATATCTCGAATTTTTATACACCTCCCTTCGAGTTATCTGGTAGCTATAGGGTTCCAACGCCTAAAAATTCAAATTGCGTCTTGTGAAAACTTTTTTTCCGGGAAATAAACAAATTTGTTCTTAGAGGCGAATATGGTAATCCAGCACCTACTTCGTACACAATCTGACTATTCCCTGCCACACATCTGGAATATTCAGAAAGAATGTAAATTATGTAAAATATAACACTTTTTGAATTTTGAGTACATGAACATTATCTGAAAATTTTAAATGAACGTTTCCCTATATTCTTTTAACGAATAATGACCATTTTATTATAAAATCTTTAAAACGTAAATTTTTTTAATGCCACTTTGCTATGCACTTTTCATTTCATTAGCTTCAATATTAATATATAAAAAAATGAATTTTTTGGTGTATATTTCTTGGTCTGGAATTTTTCGGAAAAGTCTGAATATCGATTAGCAATACAAATGTTGTCTAACTACAGGCAAGCACTATGCCCAGTAAGGTTGATCCTGTCTATTTAACACATTGTAAAGTTCCCAAATACCAACCTACTAATTGCTTTTTAAAACTACCCAATTCTGTAGAATTAATAAAATATTAGGCAAACTATTCCACCTGTCTATTACCCTATTTAAAAAAAAAATCTTTTTAACCTCCTGATTAAGCTGTATGTGATCCCATGTGTCTTACATCGAAATAGGAACACAGATAAAGTGAAAGTTCAACCAAGTCACATAAGATAAAATATCATAAGTTTTTATATTAAAAAAAAAGTATGTATTAGTACGAATAAAGAGCATGGATTTATTTTTACAAAGAGAATAGAAGTCAAACCATCTGTATATTTTCATATTCCAATTAATACACATTTTATTGAATATAATTTACACAAATAAACTTGCATTTTAAAGCAATATTTTGATCTTAGGAAACAGTTTAAAGTACTTTTAAAAAGCATTGTAAATTAAACTTTTGTTGCAAAATATTTAGATACTAATCACAAGTGTATTGAAAGTTTAGGCAACTTAAAAGCACATTACAATAGATATAAAATATTCTCCAGGTGATTACTCCAAGAACAATGGATTAAATTAAATTAAACTTTTTATCATGAGCATGGTCTTTGATTGGATCTAGAGTATTATTATGAATGTAAGATTCACACGCATAGCACCAAACTGACAAGTCGGAGAAACTCAACGTGAGATAGTGCTTCATATCCATCCCATGCTGAAGCATATGCTGATTAATGAACCTCCCGCAATAGACTTGATAGCAATGCAGGCAAACCCAATTTTCATTTAGATTGTTGCAAGCTTGACAAGGGGCTTTCAAATTGAGCCCTTCATTCGGGATTGGTTGCAGTAATTCCAGATGGGGGCAATATTCTAATGGTGTAACACAAAACACAGCATCATTGCCCATTTCAATTTCGTAATCAACAAAAGATTTGACAGCCACATCTTGAAATTTAGGGATAGCCACAGGATCACTGGACTGACGCCGCTTGTTGCCTACTTTTTGGGTTTGGTCAAGACTTGGTTCTAGTTCAACCGATTTGAGTCGATCAGGAACCTCAACATCGAAAGCTAGACATTTCCAGTGACTTTTATGCACCCTGATGACGTTTCTTATTGTCTCTATTCCTTCCGCACTGGGCTTTGATGGTCTTAAAGGCACACAATTTTCACCCAGTAGTGCAGACAAACAATGGGCGGCTGTATCAGGTGCGTTTTCACAACCAAGATTTTCTTCCGACACCACTACCATCTTGCCATCGGCTAATCCACTTAAAAGCCTGGTCATTACACTGAAACAGGCTGGAGAAAGGCGTGTGCGAATTGCACTGTCGTCGTATCCTAAGGAAACCAGGACGAACTGAGGACAAAATTCATAAGCAATTGGAAGCACAATGTTGAAAAAAGCGCCAAGGTAGTCGCCATCGGCGATTGCATGATGGAAGGGAATGTTGACATTGCAACCTTTGCCATCACCCCTGCCATCTTGTTTTTCTTTGGCTTCAGGTGATGTAGGAAAGTAATCTCCATCATGGTAATGCATTGATATGTACAGAACTTTGTTATCGTCATAAAAAAAGTTTTGGGTGCTGTTTCCCCGTTGAATGTTCCAATCTACGATAAGAACTTTATCCATTTTGTGTTGTGTCACTAGATACTTGGCAGCAAGAGCTACGGAACTGAAAACAGAAAATCCGGATGCATTTTCTGTGTCGGGATAATGTCCTGGGGGACTGACCAAAGCAAAGCCATTTACACATTTTCGAAGTGCAACAGCATTAATAAGTTGCAGAAGTTTCTCGCATGAACCATCATCTGAGATGTAGGATTGTTGGCATAACTTAATCGCTTGCATTTCTTGCTTGAAGCCTTCATGAACTTCAGGATTTAAATCTAAGACTGGGTGGATTTCATCATGATAGTTTGTATCTTTAATTAAACTGATCTCTTCTTCAGTGGTATTTGGTGTCTGAAGGGAAACACACTTGGAAAGCAACCCACAGACTTGAAGCTTTTCATAAAATTCAGTCACACCTTTAACTGCTTCTGCATGATCTACAAGAGCACACTCAGATTTGGGAGCGCTCAGGTCAAAGAGGAAACATGTATGATGTACAGGAACGGACAAGTCTGCTTTAGAAATTACCTCTTTGATCTCTGCCTCAAGTGCATTGGTCAGATTTACTGGTTGAACTGGATAATCACCACGCGTTTTAAAAACAGTCCATCTTTCCCTTGGGTTTCCTGTGTACTTCAACCTCATGAGATGCTTAGAGCTACCGCCATCATCAAATTCAACATCATAAGCATTCTGCAGCCTCACCGATTCCCAGAATGGGCGTTGGACAGATAACGCATTGAGAATGCTGTCAACAGTGACATCGCTCAAACTTGTGCATGGAGCGAGTGAAGGACAGGGATCACCAAGAAGCCCCCTTAAAGTTAGCGCCACACTTTCCGAAAGCGACGACAGGCAGTAGCCCCCTTCTAAAATGACACAGATACGTCCATTTGCAAGGCACGATAAAGAATTCAGCAAGTGAGAGTATGCTTGTGGAGTAACTTTCATTTCACCTTCGACACAGCCGAGAGCAGCGTCATAACCTCCGGATATCAACACCAGTTCCGGGCAATACTCATAAGCAATCGGTAGCAAGACATTGTTGAATATAGCTAAATACTCTGCATTACCCTGGCCAGTCCCGTTTAAAGGCACGTTAATATTAAATCCCTGGGCGGATTTACCACCAACGAAATCGAAATGCGACTCTCGCAAATTGGGCCAAAAACCACCACTTTCATAACGGTGGATGGAGAAGTAGAGTACTCTAGGGTCTTCATAAAATATCTGCTGAGTTCCTTGACCATGATGAACGTCCCAGTCGACAATCAAGATTCTCTTCATGTTACAGTGATCCAAGGCATACTTAGCAGCAATAGCGACGTTATTGAAGAAGCAGAACCCACACGCTTCTTTCACCATAGCATGGTGACCAGGAGGTCTCACAACGGCTAAACCGTTGCTGATCGATCCGTTCAGAACGTTAGAAACCAACTCCAGGGTACAGCCTGCAGCCAACAAAGCGCACTCGTAAGTTTTGGGATTGAAGTAAACGGAATCGTATCTCGATGAAAGTTTCTCTAAGTCGTCGACGTTATCTAAAGCCTGGGACATTTTTACGTCGTTTATGTATTCTTCCGTGTGGACTAAGCGCAGCTCGTCTTCTGTGGCAAATCTCGAAGGCAAAATGCGGCATCTCTCCGTTAAATTGTAATCTTGAATTTTTTGCAGGGATAAAAGATACCGCTCAGGACGTTCAATATGTCCCGAATCCCACCAGCAGCTATGCTCAGCCATGCGATTATCATAAATAAGGCCAGTTTTGGTTTCCATGTCGACTGAAGTAGGAGCCGTCAATTTTAGTTTTCAGTAAAATGAAACAATTTTAAAGCAATATTTTAGAACAAATTGCTTTTGCAAGGAGTTACTTATGCACAATAGATAAAATTAGTAGATGACAGTAGGAGTTGTTTTCTAAAAAGATAACAGATGATGGAACGAAATATGCGGCCAACGTAGCTTTATTTTGATTACAAAATTATATATATTTAGTGCTGCCATTCGCTAGCAAGAATTACTGCATCAGATGTCTTTCTTAGCATGCATCAAGAATAGGAGAGTTTCACGTGACGTATCAACATGGTAACTTACTAGTAGTTTCGATTTCTTCCCTACAGCAGACAACTTCGCTTTTGTTTGTTTAGTCGCTACACTTGCAATTATGGGAAAGTTTGTTTATAATATTTGTTTTTTCTAAATAAGTAATATTTTTATTCCATATATGAATAAATTTAAGTACAGAAATATTTATATTATATTTGTATATAATTCGAATTACAACAAAATACGGAAAAATACTTTTATTTCAACACAAAAATACTTGATAAACGATGAGTACAATCTATCTCAGTGTATGTAGTAAATATTTCTATATTGAGGTATTATTTACAGACTAAAACTTCAAATTATAGTACAAAACTTCTACCCCTATAAAACTTCTTCGGCGTCGAGGATTTTCTCCATGTTCTGTTGGAACAGCGGTCTTCTTCTTCTCAGCGTGATATTCCCCCGAGGTTGGTTAATTGAAAAATGTCAGTGTAGACATGTGTTCGTTGGTTTGTTAATTAACATCGTACTATAACTTAACAGTGGGCTGTTAAAGATGATTTGACATGGTTAAAAAATACGAGGCCTTTTACCAGAGTCTCTTTACGAAGTAGGCCGTTGTTAATAGCCCAGTGTGCAGCTCTAGAGCAAAGTTATTTTAACCAAACCAAGCACGTGACGTTGAGAAAGGTTTAAAACTGTTTTTTTCGGTGTCTTTTATCTTGTTTTTCTTATAAGTAAGAAAGTACGTATGGAAAAACATTAACTGTATTTTTAAATTCAAGAAATGCGTACTTTTATTTTAACACAAATACATACATGCACAGAGATGTGTGCAAACTAACTTATCGTATGAAGTCTTTAAAAGAAGATATTTCTTATTTTGACATTTTTTAATGACTATGGAACTTTTTCGCCGTCTCATTCGGGATTCTCCCACTGAACTCTAATAGGGTTGCTGGAAGGCTGAAAGCCGGTTTCGCCAATAGGGGAAATGAAGGTATGGCGGCTCTCGCCAACTCAACTCAAAAAAGGGACGGGAGATAGGAGTTTCCATGCTAAAATCGCTTTATTTAAAAATTTATTGCGCTCTAAGTACAACTCTTTTGATAACGCTGATTATTGCAAAAAATCACGGAAATATTGTAGATAGTGAGAAAAAATGTTGTTTGTGTTGCTTTTATGGGGAAATATTATTTTTTAGAAGTTTTATACGTCCACATGAGTGGCTATATTTATTAACTTTTAACGGTAATTTTAGTTATTTTATGGTTCAATGCCTAAAATATTGCCATAATTAATTGAAGGAATTTAATATTAATTAATAAAAAATTAATTAACATTAAAATAATTAATAATTAACAACATAAATATTTTTTTAATTGTAATAAAATTTTAAAAACTATATTTTAATTGGTACTAATGAGCATGTATAGTACCACTTAGCAATATGGGACCGAGTTTCAATTATGATTTATTACACAAGCAGCAAATAATAAACTAACAATTTTTAAAATAGTGTGATTAAATTTTTAATTTGAAGAAAATATATACAAAAATTATTATGCAATAATACTCTTTAATAATTAGACTAACTGTGCTTTATTAATTAAACTATTAATTATATTATATACTTTATTAATTAAACTATTAATTATATTATATACTTTATTAATTAAAGTATTAATTATATTATATACTTTATTAATTAAAGTATTAATTATATTATATACTTTATTAATTAAAGTATTAATTATATAACTTTATAATTAAACTATTAATTAAATTATATACTTTATTAATTAGACTACACTTTATTAATTATAATACTAATTAGATTATACTTTATTTATTAGATTATACTATTAATTAGATTAAACTGTGTTAATTAAACTATATTTTATTAATTAGATTCATTTATTAATTAGAGTAAGCATAATTAATTAAATAATTATCAATAAGCGAATTTACAAATAATTACGATAACTTCGGCCTTATAAGTCGGTCTTATAGTTATAATCAATAAATATACTTTTGTAATACAATACAAAAAGTAATCCCTATTACAATGTAACCGGAATAAAACAAATTTACTCACTATTTTTTAGTTCAAATATAGTGTTTTTCTGGAACTCTTAATTAAAAATTATAATATAATTGATTTTAAAACGTAATTAAACATTTTAGTAACTTTTCAAAAACGTAATAAAAGGAAATTTTATGTGATTAATGATTTATTAAATTTCTCTTTAAAAAATCCGTATCTAAGGTCTAAACTCGTATACTATAATCCAATTATCACGTAAAATAGCTCGCCAACTGTAGTCAAAATATAATTGAAACAGCATCAAAAGCAAGCGATAAAAGTCGCCCATCTGGCAGCCATGTGCCTAACTCAACCCATTTTCGCGCCCATGCAGGCTTCATCGGCTTCAATATCCTTCTTCCTTCTAGGTCTTATACATTTCTATGGATTCTCCCCAATCGGGATAACAGCGGTCTTCCTTCTACATGTGAAACTCCTTCATTCAACTCCCGCAACAGCACTTTAACAATAGTGACGTCACAATTTATACGAATATATGTCACTGGTATGTGTATTAATAAGAAAACCTCCCTTTAAACTAGACACTTAAATAAAAATGAAATATTCTTAAAACAATATATAAATATTATTACTCAAATTTTTCTTATAAAAAAATTATGCTTTTTTTAAAGAATAACAAAATACATCGGTCACAAGCCACATCCAAAAACCAGAAAAACCAGGGGCTGATCCACTGATATTTTTCATGAAAAGTAATGTTACAGACCAACAATTTATGTTTAATATATATTTTGTTTATATTTCATTGTAATAGTCGAAAAAGTAACAAGGCGAAGTTTATCAGGTTAGCTATTACAGTTTCGTTTTTCTTGAATTTAATTTATACGAATTTTAAACTTGGATTTTGTCAAACTTAAGTTACTCAAGTTTCCTCACTTATGCGTCTTAATTTCTTACCATCACTCAAATCTATCAACAAAATTCTATTTGCGGGCTATTATCATTTTATTTGTGAGTACACAATTGTATTGTTTTATTTCTGAAGCTGTAACCAACTTTGTATTGCATGCCAAATTTGAGGATCGTTCGCCTTTAAATAGCCGCTATGAATCAGCATCAAAGTTTTATCATTCCTGCTTTTGTGTTTTCTCTAATTTTATCGCAGTACGATATGAATATAAAAGTTTACAAAAGTCAACTATAATTAGTTTCTTAAGAATTATTCCCAATTGAAGTGTTAGTCATATGTAATTCTGAAGTCCGTTTATTCAGTTTTGGTTAATCTGTCTTTTACGGTCGTCCCGATATTTCGCCAAATCTGGCAAACTGGCGCTAATCGCCGATGCATGGGGAAAGTGGAGTTCTTTGATTGGCAACCAAACCGGTTTTTGTCGCCAATTTAGCGTAATGAATATAGGATTTTAAGAAAAGTAGCCAAGGCGACCGATTAGCCAAAAATATAATCAAATTAATAAATTAAGTTGTGTAGTAAACAACATATTAGTAAGGTGAATAATAAAAAGGGACTAAATATGAAATTTGAAAAAAATATGAAATTTAAAATAGACATTTTCATGCATTCAACAAATTAAGCAATTATTGATTCAAATGCACTGAAGGGCCACACTGATTTTTCATCAAATTTTTTAAAATTTTTTGTCTGGCCCTCAGTTGCCCGTGGATACAGACGTTCGGCTAGTAATCAGAAGATTGTGAGTTCGAACCCGACTGGTGGACTTGACAAAGAAAAGTAAAAATGTAATGATCTTGCGAAATTATTCTGTCATGTATACGGGACTGGTGCACAATAAATCTGAGCCGAGTCCAATGTCCTGACACCTATTGAGGTTACGTTGGGTGAGAACACAGGTGTTGTCCTTGTCATCTGACCATGGTTAAAAAATACGAGACATCGTTCCCGGGTCTTTCCTTTGAGATAGGCCCCGAACCGTCGCCAGTAGCCCACTGTATAGCTCTAGTGTATGTCGATTAACCAACCCAAACCTACATTGTTTGGCAACCCTGCAGGGAGAAAATGGAAAAATTCTTTGAATGGTAACAAAACCGATTCTTGTTGCTAAGTACGCTATCAGGAATATCGCTTTTTCACAAAAGTTGCCAAGAATGACCATTTAATACATTTTAACCCAATTATTGTATTTAAAAATAAATTCTATAGGGCCTGTTCGGAAGAGTGCCAATTTCATAGTCAGCTGTGTTGATAAGGCTGTACGTTAATTTTTTTCATTGTACAAATGTCCATTGCTATCCATCCATAAATAGGTTGGTCATGGTGTGGAAGTGCTGTGCTAGCTCAAGTGTTGTCCTCGTTATCTGACCGTGTTTCAAAATTATTAGTCGGTATTTATATTTAAGATTTTTTTACTAAAATTGCTGGGTTATGATCTTGGTTTTTTATTTCTAGCTATCTATATTGCTGCAAAAATCCTATTTTAATGAAATAATTTTGGAAAAAAAATAAAATATTTAAAATGAATTATGTAGATACTTTGAACTATTTTAAATAATAACAATACAAGGAGAAAATGTCAAGGACCAATGTCAATTTTATTAGGTGTGTGACGAATAGTGATATTAATAAAATTTTTTTTTAAAGAATTGGTCACTTTCCTAATATATATATTCACTCATAAATATAAATTGTTACTGATAAAAAGAAATAAAAAATATTGTTCCTGTTAAATATGTTTTGTAATTTTTTAATGATTTTAATCACCGCTCTACATATTTCTAAAAGTTATTTAAAAATAGTATAGTTCACAGAAAGTTATGTTAAATCAGTCAATTTTTTTTATCAATTACAAGCAAACAATTTTTCAAATTTTATTTTATTTTTCTAAAACCTGTTTTTGCGCTCTGCTTTTATGACAGACGTCCCATCCTTAAATTTTATCATATTTTTAAAAATATATTTTGAATAGATTATTAATCTTAAACTAGCAAATTAAATAAAAAATGTCGTCAGGCTTCTCGAACCCTTCAAATCAAACAATTCCGTGATTTCCATGACATTGCAACAAAGCTATGCCTCAAACTTTCAAGACATTTTTCTCATAATTATCAATTTTGACATAGGTTCTTCTTCTTCCAAATCACAGATATATGAATATTACATAGAGCACATTTGAAAATTGTCATGCTAAATTTTTAAAGCAAAGTGCTCTCTAAATTTAAGAGCACTGCATTTTGTATGGACTGACATCCAACCAGTTTTTCAGTTTCATATATTAGGGTTTATTTTTCATATGTTCAGTCAAAATCCCTCCATTGATTAACAAAGTTATTAAAAAAGACTCCAACTGTCAAGTTTTGTTGGAAGAGGTATTATTGGACATTTGGCGAATTTTTTGTCACAAAAACTGTTTTTCGATTTGTGCCGATGAATTTTAGAATTTAGTATCAAGTTTTATGCAGCAGAAGCGTTTAGTAGACTTTCCTGGTGTTTAAAATTATTGTCCGTCATTCTTAAGTGCACGCACTTACCGTGCGGTAATGTCACAGACTCGTACCTCAGTCAAGGCTCTGTGCAATTGTGGTCTCTGACCTTCGGCCTCCGACTACTCGGAATGAAAGCTGATACTCCCTTCGAGCAGTTGATTATGGTGCTTACAGGCAATCCTTCAAGCAGTTGATTATGATGCATAAATCTGAAAAAAAAACTGACCAATAAAACAACTCCAAAAAAAGTATAATTTCCTACAACTGTATGAGGCCTCCATGGCCGAGCGGTTAAAGGCGTCAGCTGGGAATACGAAGGTTCCAGGTTCAATGCCAGGCGACGGACTTGACAAAGAAAAGTAAAAAGTAGTAATCTTATGATCTGAGGGTTGCCAGCTTCGCTACAAAATACTAGAAAAGTCGTCCAGAACATCCCCAAAAATTAACGATGTGTATACGGGACTGGTGCACGATAAATCTGATTGGAGTCCAAAGTCCCGACGGTGTTTCCTCGTGATCTGCCCATGGTTAAAAAATACGAGACATCATTCCCGGGTCTTTCCTACGAGATAGGCCCCGAACCTTCGCCAATAGCCCACTGTGCAGCTCTAGTGAGACGTTAATTAATAAAACCAAACCAAACCTACAACTGTAGTATCCAGGAAATACACAAAAATCTTGCAACTGTAATATCCAGGAATAAATACGCAGCACAATGATGTCATTGGGTTGCCAGATTGAAATACATCTAACATTAGGAAAATACCATCAAAGTCGGGTGGGGTTGCCATGATAGGCATTTATCGCAAAAGAAAATGTCCTGTAATACATCTATAGCATTTTGTTTTACTTAGGTTGTACATTATTCACTTTTCACCCAATTTTTCTTGCCATATACTATGTTTCTGATATGTTGAAATTGTTTCTAATATGTGTACTATGTCACCACATACTACTATGAACTACACACTGAACAATGGTATTGTGTTACTGGTTTAACTAAAGGCTTTAGATGTTTATTTTTGTTATTATTTTTTAGGTATCCATGTTAGACTATCTGAGAACCTGGTGTTTCTTTCGAATTATTCGCATTTGACATACGTAGATCCCGTCTCATCCCTGTAAACAAGCCATGTCCCTCGTCTCCGAAAACCTCTGCCCCAACTGCGGCAGCGCACTACGGGCCGTGCAAAATATGGAAAATAAAGATTGGATCTTTTCGAGTCAAACAAAAGATCAAGAACTGGATCTTTTGTACGATTGCATCATCTGCGGCTACAGGTACAGCTACACCACCGAATCCACCGACGACTCGAAATCTCTGTACTGTACAGTTTGTGATAAGCACTTCAATCAGTCGAGCAGCCTCAAACGACATATGGTATCCCATTCTGGGGAGCGCCCCTTCAGCTGCGAGCAGTGTGATAAGACGTTCAAGACGAAAGCGGCCCTGAAGAGGCATTCTATAATACACACCGGGGAGTGCCCCTTTGAGTGCAGTACTTGTAAGCGCAAATTCAATCAGATCAGTAACTTGAGGAAGCATTTAGTGATTCATAACAATAACTGTCCCTTTTATTGTGATGTCTGCGGCAAGGGGTTCAATCAGCTGAGCAACCTGAAGAAGCACCTGGTTGTGCACCGAGAGGACAAGGGGCCGGCCGATGGGGAGGGGCAGCCGGGCCACTCTATTGTGCCAAAAGTTTCGGAGAAGACGGGGACGCGCCCTGTTCTAACTTTTGTTAAACCTGCTGAATCATGATATAAGAATTGAGATTTGTACAGGTTTTGTAAGTCCATATTCAGGGTGATTCAAAACTTTTAGTGCAATCTTTAAGGGGTGGTAGAACACACCAAAACAAACACTTATCATGGAATGCATGGTTACAAGCGGTAGATGATTCGTTTTTACATGGTTCTTAGAAGTCTTTATGAATCCTTATTTTCATTCCTCATTCCTACGGGCCCTTATAAAATATTTAGAAACTCCTTATTTTTGTCCAAAGGGTCCTTAGAAACTTTTTAGACCGAAGGTCTTGGAAAGTCCTTAAAATGACTTTCATTTAAATCATTTTACTAAACCTCTATTAAAAATGTTTGATCTTACTGGGAATCAAACACAACTTTATATCTAAGTAAAAAAAAAAAAAGCTTGTTTTCATTCAATAGCTTTTAGCTAATTGTGGCTATTTTCCTCTTTTATATTAATTTATTTAATAAAAATAAAATTCTAAGTAGTAATCTATTTATGACTTTAAAGCTAATTTTTCGTTACAAATGTATATAATTTTTTTGCATTGAAAATAATATCCTTTTAAATTGTTTTTAAGGTACTTAAAAAGTCTTTGGAAATTCTGTATTTTTATTTTCGGTAAATGCATACGAACCCTATTTTATGTTTTAGAACAGTGGTACTCAACCTTTAGATGGTCATGTCCACTGATTCGACATATCGGGAACCAGCACCGTCTAAAAACATACTAAATATAACTCGGTTATTACATAACATATTTATTCTGTAAATTTGTTTATTATTTAAAAAAATCTATCATTTAGAAAACAAGTTACGCTATTGATTGACGCAATATTTAAAACTACCAATCAGATACGTCTCAATTCATGAAAGAAATACTAGAAGGATTCCACTAACATATTTTCTTTTCAAACACAGACATTTTGCAATGTATATCAACACACTGGCAATGGCACCTTCAGGAAAAAAGGATATTTTCTTGTATAAAAATAATTTCCGGTTATAAAATATATGGGAATGTTAAATAGAGTAACCATAAAACTTTGTTTTTTTTATGTTAATATATTTTGATATTTGTATATTTTGGTACAAAAGGTAAATATTTCAAATCAAGTGAATCGAAAGATGTAAAATAAGAAATGCATTGCGGTATGTTTAGTCTATGTAGCAGATCCCTTTTTTACAATTCAAATAACTCTTTTGTTTTTTCGGTAAACATAAATTTATTATTTTAATAATAGCTCCACGTACCACTTTGAATCCTTCACGGCTTGGCACACCTCTGCTCTAGAAGGCTCGTTTGAAAACCTGTGATTTTTTGATTAGAGGTCATCTGCAACTAAAAATCAGTATACCAATGTGGATAAGTTTGTCTACATTCTTTGCATTGGTAATGACAGTGCAATGCTAAGGATTTAACAAATGCACTTCCAGAACATACCATGTTCTCTAACAGAAAATGTTTACCTGTTTATGATATACCAATTGATATATCAATTGATATACCAATCCATTCTTAGTCTGTAATTACCCCCAAAAAAAGAGCATGTTAGTTCCATCAAGTGTATAACTGAGACCATACATTCCATGATGAACCAGCTGTTGTGTTGCCCCTCAAAGTTTGCAGAAGAGTTTTGAATCGTCTTGTGTAAACACAGCATTTGAAAATTAAGTACATTCGTATTATATTCATCTAGCCATTTATTTTTTGTAAATATTTAGGCACTACAGATTAACAGCAAGTGGAAAAAGCTTAGGATGTCATTAAGCACTTAAAATTGTAATGATCAGTTGCAAAGTATTATTTTTTAAATTGAATTGTAGAACTTGTTTTTAAATTGCTAAATTTGTATAATGGGTTTGTACTAAAAATGTAATTAAAATTAAAAGGAATAACAAAATATTCTTCTGTAAATTATAAAACTGGATTCAAAAGTGTATAACTTCATGAGTATTAACTTTTCCTTAGAAAAGTAAGGAATTTCATGTTGAAATTATGCTTTTCTCAAAATATTTATTTGAAACGGTAACAGTCAATTTTTGTGTATGTTAATATAATATTTTTAAAATATTCTATATTATCCATAATTATGAATTTTTGAAACTTATAGTTTGAAACCGAATTCATTGCATGCTGTATATAAATGCAGTGTTAACTATATATGTATCGAACTATGTTTGTATTGTTTTGTATAAATCTGAAAATGCATTTACTTTATAGTTATCATTTCAATATTTTTGCATCAGTAAATATTTTTGAACAACAGTCTGTGTTTACTTTTTAGACTTGTTAAAAAAAAAAATTGTGAGTGGGGTATAGAACACCAAATCATCAAATTATTTTATTGCTTTAAAAAAATAGTTCATTTTATTTTGAATCTAACAACACAAAACTTATATTTCTACGTAATATACAATTAATTATTTTTTGCGAATCAATATTAAGCTTTGTTACAAGGATTGTCTCAATACTATACTGTGAACTCATTTTTCTTAGTGAATATTTCTTTCTTGTTTGGAGCCCCAGTTGCTCAGTTGGTAAGGCGTTCAGCTACTAATCAGAGGATTGGTGGTTCGAATCCGTGAAATGGACTTGACATAGAAAAGTAAAAAAGTAGTGATCTTGCGATCGGAGGGTTGCCAGCTTCGCTACAAAAATACTAGAAAGTTGTCCAGAATATCCAACAAATTATACTGGCGTGTATACGGGACTGGTGCACGATACATCTGATCAGGGTCCAAAGTCCCGACGTCTATTGAAGGCGTTGGGTGCCAGTTCAGGTGTGTCCTCGTCATCTAACCATGGTTCTAAAATAACGAGGTGCATATATGAATGTGTGTGTATGTGTTCCCGGGACTTTCCTTCGAGATTGACCCCGAACCGTCGCCAATAGCCCACTGTGCAGCTCTAGTGCGACGTTAAATAACCAAACCGAATATAATTGCAAAAACATTAAAAAATGTATTCTGTTTATTTTGTCAAGGGGATAATAATAGTAATCATTAAGGCAAATTAATTTTGAGTTTTAAATAGTTATTTAAATTTTTTTTCCAACTATTGTTTCTTTGGAAATTCCAGCAATCAAAATTTGATTTTTAAGATTTTAAATGTCATGTCTTTTTATAAATATTCTCTAAAACTTTATAGTCTTAAGATCATATTTTTTTTATTATAAAAAAAAGTATAACTACCCTATTTAATAAAGAACAAAGTATATAATCCATATTTTATACACCAGAAATTAATTTTTTTTCTTTTAAGTGTAATTGATTTGAGTGTCTATTTTTAAAAAGAATTATAATTAAGTTTTTTAAATAGAAATTCAACTAAAATATGTTTACTTATTTGCAAAATAATTTATATACATACATTTTCACACATTACTGGTTTGCTTAATTAACATCGCACTAAAGTTGAACATTGGGCTATTGGCGACAGTTCGAGGCCTATCTCGAAAGAAAGTCACAGGAACAATTCCTCGTATTTTTGGACCATGGTCCGATGACGACGACAACACCTGAGCTGCCAATGAGGCAACCTCAATAGGCATTAGAACATTGGACTCCGATCAGATTTATCTTGCACCAGCCTCGTATACACGCCAATATAATTTGTTGGATGTTCTGGACGACTTTCTCGTACTTTTGTAGCGCAGTTGACAACCCTCAAATCGCAATATTATTTCTTTTTTACTTTTCTTTGTACCGCACGGGCTCGAACTATCAGTCCTCTGATTACCAGCTGAACGCCTTTATCCACTGCGCGACTGGACTAAACGAATTGTACTACTGAGATTAGTAAGTATGTCAAATTTCAGTTGGAAGGAAATATGAGCCAAAGGAACTTTGACAGTTTTGATGGTGTCGCCCTCTATTGCCCTTAACCTGAAACATTATTGGCACTTGCAGTGTCATAACGCTTTTAAACTCTAATTCATAAGAATAAAGAATAGCACACTCTTATGATTTATCAATACTTATATATAAGAATGGAGTGTCTGTCTGTGGAATCGATTAAAACCCCTCATTTTGAGTTTTCTCCACAAATTAGGATACACTGATTCCGAAAATCACATTAAATTTTTTTTTTTGTCTGTTTGTCTGTTTGTCCGATTTAACTCAAAAACTACTGCACGGATTTTTATGAAACTTGCACCATTTGAACAAACTTTTCTTAGTTTAAAATCTGCACTTTGTTTCATTTGCATATCTGCAACCACTCAAAAGTTATAGAACTTTTTCCATTTTCTCTAACATTACGCCTTTGGGAAATTGACATCTATATCTTTCCCTAATAACATTATTGTTAAGAATCACCTTGGCGACCAAAAATATTTTTCGACAATACTGGGATAAACGATTTATTTTGATTGGCTGATGAGTAAATGTCGCCAAATGAATTAAAAATATCGCCAAATGAATTAAAAATGTTGCCAAATGAATTAAAATGTCGCCAAATGAATTAAAAATATCGCTAAATGAATTAAAAATGTCCCCAAATATTGCCAAATGAATGAAAAATGTTGCCAAATGAATTAAAAATGTCGAAAGATATAATTAAAAATATCGCCAAATGAATTAAAAATATCGCCAAATGAATTAAAAATATCGCCAAATGAATTAAAAATGTCTTCAAATATTGTCAAATGAATTAAAAATGTTCCCAAATGAATTAAAAATGACGCAAGATAAATTAAAAATATCGCCAAATGAATTAAAAATGTCGCAAATATTGCCAAATGAATTAAAAATGTTGCCAAATGAATTAAAAATGTTGCCAAATGAATTAAAAATGTCGCCAGATAAATTCAAAAATATTGCCAAATGAATTAAAAATGTCGCAAATATTACCAAATGAATTAAAAATGTTGCCAAATGAATTATAAATGTCGCCAAATGAATACAATTTTTCACCAATTGAATAAAAATGTTGCCAAATGAGCTAAAATAGAAGTATAATAATAATATATTTAAAAATATCATCACAATGGCGAAATTAGGGTCTAAATAACAAAATTAACGTCGTTAATAAAAACCTCGCCAACTGAAGGAGGAAGATAAACCAGCTCTTTCGACTGACGCCATGTGTATTCATGTTCCGAACAACTTAACTTTAGGACAATAGTGCTATTTGTTACGGAGTGGAATATTACTATGATGTTGAAATGGGCCACCCTAAAACTTTAACTTAAGGTTTTCTATATTTATACCTCCATGAAGCTTATTTTTAAATTATCACCTCAAAAACATTTTATACAAAAAATATTCAATTTAAAAAAAATTTAGGAATTTTTATTTCACAAAAAGAAAGATTTTACAAAAACATCAGTTTAAATAGTAGTCGCAATAGCATGTAAAGTAGTGAACAAAAAAATAGATTTAGGTATCTCAAAAAATACTCAAAGTAATTTAATAAATCTTGATTTTGATAAAGTTTATTTTTCACAGCAGTGGCGGCTCGTCCACTACAGCAAGTTCAGCCGGGCTGCACCTAAATTCAGTATTTTAAAACTAAAAACAGATATTTTACTAATTTTTTTAAATGAAAATTAGAATTGAAAATGAAATGTCTACGGTAGTAAACAAAATCTCCGATAAATAGCAAGCCTATTACCGTAATAAACAATTCAAGGGGGGAAAAACTCCATTCAAACAAAACTGCAGCCAAAAAGCGAAATTCGAAATCGGCTGCATCGTTGCCATGGCAACCTCTACGTAGTATGGAGATTCCTCATCGTGCTAATGCACTGCATTTGTGAGAAGGTACAGCCGAAATGAATTTTCTTGTTTTAGCTGCACTTCAGATTCGATATGCTGATTGGCTCGTCCGTGAAACGCTGGGATGGGTGGGTAAAACGATAACTTACGAGAATATCTCCAAACGGAAATGGTTTTCGTGATAAATTTACTGTGAGCTGTTGTTTCAGGACAGTGTCCTGCTGTTGTTTTGTTATTTAAGTTAATATTAAAATTGACCGATTCGCAAGTTTAAAAGAAAGGAGGATTGCTTTAATTTAAAAAATAAAATAAGTAAGTGTTTTCTATTTTTTTCGCATGTTATCATTTTGTAAAAATTGAAAGATAACTTTGATTTGAGTAGTAAATAATAAAAAAATGGGGGGGGGGGGAATTCACATGATTTCGGCTGCACTAACATTTTTGACCACGGGCCGCCACTGTTTCACAGTGCACAGAGAGTGATATGCGATGGCTACGCTGACAAGATAAAAGCGCGCAGCTCTTACTGCGCAAAGTGACCACGAGCAACGCCGGGCCATATTGCTAGTTTTAAATAAAAGTAAAAAAAAATTAACCATAGGATCGTTATTTCGTGGACTTCATATGCAACGAGCTCGTGATCGGAGAGTTGTCAGATTCGCTCCTCGTCTAAAAATATTCGCAATTTCATCCTCCGTGTATAAGAGACTTTTTATATAAGGAGCGACTTTTCGTATTTTGGTTTAATTCACAAACCATGTAATACCAAACCACTGATCCAGCAGCCGTAGCGAAAGTTGCCTGGGTAAAACGAGAGGAAAGGTTCGGAATTTTTTTTAATGTACACTGTTAAAAATAAGTACTCAAAATAAGTAAAATGTACTTATGTTTGAGTACATTCGATGCTTACATGGCTTCAAATACATAAGTTTCAATTTTGAAAAAGACGTACTCAAAAACGAGTACAATGGTTAAAAAAAAAGCAGATGTTAATCTACATAGGCTGCCTTCGTAAATAACTTTCAATAAATATCGACAATTACAACCAAGGCTTACGTGAGAATCGAACCCAGATCAACAGGCATCGCTGTCTAGAGCCTTATCCGTTAAACTTCCAGGGAGACTTGAAGATGTTATAACCAAATAAATGTTAAAAAAGTGTACCAAAAGAATGGGAAGTAAGATAATTGAGTTGTAATAACTCACTTTCCATTTCAGCAATCGACATCAAATGGAAAACCATCTTCTGAACAACTATTTTAAATTTGTCAGGTCGCTTTGTTAAGATGGCTTGAAAAGAAGCTGAGGTTAGCAATATTAAATCTCACTGCTCATTTTTGAGAAAGTACGGTTACTTAAATTTGAGTACGTTATCGCTCATTTACGATGCGATTGTACTCAAAGAAAAACGAGTAGGTTCAGGTACTCATTCTTAAATGGTATTTTTTTTTACTTACAGTGTATATATTCCAAAACTACAAACTAAATCAATTTTAATACTATGTTACAAAACTTCAACGGTTTCAAGGAATCTCAATCATCAAGGTTCATCACAATTCCATTTAGTAATTATCACAAATTAAACATATTTAAAAAAAAACATAAAAAACATTCGGAAAGATTGTAGTATACTATTTTCATTAGGATTTAGATTATTATCTTTCCAAATAACTTCTCATCAAGTTGCCTCAGTGTTTTTTTTTTTTTTTGTGGAGCAGGCCCCTTCACTGTAAAAAAAAATGTGCTTAAAAATGAGTACATGAAAGTACTCGTTTTTCTTTGAGTAATATTGCATCGTAAATGGGCGACGACGTACTCAAATTTAAGTAATCGTACTTTCGCCAAAATGAGCATTATGATTTAATATTGCTGATATCAGCTTCTGTCAAAGCGACCTGGCAAACTTAAAATATTTGTCCAGAAGATTGGTTTCCACATTATTTGATGGCGATTGCTTAAATGGAAACTGAGTTATTACAACTCAATTATCTTACTTTCCATTCTTTTGCAACGCCTTTTTAAAATTACTTTTGTTTATACCTTCTTCCCGTCGCTCTGATAGTACAAAAGATAAGGCCCTGAGTTTCGGTGCGGACGACATCAGGAAGACGGAGTGGGTTCGATTCCCGGCAAATCCTGATTGTAGTTGTTGAAATTTATTAAAAGGGATTTATGAAGGCAGTCTATGTAGACAAGAAACTGCTCTTTTTTATTCATTTTACGCATTTTTAAGTACATGTCTTTTTCAAAATTGAAACTTATGTATTCGGAGCTATCGAATGTAATAAAAAATGAGTACATTTTTTTTATTTTTAAGTACCTATTTTCAACAATGTATGCTGCAGCCTATGCATTGATCCGATCCTGGGAAAGAAAATTGATTATAACTTAGATGAAAAATTAAAAATTTATAAATTTGCCCACTAATGAGATTTGGCGTTTGAAGGCGGGCTTCACTTGTTTTGAAGACTTCATAGGGCCTTGGTTTGTTGACAGCTCCTAGCAGGGACATTTGGTATTTTTTTTATTACTTTCGTGAAAAATAGACATTAGAAAGGAAACAAAAAACACTTAGGAACAAATGTTCGCTGTAAAACGCTCTGAAGCGTGTTGAAACTGCTGGCTGCTCCAGGTCAATGGCAGAATACCACACATGACGTCACCTGCGACAGTTCCAGGGTTGGTCTCATTCAACTGGTCTCCCTCGTGCTGAGAAGCAGGTTTCAGGCGAAGTTGATTCTTTCTCAGATGAAAACAATTCGACTTTATGCGAAAAAGAATGGGCCGAAAATGTTTGGGGCTTTCGGAAAGTTGATTTAATCATCAAAGAAGAAACGATGAAATTTGGTCCCTGGGTCTGAAAATATTCAAGGTAATTTCAAGTGTTTCTGGTAAGTTCAGTTTAAATGTCTTTTTTCAAGTACTGATTTTTTGAGGGTGCGTTTAGCTATTACGTCCCCCTAATTTTTTTTATACTTCTGCACACCCTATCCCATGTCATGTTGTCACGAATTTTTTTTTGCAATTAAAGAGTAGTCATTAAATGTTCCATTCGGTGTTTTTTTACCAAATATTCCATTAGAAAGATAATGATTTATAAAAAAATTTATTTATACCAAAGTTTCTGAAAGAAATGTCAACACTTTTGATAAGTCACCCAGCCATTGATACCTCTTCCCCATGTCACGCCACTGTCTCTCATGATAGACCCTCTTCCCGATAAGGGAGTGTGACGTAATAAATAAACGGCTTCTTAGTCGGTGAATACACACAGGGCCCCGTGCTTTGGGTGAAAGTGGAAATCATGATTTTACCCACGTTTTGTCAAAATGAGATCGTTAACTTTTTGAAATATGAGCTAACAAACACAAACTTTATGTGAACACAAACCTGACTGTGTGATTTTATTAGTACAGAAATAAGATCATGAGACACATACTTCTACTTAGCAAAAAGGGAAAGGTTTGTCCTGAACTATGACAATAGGAAGTCAAGCATTAACAACCTTTGGACAACAACTACTATTATTCTAACATGCAGTGATCACTCCTCTGAAATAATCCCAATATCTCAACGTCTTTTCATAAAGGCCTACACCCTTCCAATACACGGTAGTGATGACCATCAAAATTTGGGGTAGATAGGCCGGCGGGCGTCAGTCACGTCTTCACAATAGGATAATTGTTTGTTTTGTTTGTTTTTGTTTAATTAACGTCGCACTAGGGCTGCACAGTGGGCTATTGGCGACCGTTCGGGGCCTATCTCGAAGGAAAGACCCGGGAACGATGCCTCGTATTTTTGAACCATGGTCAGATGACGAGGACAACACCTGAGCTGGCACCCGACGCAACCTCAACAGGCGTCAGGACATTGGACCTCGATCAGATTTATCGTGCACCAGTCCCACGCGCCAGTATAATTTGTTGGATGTTCTGGACGACTTTCTAGTATTTTTGTAGCGAAACTGGCAACCCTCCGATCGCAAGATCACTACTTTTTTACTTTTTTTTTGTCAAGTTCATCGCACGGATTCGAACCACCAATCCTCTGATTAGTAGCTGAACGCCTTATCCACTGAGCAACTGGGGCTCCACAATAGGATAAATGGCTACCTTGTATTTCTCTGTATTGTATTGTCTGTGTATTACTCCCTTGTATTTTCTGTGTATTTATGAAAAGAAAATTGTTTATATTTATTTCGGGAGGGGTCCGGATCACGTCCACATGTACTCTCGGGAGAAATCGTTCAGATTTATTTCGAAAGGGGTCCATCGGGAAAAATTTAATAACACTTTTAATTATTGAAAATAAAAGCTAAAAATGTTAAGAATTTTACGAAATTAATGCTAATTAGGTAATTATGCATACTGTTGACTTAATTAAATAACTAATTATACATAATATTGGGTTGATTAAATTAGAAGGGGGGGGGGGAAGGACTTTTTAGAATTCCGAAGAAATAATTAATGACCTAATATTTATGAAAAGAAAAATTGTTTACATTTATTTCGGGATAGGTCTGGATCGCGTTCATATGTATTCTCTGAAGAATTTTTTTTGGATCCGCCACAGAATTCTTTTTTGGATCCGCCAAAGAATTCTTTTTGAATCCGCCATATAATTCTATTTTAAATCCGTCACAGAATTTTTTTTTTGGATCAGCCACATAATTCTTTTTTTTGGATCCGCCACATAATTCTGTTTTGGATCCGCCACAGAATTCTTTTTTGGATCCGCCAAAGAATTCTTTTTGAATCCGCCATATAATTCTATTTTAAATCCGTCACAGAATTTTTTTTTTGGATCAGCCACATAATTCTCAATTTTGGATCCACCACATAATTCTTTTTTGGATCCGCCACAGAATTCTTTTTTGGATCCGTCACAGAATTCTTTGTTGGATCCGCCACAGAATTCTTTTTTGGATCCGTCACAGAATTCTTTTTTGGATCCGCCACAGAATTCTTTTTGGATCCGCCAATGTCTCTGATTATGTAATTACTCCTGACGGTGAGGTTTCAACATAAAGTAAAAGAAGTTTCTACTTCCAAACCAATGTGTAATAACAAACAATAACCAGATTACTAATCGATTTTTATAGATTATTTTAAGGTTAACTGAAAATCGTCTTATCTTATCACTATAACACAAAGTAAAAATAATTTTATAACGTTCCCTAGGCTAGATACTGGATAGAAGTGTTGTGCTGTTCAGTCAGTCAGAACTACAATATATTCTCAATTAGTGTACCCCATTTAAAATAATATAGTTCAAAAAGTTGGATAATTTTTCAAAGTTTCAAGAAATTGAGAAAATACATGTCATTTCTCAGCTTTTCTACAAGACATTTGAAGAAGAAAGGTAGGTTATAAGCAGTTTCAAACCTAAATTAAGTTTGAATTAAAGAACATTCTTTTTTATTTTATAATACACCCAAAGGAGTGTAAATTGTGAAAAAAAAATCAAAATATTACTTCAAAACGCATAATTTATTAATGTCCTCAAGTAATCTACGTCAAGTAAGAGAGTGTTTACAGATTTCAGTTTTACTTAGTGTCGTACATTTTTTAAGTAATATTGCTTATTTATTTACTTCAACGAATCATGAACTGACAAGAAAAATTTTCTTCGCATAAACAATCTTATTTTCTTCTTTTTAAATCCATACAATCCGATTCTAGATATATAAAAAAACGTATTTCTCTTTTGAGTGTGTATTAATAACTTTTTATACGTTTGAGGAGCTTATTTTCAAAAGGGGACATTTTCAAAGAACGTCTTTTGGCGACGAAATTCAAGCATTTAATTTCTATTGTCCCAACTCCATATTTAGAAGTGGATCGCTTGAATTTTGTCGACAAGAAGCGTTCGGTACAGCTGTTGAACACCTCTTTTGAAAACTTAAGCTTCTCGTTTATTTATTCTAACTTGAAAATTATGGTATTTTATCGTATTGAAAAATAAATGTGATACAACTGATAATCTTTCAATCATTTAAATCAGTGGTTCTCAACCTTATATCTCTCATGTACCCCTTGATTAAAATTTATGAGTACCCCCTTCTCTCATAAAACTTTAACCTTTAATAAATAAAAACTTAAACCTAAACCTTTAATAAATAAGTTTTCGAATACGAATAAAATATGCAAGTATCAGTATAATAAATAAAATAACTGTAATTTTATTAAGTTATAATAAAATTATTTTTTATTTTAATTAATTAGTTTCTTATTATTATTTTGCAATAAAAGTTTTCTTTTAGACTAAAATTGTTCCGTAGGGTTAGCATGGATCTTCAGCTCCTGTACTATAATTTTATGTTTTAGTGTTTAAATTATACCTCAATATAAAAATATTTACTACAAACACTGAGATAGATTGTACCCATCGTTTATGAAGTATTTTTCTATTGAAATAAAAGTATTTTTCCTTATTTTGTTGTAATTCTAATTATATACAAATATAATATAAGTATTTCTGTATTTAAATTTATTCATATATAGAATAAAAATATTAATTATTTGGAAAAAACAAATATTATAAACAAACTTTAACATAATTGCAAGCGTAGCGACTAAAAAAACAAAAGCAAAGTTGTCTGTTGTAGGGAAGAAATCGAAACTACTAGTAAGTTATCATGTTGGATACGTCACGTGAAACTCTCCCATTCAAAAGTAATAAAAACTTCTTTGGATTATATAACATATATTACATAAAAATTCCTGAGGGGAGGGAATGATACTTAAAAAATTTGGATGGTATGATGTAGTACATTTCCACTCCGGGCTAAAAGGGACCCGTGACTGCTGTTGGGGGTGGGGGGATTTTTTGGTTTGGTTTTGTTAATTAACGTCGCACTAGAGCTGCACAGTGGGCTATTGGCGACGGTTCGGGGTCAATCTCGAAGGAAAGACCCGGGAACACATTCATAAACACATCTCGTTATTTTAGAATCATGGTCAGATGACGAGGAAACACCTGAACTGGCACCCAACGCCTTCAATAGACGTCGGGACTTTGGACCCCGATCAGATGTATCGTGCACCAGTCCCGTATACACGCCAGTATAATTTGTTGGATATTCTGGACGACTTTCTAGTATTTTTGTAGCGAAGCTGGCAACCCTCCGATCGCAAGATCACTACTTTTTTACTTTTCTATGTCAAGTCCATTGCACGGATTCGAACCACCAATCCTCTGATTAGTAGCTGAACGCCTTACCAACTGAGCAACTGGGGCTCAAGGGGGGTGGGGGGCACTGGTAACCTAGTTTCTTTACTTGAGATAGCAAGCCCTACAGGGAAGGTCATTGTAAATGGTAATAATCATAAATATTGCAACATCATAGGTAATCAGGGTTCAAAATTAGGAGATAAAAGTGTTAGGCGTCATTGGCACCTAACAATTATTTTGTAGTTGCCAAAATGTTGCTTAAGCAGAGCTGCCCATTGTTATGATATTTTTGGAACAGATGTAGTATAGGACATTTGGCGCGCTTTTTTTTTTTGGCGACGAAAAATTGCCGTTGAACATAGCATAGGGTTGCCAGATTGAAAGTCGCCACAAGAATCGGAAAAAACCAAAAATGTCAGGTGAGGTTGCCATACTATGAATTTATCGCCCCTATAAAACACGCCAAAAAAACCTCGCGCGCCAAATGTCCTATACTACATCTGTACCATATTTTTTTTATAATCGTTAAAGCCTTTCTTCACATAAAATTAGAAGCCTGTTTCCGTTGTTGGTACTAAAAAAATATCAACATAAAAAATATAAGAGCAATTATTACTAATAAATTTTTATTATTAAAACTTTTGATAGGTTGACAGTTTTATTTAAATGTATGCATATGTACAGACACTGTAAATAGTTATAATGATGCATAGCAAAACAAAGGCATTTTATAATTTAAAATGAAAATTTTTTAGGAAGAAATACATTATTTTTTAAAGCTTGGCCATCTTCTAAATAATTCGGAATGATGTAAAAAATTATGACAGTGAGTAAAAATATGGTCGTCAAACAGAAATTTTTATTAAAAAGTTAGGCATAAAAAAAATGGAGACTGGGTGTAAAATTACAGTCATCAAAATGAAATTTTTTGGTGCAAAATATGACTAATTTTGAACTCTGTAGGTAACCACAATAAGTGTTATTTCTGATATATTTCACATTCGTAAATACTATTAATGTTTTTATTATTCGAGGTATCAGCTCAAACGTTTGAAAAAGTTATATAGTTCGGTTAATTCCTAGTGTCCGGTGCCCTCGCCAAATGGGAACCAAACGTTAATTAACCAAACCAAACCGCCATTTTGATTTGGCGAACAAAAAAACCCCCGTCATTTTTGCCTTGGCGCCAATTTTTGGACTTGGGGACAACGGGGCACCGTACACTAGGAATTTACCTATAGTTCAATGTGATAGCCGGAAAAGGTGTTTAAATTACATTAGACAATAAAAATTTCCAGCAAAAATTTAAACTATTTGTTATTCTTCACAAACGTTATTTTGATTTTAGTTAATGTCTCTGTGCAATGGTCAATTGTGCAGAATCCTAGATTTAATTAAAAAAAATTCCCGAAAGTATTGTGTACTTGATATGGTGCTGTGTTAACATGATGAGATGTCGTAATTGACTGCTTGAAGCTAAGCTTGCAAGCACCATAATCGACTGCTCAAAGGGAGAACCAGCTGCTATCCTGAGTAGTAGGAGGCTAGACACTACAATTGCTCAAGGACATAAATTGAGTAATGAGACTTCAAAATGATTTTGAATTGAGTAATGTGTAACGAGACTAATCAAGGACATAAATTGAGTAATGAGAATTGATAAATGGAGTAACTGACATTAGAACAAGTACATGCATGTGGATGCTACTTGATTTTTTTTTTCATTTGTTTAACTGTGCTTTGCCCATTGTGCATTCATGTGTTGATAAATTCACGTTTTTAGAATTGAAATGATGTAAAATTCATCTTTACCAATATTTAAACGCTTGGCGGCTTTTTTTGGTGCCAAAAAAATAAAAGTAAACACGAGAAGTCATTATACTGCCTCTGTTCCTCAATTCGTTAGCAGAGGCCCAGTTTTCACTTGTCAAAATATTTTCTGTAAAATGGATAAGGTGCCTCCTTGGATTTACCTTTAAAAAAAAGTGTTTGTTGCACATACGCCAGATTTTTTGCTTGTGTGTATGTGAAGGTGCTTATTGAGAGTTTTTTTATGAGAAAACTGTTTGTTGCACAAAGTACATGCATGCGATTCTTTTTCTGTGTGAATGCGGAGGTGCACTTTGAGAGTACTCCTTTGAGTAAACTGTTTGTTGCACACATCACATGCATGTGGTTTTTCTCCTGTGTGGATGCGGAGGTGCTGATTGAGATTATACTTTTGAGTAAATTGTTTGTTGCACACATCACATACATGCGGTTTTTCTCCTGTGTGGATTTTTAAGTGCTCATTGAGTTTCCTCTTTTGATTAAACTGTTTGTTGCACACATCACAAACATGTGGTTTTTCTCCTGTGTGGATAATAAAGTGCTCCTTGAGTTTGCCTTTTTGATTAAACTGTTTGTTGCATACATCACATACATGTGGTTTTTCTCCTGTGTGGATACGACAGTGCTGATTGAGTGCGGATTTTTGTGTAAACTGTTTGTTGCACACATCACATACATGTGGTTTTTCTCCTGTGTGGATGCGAAGGTGCATATTGAGATTCCTCTTTTTAGTAAACTGTTTGTTGCATACATCACAAATATGTGGTTTTTCTCCAGTGTGCATAAGAAAGTGCTCATTAAGTGAGCATTTTTTAGTAAACTGTTTGTTGCACACATCACATACGTGTGGTTTTTCTCCTATCTGGATGCACAGATGCTGCTTTTTGGAGAACATTATTTCAAACTCCCACGAATTGTTCTTCTGCGCAAATGAGACACAGTTTTTTTAAATTTGTATATCGAGAAAATTGTTTATTGCGGACACATCAGCGTTTTCTTGTGTTTCGGTGAGGTGTTTGGTCAGATTTTCATTCGGCAAAATTTTTTTGGGGTCAGGTTTACTGTACGGTCACCCTTGGCGCGATTTTTCCGCATTTGGCGATAATTTTTTTATAATGGCAACCCCCCTCCGAAAAGACAAGGAATTGCAGCAACCCTATTGGACAACAGTCGCCAAAATGGCGACTTTTGGCGAGATTTTGAAAAAGTCGCCAAGGGGTGACCGTACAGTAAACCTTTACCTTTTTTTGTATCATTTATACGGATTGTTTTAACCATTTAGAAGTCCTGATATCTTCTTTGATTATGAAACACATACATTTATTTAGTTAGAATGAGTATGGAATTGCACCCTTACGTTAAAAGTAATATTTAAATAGACTGCATTATCTTGCTAAATATCCGCTATTGATTGGTTGATTGTGAAGAAATTGAGATCTTTGCATGCCAGAGACAATGCTTTATCTCACTATTCCTGTGGTGAGAAAAAAATTGGGATGGTTTTGTTTTGTTTTGTTAAATAACGTCGCACTAGAGCTGCACAGTGGGCTATTGGCGACGGTTCGAGGTCAATCTCGAAGGAAAGACCCGGGAACACACACACATTCATACATGCACCTCGTTATTTTAGAACCATGGTCAGATGACGATAAAAAAAAAATAGGGATGAGAAAAAGATCAAGTTTCACAAAATGTTTTTGTTTTGAAGAGGAAAATGATGATAAAAGAGCTTTCATAATAACACTAATAAATTTCACGACTGCTCTTGTTTTGGATGAGGCATTTTCGGTTAAATTAAAGATCCATGAAAGAGAAAGAGGGATAATGCCAATGGGGGAGTTTCACGCCGAGAAGAAGAAGACCGCTGTTCCAACGGAACATGGAGAAAGTTCCGCGACGCCGAAGAAGTTCCGTAGGATTAGAATGGAGTTTTAGCTCCTGTACTATAATTTTAACTTTTAGTCTTTAAATAATTTTTCCGTATTTTGTTGTAATTCTAATGATATACAAATATAATATATAAGTATTTCTGTACTTATTTTTGTTTTTTGTTTTTGGTTAATTAACGTTGCACTAGAGCTCCACAGTGGGCTATTGGAGCATTTTCGTATTTTTTGCAAGTGAGCAGAATGTGCTCAATGGTATGTTCTTCGTTACAAAAAGGGCAGTCTGATGAGGGGCTAAAGGTTAAATTTGTGGAGTCTGGAATTTGTAGGTAATGCTTTGGTGCGGAATCTTGAGAGGAGGACATCTATTTCCCCATTAGGCGGAAAGAGTCGATGACAAGATTTAATAGTTGTGAGATGCTTGTAGTTGTCTGCATATTTACTTTCAGACCATAAGGTTTTCTTTCGTTTTTTGAAATTGTCTTTTAAAGTTCGATAGATATCTTCTAATGGAATTAAATTTTCAATGATGAGATCAGGGGCCATTTTTGCTTCATGATCAGCACTTTCATTTTCCAGAATGCCTTTTTGACCAGGAGTCCAAATGAGAGAAATACTTTTGAAAATGTGAGAGATAGTAATGATTAGCAATGTTGATAATAACACTGGGAGATTTGTTGTTAACTTGATTGATTGCTGTAAGAGTTGAGAGACAATCAGACACAATAATATAGTGGTGATTAGAAGTAACATATTTTTTAATTGCAAGAAAAATGGCCAAAGCTTCTCCTGTGAAAATACTGCAAATGGAAGAGAAGTTGCCGGAAAAAAGAAATGTTTGAAGTGCAGTTAAGGGCAGCGATTTTAGTGTTTTTAATAGACTTAGAGGCACCAGTGGACAAAATAATACCGTTCTTGTCAATTTGATTTTTGAATTCAAGATTTAATTTTTTAATAACGTCGCCTGATTGATATTTAGTTTGAAAAGGGAGGTCTTTCTTAGAGGATAAGTTCGGACGATGTATTGTTATTTTCCAGCAAATAGGGTTTCTGGAAGGCTGAAAAGCCTGTTTCGCCAATAGGGGAAATGAAGGTATGGCGGCTATCCCCAACCAGGCCTGTAGCTAGGTGGGGGCCAGGGGGGGCGTTGCCCGTCCTATTAAATAAATTGCCCGTCCTAGAAAAAAAATTGCCCCACCCCCACCCTAGAACGGTCAAAGAATTCAATTTTCTAGAATTTCACGCGGAGAAAAAAAAACAAAAAAATTAATTTTCAGAGCTTCTATAGGGTGATAAAAGCACACACTTTCCACTGCCCCATTCCCCCCCCCCCCTCTCTTTCTCTCCACTCATTTTACTTCCAGCATAAACCATTGTAGCAATTGAACCTTGCAAGACAAGTAATTATCAACATGTGGTAGTTGTCGTCAATTCTCGCCTTACGTGTCTGGCGGCAATGGTCTCGCCCACCGATCCCTTTGAAAACTAGTGGGGGGTAGTCTGTCTGGCTGGGCATGGGTAGCCGTCCCCTTGCCCTACGGTGAGGAAGTATTCATGTAGGGGGGAAAAGGCGTCGTTCCTTCGGAAAACAGCAAAATTAAAGCTAATTTTTCTAACGCACACAACCCCTGTAGCAAAAAAAAACTCGAACTCATTCATTGGGGACATAGATTTTTCACAGTGAAACAGGAAATTCTGAATTGAGTAATCATGTGAAACTCCAAGTCCATCCAACCACTGCTGCGTTTGTTCTTTTTCTCTATTGGTCAGGCTTGTATGGATTGCAACAAAACTGTCGGGACTTTTAATGATAAAACGATTAAAAGTAGTTACTCAAATGTTTGCTTTCTGCAGATAGGTTGTTGGCGTTTTAGGTAAATAGTTTGTTTACGATAACACGATTGATTTTAAGAGCGCGGATATTAAAAATCCTTCAACTTTATGGATATACGCTTTTATTTTGAATAAAAGACCAAGATTGGACAAGGAAGCGGATGTGTGTAGCGACGAAAATGGTACAAGTGATGTAATGTTACTATGTGTTTCATCTTCGCGAAACTATAATATGGCAGAATTGGCTGTCAAGTTTAATAAGTCAATAAACAGTGTTCCGAAATATGAGCGCTGAAAGTTTACAATTCGCTTTGGCTGTAATATTAAGTGGAATGACAATCAATTCATTTTTGAGCAACCTATTGAATTAGGACCTACACAACCAAATGATAGAGCTTATCGAGCAACGAAAATTACGTAAGTTAATTTTTTGAGTTTTGTGTCTTATATCACTTAGCAGTCAGCTCACCTAAATATAGATAAAATAAATATTTAATTTGTTTGACATAAATATGAAAGTTGAATAATTTTTAAGCGTTAAATTCAAGAATATACCTTGTTAAATAAGTATTTATAAAATTTTATTTTCAGAAAATTAAGTAAAAAAGTTTTAGAGGCTTCATTGCACCTAGCGATAAACATCATCCGTCAATATATCACTTTTATAAAATGAAAATAATTATTATTTTACGGACTGCTTCTGGACCCCCCCCCCCCCCCCCACCTTGTCCTTTTCCCCTTGCCCTACCTGGAATAGTGTCTGCCCCCCCCTGAATATATTGTCTGGCTACAGGCCTGTCCCCAACTCAACCAGAGGTGGCGCCACTAGGGGGGCTGGGGGGGGGCTGTAGCCCCCCCCGTCGGGCAAGCCAAGCCCCCCCCCCCGTCGGGCAAAATTCTGAAGTTTGTCGGGGAAAAGCGTTATTTTAATTGTTAAAACCAAATTTTAATGAAAGGTTGAGTCGAATTTGCTTTTTTAATGAAATGAATCTGGGTCATAAACCCGACAGAGCTAATTTCGACAAGCAGGTCACAATCCCGACAAAACTATAATTCCGACAGACTGAAATCCCGACAGCCTGTGGTGGCCGAATGGTTAGGAGTTCGGACAAGCACTCGATAGGCACAATTTTTATCTCTAGCTTGTGTGTAGCGATTCAGTAATCGGAGAGTTGTCGACACCAAAAAATATCCACCGCGTGGACTGGTGCACTCGGGTTAATCTGATTGTGGTCCAATGTCTTGACGTTTATTGAGGTAGGTTGCACCGGATAAGTTGATCTCGTCATCTAACCGTGGTTCAAAAAATACGATCAGACAGTGTTCTCGGGTCTTTTCTTCCATATAAACCCTGATCCTTCGCCTATAACCCCCACTGTGCAGCTCTAGTTCAACGTTAATTTAACCAACCTATTCTAACAAACTAAATTCTCAACAATATTATTATCCTATATAAACAAATTCTATAAACCAATATTTATTATTTTAGATAAAATTATCAGTATTTTTATTATTTCACAGCTTTTTATACAAGGTTATGTAAGGTTAAGTAGGGTTTCACGTATACTAGACTTATTGTTATCATAATTTCAATTACATTATTTGCTACATATTTTACAATAAAAAGCAACCCCAAAAATTTCAAACTAAAACCCATGTTTCAAAATATCACCATTAAAAATTTTAATATTATTCCAAATCATAATCTAAAGAAATATATGGTCATATAATTAAAACATCATATCATCATGCACACGATATTTCATCACGCATATAATTGATTTTGTGCCAAAAAACAAACACGATTTATTAAAACCATGCGGCGAAAGTATTTTTAAAAACTTTTATTAAGTCGGCCATCAATAAGAATTTCAATGAAACTATTGCTAATACTCAGTGGCGGATTTAAAAAACGGTAAATATACAATTAGACAATGCCATTTGGGCCCCTACAAGTATCAGTCAGAAAAAAAAATAAGGACTTGAGGAAAAATATACTTTAAAAGTTTTAGGAAGTAAAGTGGTTAAAATGAATTTGTCAATTTATGTCATTAATGAATTTATTTTATAAAAGGAAAACTTCAAAAAGTTAGCATGCGTGTCGAAAATGTGCATTAACGAAAATATTTTGTGATCGTTCAAAAATTGAAGAACACGATTAAAAATTTAATTTAAAATAAAAGATTTCATGTTAAAATGTAAAAAATTAAAGTTCCTTTTTTAAAAATGTTCTTTAAGACACAACATAAATCTTAACAGTGCTTATTTCACATGCCATATTTTTTTTTCTACTGTTGCATTTATTTTGAGCGTATGAGCAGGATATGATTTAGAAAGTTCAGTACTATAGGCCCTACATCACTGAAGAGGACCCTCTCGTAAAAATAGTCTCGAAAAATTAAAAATATCGCAAAATAAGTTTATTATTCATTTAAAACACGACTTAATTATCACTTTTTTGGATAAATTGCTGAAAATTGCATTAATAATAATAACAATTTTGTCAAGTATTCGCCGGGGCCCCAAATCAGTCCCTGCGTATGAGACACGAGTCATTTTGTTTTGAGCAAAGAGCAGAGCCACAGCTCAGACGTGGAACACCACAAACGAAAGCCTATTCAGACGGCAGTAGCCATATGCGCCTGATTATTTGTACATTGGGAGTGACGATCCTTATAATCTCCCAGCTATCCAAAGCCGGGAGTCGGTCTATGCAAAGAGTAGGTCTATGGTCCTGGGCAGTGGCGGCGATTCGGGGGGGCAAGGGGGGGCGGTTGCCCCCGCACTTTTTTCTGATGTTGCCCCCGCACTTTTTTAATATTGCACTTTTTAAAACTATATTACAAGTCAATTGTTCTATTGCATTGCCGAACAAAGGAAAAAATTTGAACCCCAACTTCCTCCCACTACTAAGGTTCAAACCCCTTCCATTGAAAGTCAAGTGAAATTTTTTTTGAACGAATGTGGTATCGTTATTATTTAAAAAAAATTCAACATTTAAAAAATAAAATAAATTCTCTATCTAAATTGAGGAGCTTTGTTTTCAGATTTCCAGACAGACAGCTGCTAACTTAATCCATTGATTGGTGCCTCATTGCTTACTCAATCCAGGTCCATTACTCATTCTGTTTTTATTTTTTTCGGAAAAAGAAATAGCATATATTTTCTTTACATAGAAAAATGCAACTGTATGACCTTCAATTCTAAAAATAGATCAAACCTCCTTCTTTTATTTATGACTAGTTGCAACTTTTTACATTAAAATAGTATCCGGTATTAATAAAATGCGTTAAAATGTAATGTAGTATTGTGTAATCTATTGGCGCCGAACAATTGCGTAATTTATAGGCCTGTAGATAGGAGGGAAGGGGTCATAGGTTAGCCATTAATGTCTTTGATTTGATCTTCGTCTGCTCTGCTTTTTAGCAAAATGAAGCGAATTTTACAAAATTCAGTTTTAAATTACTTTAATAAAAAGAACAAATGTGAAGTTGAACATGACAGCAACACAAGCACTACTGTTTCCATTCAAGAAAGCTTGTCTGTTTGCTTGCAATCTACGTCACAGAATTTTCAAAATCGCGCAAGTATACGTTTAAAGATACCATTATCTTGATTTTTAGCATTTATATATCATATTTCGAAATCTTTTACATTATTCATATTATGCGATTGTTCTTCAATTTAATTTAGCATTAATTGTTCAATTTATAATTTAATTTCAAACTATTATTGGAAAAATTATTCGTATTTCAGTAATTATTGATATTTGTAAGTTTCGAATATTATTGCACTCCATAAAATGTGTAACGAAGGTACAGTTTAATTAAATATCTTTGCTGCAAGAAGATTCAAAATATATCTATTCACGAGAATAGATAATTTTGAAAACTTTTGTTTTAATATGGATTTATTCATACACGGATGAAATGTTTTTGGTTTTCCCAAAATATCCATTTAAAAAGAATAGTAATAATTATTCGACAATGAGACCTTGTGATTATTATTATGATTTTGGTTTAGAATTTTACAAATCCGTGTTATGTCCGAAGAAAATTAATATTATTTGCAAATGAAAGCTAGGGAAGATTAGAAATTGCCTAACTTGTAAGATTAAATTTGACCTCTGAACAGATACTGCATTGGAAAATGCTTGCAACCAATACTTTTGAGAGAACTGTTTAATATTACATAATTTATAAAAATTTTGAAAATGTATATAAACTGGAACTGGGAATGTTTAGCACTGTTGAGGTGAGAATTTAAATTGGAAAGTTTGATTTGGTTAAAATAACGTAGCACTAGAGCTGCAGATTGGGCTATTGCCGACAATTCGGGTTCGGGACCCTTCTACAAGGAAAAACCCGGGAACAATGCTTCGTATTTTTGAACAATGGTCATATATAACGAGGACAACACTTGAGCTGGCTAACGGCGGCTTTATTGTTCGTTACCACACATATATTATAAGGAATCTCAAGCTTTAAATTTGTTCTCTAAATTGATTTCATAATTAGGGAGTGATTTATTAATTTTAAAAGTAGTTATTGACAACTGTTAAATATAGTTAATGACAATGATAACTGTTGATGCTATTTATCTGCCAACGTATTCATGTTTACTTGAACGAAAATTAATAATTTTTTTAATAAAAAAAATTGGTGGGGGTTTGTGAGATATATTTGTTAATTTTTGTGGGGTTAAGGATTCCCCCCTCTTGGTGAGAGGGATAGATGCCTAAAGAAATTCGTTGCTCAGTCACTGAACCCCCATGAAATAATCAATCACTCAACCTCCATAAAATCTATACCCACGTTCCTGCAAACTGTAAGAATTTGCCTCAGGGTCTCAAAAGTCACACCACAAATGTAGAATTGTAAATGGTGCAGGAAATTTTCTAGGGATTGGGAGGGTGAGGAAAGAAAATTTCCTCCATTTCTTTTTCAACACTGACACCAATGGAAAGGATGCCTATCCCTTTGGAGGTCGGTCAATAAGTCTGATAATTAGATTCATTACAACAGTCCGTATCACTCCAAAATAAAAAAAAAATGGAAAATAATCGAAAATGGGTTAATAGTCGACCTGGGCGTCTCGTACGTATTTTAAATTGGTGTTCTTTCCTTCAAATAACTCAAAATAGAGAGTAAATATAAATGTGCAATATTTATTGTTTTGGTGTTCGTTCAAAATTTTTATTACTACCCCCCCCCCCCCACCTCCACGCTCCACACACACTTGTTTCATCTTGATCTTGCCCCCCCACTTTTACCACCCAATCGCCGCCACTGGTCCTGGGGACAAAGCATCCCTCGTTGTAAAAGTTTAACCTTGAGGAGGTCAGCTACAAGATTTGGGTAGACAAAAGACAAAATCGCCTTCGGGGATGTTGGAGTGTTTTTCGAAGAGGGGGGAGGTATATATGTATAGCAATAGGATATATGTATATCGCCGCTGTCTCCCCTAAAAAAAGAGATGGCAGTGAATGGTCAGCTACAGGGCCGTCTCGACTCTCGAGAGTAAGTGTCGTGCGTGAAGGATATCGAGACGGCCCTACTTGTAGAAGTAAGATTATGGTCCAGTTCTATTTTGTCGTTGGTGAAAGGCAAAACTTTTTTTTAAAGAGGAAAATTGTAGAGTGTCAACATTGCATTAAGATTTCAACTGTACTAATTCGGAAAGGTAAGATGTCTTAATAATTCAAGTGAACAAATTTCTTATAAAAATTTTGTTTATGCCTGTGACTACTTAATATTAAATTTATTTCGTTCAAAAAGAAGTAATACCGTTTATTTATTTTTATGTTTTCCGTATTTAGAAGAACCAAGCTAGTTTTGTCATTACTTTTTAAGTATAGAAGATTTATTTAACCAATAAATTGTTTCGTCGTATGAACTAGGTTTAGAAATGACGTTTATTTCAATTTTTGTTGCCACAAATTTTGTGCAATTTCATGCTATTTGAAATTTAAAAATAAAATATAATTATGGGAAACCTTTTTTTTATCATTAAATTTTTTTTCGTATATTGTTATATATAAAAATATTAATTCAGAAGAAATAAGGTCATATTCTAACGATGTAGTCATGGTTCAAGACGGCGGTCCTAACTTAGAATGGGCAATCGTAAATCCATTAAATTGTCAATTAATCCTACTAGCTAAACGTCTATAAAATAAGGTATCATGATAGGAACACCATATTATGCTTTTAAGAGGATCGATTCCGACATTATAACTCCGTTGCAAATGACAATTTTGATCTCATTTGATAAGAAATTAGGAGTATAAATAAAAATAAAATACTGCAGACTTTTTACGTCATGAAGTTCTCCAATACATATAATTACTGCTACAGCTCTATTCTCTGAAAAGAATTTCATAGGAAATAGCTCTCAATAGAAAAATTATTTCATAGGAATAGTCTCAATTTCATTCTTAGAGATACAGCCTTTTATAAGTATTTAAAAGCGTGCTCACTGTTTATAGATTTAAAAAAAACCCACTAAATTAGATGACAGAAAAAAGCGCTAAAACATAGCACCCCTATCAACAAAAAATAAATTAATTTCGTAAAAGCATGGGGATTTTTCAAAAACTACTTGCATAATATAGTGATTTACCACATTTCGTTTTACCTTCACTATACTTACTTTATATTTATTTTATTTTTTGCCTTCTCGGCGTCCCTTCTTTGAACAACCCTACCTCTTCAAATGTTTATATTTAAAAAGGTTTTAAAAACATTTTGAGTACGATTTGTACTTTTTTTTTTTTTTTGCACTTATCTTTTCTCCATGACTGCAACCCAGAATATTCAGAACACTACAATTATTTAATAATTAATATATAAATATTATAAGCCTTTTTTTTCAAATATTTATCTCAACAAATTTATTTCGTTATTTGTGAATATTTTATACTCTTACATGAACATTTTACGTAGGGGATATTAGCCCCCCCGTCGGGCAATTCCTAGCGCCACCACTGAACTCAACTAAAAAAAAGTGTCGGGAGCAAAGATTTTATTGCGCTTAAAATACAACTGTTCTGATAATGCTGATAAATACAAAAAAAAAAAAAAAAACGCGGATAGATTGTAGATAG
Organism: Troglohyphantes excavatus; assembly: GCA_963932185.1. NCBI lineage: Eukaryota > Metazoa > Arthropoda > Arachnida > Araneae > Linyphiidae > Troglohyphantes > Troglohyphantes excavatus. The sequence goes on along the minus strand of OZ010669.1, from coordinate 68,308,918 downwards.
TGAGAAAAAATTTAGTTTTAAAAGGAAAATATTTTATTTTAAAAGTTTTATACAGCCACATGAGTGGCTATGTTTATTAACTTTTAACGCTAATTTTCGTTATTTTAAGGCTCAATGCCCAAAATATTCCTTCAAATAATGTGTTCCCGAGTCGTTCTTTTGAGATAGATCCCGAACCGTCGTCAATAGCCCACTGTGCAGCTCTAGTGTAACATTATTTTAACCAACTAACCATAAAAAAATCCTGCTGGCCCATTTTCCACTATACCGTAAAGCTTGGTGAATACTTTATACACGCGCGCCTGTTGCGTATTTGTCCGAAATTTGACTCCTCCCTCCACGTGGTACAAAGGTGAGAGGGAGGGGCAACCTGGTCGACGCGGTCGTATATTTTTTCTCTACACGATGGTAGGTTCATAAGCTGATTCGTTCTACGGTTATGGGGTCGGAAGCATACTGCAGCCAAGGGATAGTAACAACTTCTGTTTGTTTCTGTAAAACAAAAAAAAACAATTTTACGAAGTATACACAATCCTCATCCTCAACAAAGTTTAAAAAAAGTTTGTACATGTGATAAACAAATCTACATTTATTTTTCAATTAATTTTAAATTATGAGATTTAAGGCTCTCATTTTTTTTTAAAGGAGAATGTTGTAAATTCAATAACTAGCTTTGAATGTATAGTATTAATTTTACAAAGTAGTATTTGAAGGATTTTTATAAGGTACCTACTTTTTCTTCTTCTTATTTTTGTTTTTATAATCCAATACAAAAAATACTTAGATTCTTTTAAATGTATTGAATTTAAAACTACAAAGGACTGAAAATATCTTAAATAACTCGATTTTTTACATTAAATTTTATTTTTGTGCGTCTCTTTGAAACAGCACAATATTTGCGGGAGCGATTTTATCACATTATATCGGGGAAACGACTATGCAAAAAATAAAAACGCTTCAAGTTGCTATCCGAGACCTAATCCAAGACCGCATAACTAAAATAAAATTTTGGAAAAAGTATAAAATACAATAGAGTTTCAATAAAATTGTGGAAAAAAACAACATTTCATTAAAAAGTTGAGTTTTATACAAAATTTTTCTTAAGCTTCCTGCCTTCCTAGGGAATGGGATGAGCGCCTTTATAGAAACACATGAGTTTATTTTATTGTATATTTTTCTAGGAGCGGAATAAGAAACGTTTTAGACACAATGCAAAGCATGCTTGATTCTGACCCTTTCCCCCAAATTTTTCGCGATGTATATGTATATATTTTCGATAGGCAGGACTATTTTTGCCTTTTATCTTTGAATTTCAAATATTCATAAGTTATTTTATTCATAGTTAGGGAAATAAAAAAGAATACCCAAAAGAGATTGAACGACAAAGCGTACAGTGTAAAAAAAAAGGTTCTTAAAGATGAATAACCTGAACCTACTCGTTTTCCTTTCAGTTTATTTGCATCGTAAATGAGCTCTGACGTTACTCAATTTGAAGCAATCGTAATTATCGCAAAAATGAGCAGTATGGTTTAATATTGTTCACGCCTCTCTAAATCAAAAGTGAGTATTTTACTTATTTTTAAGTACCTATTTTTAACGGATAAGGCTCCTGGACTTCGGCGCGGACGACATCAGGTAGACGGATTGGATTCGATTCCTGGTAAGTCCTGGTTGTAATTGTTGAAATTTATAGAAAGTGATTCTTAAAGGCTGCCTATATAGGCAAGCAACTGCTCTTTATATTTATATTATTCATTTTTGAGTACATTTCTTCCTCAAAAATGAAACTTATGTATTCGGAGCTACGATAAGCATCGAATGTACTCAAAATGAGTAAATTTTACTTGTTTTTAAATACCTATTTTTAACAGTGTACCATTAAATACCATTCAACCAATTAATTTGTAAAATTAGTATGCTCTTTAATGTTGAACCCTTAACCTAAAATACGATTTTCGTCTTAAACCATTCTACTTAAAAGGTACTCAAATATAGGTACTCAAAAATAAGTAAAATTTACTAATTTTTGAATACTTTCGATTTTTATCATGGCCTTAAATTTATGTTTCAATTTTGAAAACACATGTACTCAAAAATGAGTACAATGAATGAAAAAAAAATTAATGCTAGCTTAAGATGTCTTCATAAATCAATAAATATTCACAATTTCAACCAAAGATATACCGGGAATTGAACCCACTGAACCCCAGACGCTGCAGTCACCTTATCCGTTAAACTACCAGGGCGACTTGAAGAAGTTACGAATAGAACTTTTTTTTAAATGGCGTGCCAAAAGAATGGGAAGTAAGATAAGAGTTGTAATAACTCAGCATTTAAGCAATCGAAATAAAATAAAATGGAAAACCATCTTCTGAACAACTATTTTAAGTTTGTCAGGTCGCTTTGTTAAGACGGCTTAAACAGAAGCTGAGTTTATAAATATTAAATCACATTGCTCATTTTTGGAAGTACGGTTATTTAAATTTGAGTACGTCATCGCTCATTTAAGATGTAATTGTACTCAAAGAAAAAGGAGGAGATTCAGGTACTCATTTTTAAGTACATTTTTTTACAGTGTAACATTTAAATGTTCGGCGCCCCAAGCGACCATTCTGCTTACAACACTTTAAGCTTGAAACCGCTTTTGTATTTACTGGAAATATTGTGAGCAGAGTAGTATTTTTAAAATATGTTATCCGTACATCGATTAAGAAAAACAGATCAGTGGTGTCGTACACTTTTAAAAATAGGTACTTAATAATCAGTAAATTGTACTCAATTTTGATTATATTTGATTCTTATCATAGCTCCGAATACATGTTTGATTTTTGAAAAAGACATGTACTCAAATATGTGTAAAATGAATAAAAAGAGCAGTTGCTTGCCTACATAGGCTGCCTTTAAGAATCACTTTCTATAAAATTCAACAATTACAACCAGGACTTACCGGGAATCGAACCCAATCCGTCTACCTCATGTCATCCGCACCGAAGTCCAGGACCATATCCGTTGTACTACGAGAGATACGTAAAGAAGCTATATATAAACAGAAATAATGTTAAAAAGGCGTGACAAAAGAATAGGAAGTAGATAATTCAGTCGTAATAACTCAGTTTTCTTTTAATCAATCGACATCAAATGATGTGGAAAACCATCTTCTGAACACATATTTTAAGTGTGTCAGGTCGCTTTCTGAAGACAGCTTGAACAGAAGCTGATATTACCAATATTAAACCATACTGCTCATTTTTGCGAAAGTACGATTACTTAAATTTGAATATGTCATCGCTCATTTACGATGCAATTGTACTCAAAGAAAAACGAGGATGTCCGCATGTACTCATTTTTAAACACATTCTTTTTTTTTTTACAGTGTACCATTTATTTTAGAGATATGGCAAGAAAGCAAATAGTAATAATAAAAAATGTCTTCCGAAATTTAAAAAAAATTGAAGGTTTCGAACTTTAATTGTTCATTAAACTTTTTAATTTCATAGTCTTTTTAATTAAAATTTATATTTTCATTAATTTGAGTTCACTCTATGCATTTTTTGAAGGACGGCGCGTCCTTTTATTTGAAAAATGGCGCCCTCCTGACAGGTCCGTCGCACCGAGGGGGTTCTGGGCGGAGGCCTAACCCCCCCCCCCCCCCACTAATCTGGAAACCCTAAAATTGGGGAATTTCAATTTCTAAATATCTCCGACCTGGGAAAATTTATGACAGAAGAAAATTAATTTATTAACAAATGAAAATTAATTTATTAACAAATGAAAATTAATTTATTAACAAATGAAAATTAATTTATTAACAAATGAAAACTAGGGAAGATTAAAAATTGCCCAATTTGTATAATTACATTTAAATTAGACCTCAAAACGGATACTGCATTGAAATGTGGGTGCAACAAATAAATGCTTGTGAGTGAACTGTTTAATATTACCTAAAATATTAAAAAAAAAGATGAAAAATGTCGATAAGTTGGAATTTTTAGCGCTGTATTGAGTTGAGAATTTTAAATAGTCGAGAATTTCGAATCGTTAAGTTGGGAAATTTCTTGGTTCAACCTCCCAAAATATTTTTTGTGTAGCGGCACTGCCTCCTGCTTTTGTAGGCGCGAATCGCTACCCTATTTGCCCTCCCAAAAATACTTACCTCTTTAAGCGCATATTTTAAAAATTAGTTTTATTTGTTTTAGAAGTTTCGTATTGTAACATAAAGCATATATATGCTTCTCAGATTTTTATTCCTCTGTTTGAAAAATGTCACAAATTAAACATAGATAACACAAATATTTGTATTATAGATATCACAATAACTTAAATAATGTTACAAATTTATTCTTTAAAAAAAAATGCATATCCTTAGGTTATTTTTAAACAAAGATACAATACGACTGCGACTATATAAAATGAAACTACCCAAATTATTTATATATTATCCGCGGTTTGTTCAGTCATTTTTTAAATGATTAATACCTGATAGATTCTTCATGAAAAAAATCTAAAAATTCGTAGAATAAAAATTTATTTAAAAAAAAAAATATTTTTTTTAATCAAAGAATAAGTAAACAGTAAAAAGTCAAATTTTCTCACCATCAAAGGCTGTTACTGCGAAGAAATTTATTATCGACCATATCTACCTAAGCGTTTCGATTTCTGAGAAGGGCCACCGAAAAAAACCGAGCAAAGGGCTTTATGCGGCCCGCAGGTTGCCGACTCTTGCTCAATCAAACCCATCTAAACCTTTGTAAAAAAAAAAGGGTTCCATAAAGGAAATAAAATAGTAGCATTAACATCAGGCATTTTTAATCGAATTTCACTGAAATCAAACTTAACAGCCCTAAAGGAATTATTAATTATTATACTAAATTTATTTTTAAACATATAATATGCGAAAAAGTTGGTATGGTTCAATTGAAACAGATATGTTGTTTTAGTAAACAGTTCAGGCTAATCAAATCGTTTGAATGAAAGCCGATTACGCTGTCATTTTTTTATTTACTACAATTGTAGTTGAAATATCATACATTTCAAAACTTGTAGAACAATTGCGTGGATTCAATACAAGGCACCGATTCATAATCGTCTGTTTTTCTGACATTCAATTGCTAAAATACTACCTCTACAGTAAGGAAGCGTAGTACGTAACGCGTCTAGGGATGTATGTTTAATTAAACTCTCTAAATGCATTTTTTTCTTTTTGATTAAAGTTAATGCAGGAAATGACAAGATGTGCAAGAGTTAAATGGAAATGTGCATACGAGAAATTAACTTTGATAATTCGATTTGTTTTTTGTTGAATAGCCATGTGCAATTCTCCGTATTGTAGTTTCGAAAAGGGGATGTTCAAATTGTATGAATTCTGAACTGGGAAAACTTTCAAATGTAAGTTGATTGATATACTAATGTGTTTGACTTTATCTGTTTCTTTAGTACTTTGCGTGCTAAAATGAAGTAACACAAGATTACTTTTATTTATTCAGTATTTATATTTATTTAGCTGTGGTGTCACGTTTACTTTATATATTCCCTTTATATTTCGCAACGAATTAAGATATTTTAGGTCAAAATTTTTACAACGTCGGAGTCTTACTGCTTGGAACCGTTTATTTCTTCCGTCACGCATCTTCTTTTAGGATCAGTTGCGTGACATAGAATAAGTTTATTGAAATAAACTTAGAATTTTTTTTTCACAAACTTTGATATAAGTCACTTTTTACAATACAAAAATCACTTAGCTTTCTAATAGAATGATTGATAAAATATAACTTTTTTCAATGCAAAAATTTATCGTGATCACGTGGATAAAGGGGGGGGGGGACTATTTTGACTTGCATGACATTGGGAAGGATGGCGTACAAAAACAGAAAAAGTAGCGGACGCGATGTAATAAAATGAACATATTCCTTATGTAATATTTTGAAGCTCCCCCTGCATGCATTTGGAGAGTTCAGTATTTTATTATATGCACAGCGGTAAATGGGGGCAAGCTTATAGAAATAGTCTCCTAAGGGGAAGGGGGGAGATAATGATTTCCCAAAATCAAGAAACTGTCCTTCCCCCCCATCCACCAATTTTTTTAAAAAAACTTATTAATTTTCATTTAAGGTATCCGCACACGTTGAATAAGGTGATTTTGACTGAAATTACCAAATTTTTTTTATTTAAAAATATGATTTTCTGCACTTTTAAGTTTCCAAAACAGTTTTTACTTTAGTTGTGCGTCAATTAAAATAAAAGTTATAGTAATTTAAAGTCCAAGTGGAAACGTATTAAATGGAACAGGAAGTAGCATTCCGAAACCGGAAATGAGGCAGAAACATCGTTTTTTTCTTAATTTTCAACCTTTTTTAATTTTTAATTGCAATACTTATTATTTTAATGTTGCTATAATCTAGCCACCAAATATTTTCATTTATATCAGAAGTTTTTGTATTAAAAATGTCAACAACTTTAATCTTTTGTTTATTTCTTTACAAGCAGCAATGTTTATTTTTGTATAATCTGTTTAATCATTTTTTTTTTAAAGACCTAACTTAATTAACTCTCCAAATTTTCTTTCATATATGTTAAAACACCTTGGGGAATTCGAAAAACCAAAGTTTTATTCGTAAGAAAAAATTCTGAGGAAATAAATATGTATGTTCCACTGAAACTGATTCATCTGCGTCGAACAACGTGCCTACAGCAAGTGAAAAGAAGCTCACTATGACTTCTTATTTGGACAATTATTCTCGAACTGAAATAAGTGGAAATTAAATAATTAATATTCAAATTCTCTCCAATGTGATAAAGTGTTTGTGCTGCCCTGATTGCCTAAGCAGTAGACTGTGTCTTCTACAAGAGTCTGTATTTGGACTGGCATCAAATATGACGGTGAAATGTCAAAACTGCGAATACAAAAATACATTTTGCACCTCTGAAAAATCAAACAAATTGCGTTCTGTAAATATTTAATTTGTATTTGGGCTAAGACTCATTGGGAAAGGGAATTCGGCTGCTAAAAAACTATGTTCTTCAATTGATATTGGCACACTGTCCAAGTCTGCATTCAGAACACTGGAGACAAAACTTGCCGATGCTGCTGAAATCCTAATTTACCTAATGTTAAAGTTGTCAGAAAAAAAAAATAGATTAGCTAAAAAAGGAAATTTGTCTAAAGATGAGCAAGAGGAGGGCATAACATATAAATTGGGGGATTTTAAGTGTGTTGAAACTTTCTTAATATTAATAATAGACAAATTTATACTTTAAACGCATTTTTCTCAGAATTGATTTTTATTCAAAAACATCAAATTTCAAAAATCATAACTCAAAATATTATTGTTATATTGTCTTTAAATTTTGTGTACATATTCAGTAGAGTGTATTCTAGTGCATGTACTAAAATTGTTTGAAAATCATTAATATATTTTTATTTATGGACTAAATTTTGAACTATAAGGTTGTGAAATTGTCAAAAATCTTATAATAAATTTTCGGTGTGTCACCAAAAATTTAATTTTTTATATATATGTTTAATTTTACTTGGAACACTAGATAATAACATGTAGTTTATTTTAAAAGTAAAATTTTCCATATAAACTGATTTGTATGTCTTGTATAAGTTTTCAAGTTTTTGAAAAAAAACGTAAAATTTTCAATGATTATTGAATTTTTTTTAATAATTAAAATAATAAAATTTAAATATTCATGATATATAATTAGTTTTAACTAACAAATAATCTAAAAATAGCATTAAATAGTTTTTATCTGACACATTTTAAAAAAAGTGCTTCGAACGTGTTCGGATACCTTAAGTAAACAGGAGTACGTTGGCAGATGAATATCGAAACAGCAACAGTTATATATCATTGTCATTTACTATTTTTAACAGACGGCAATATCTACTTTTAAAATTAGTAAATCACTCCCTCATAATGAAATAATTTTAGATGAACAGTTTAAATTTTGAGAATCTTTATAATATAATATATGATTTCCATAGCTTGTTTTGCATTTTTTTTATACGGCCCCGTTTTACGATCTTTTCCCTTTGTAGCCGAAATCAAAATGCTAGCTAATGAAATACACGGCGATGACGTCATGTTATCCTTATTTTGAGATGAAAATTACCTCAATATCTCCTTCTTGAAAACTATTTTCATTGTTAGGACCCCCGGACAATAGTTTTTAAAGGCTTCAAAAACATGTTAGGAGGTCATTTTTATCTTTTTATCTCAAACAAAACCTAAATTGACGTCATCGTGTTTCTGTCTGGGGGTAATTAATACCCTTCATGCTTACAAGGGTTCAAGTATTCTATCCACCCCCACACCCCCGAAATTTTTTTTTACTGAAATTTTGACTTTTTTTTCTTGACTCTCATGGGAGGAAGAGACAAATTTAGAGTTAGTGGGTTATAGGCTAAATATGTGGTGCGGGCCCCTTATCTACAGGGTTGGATGAAATGCCCCCAATATAACAAAATGGGGGGGGGGGGGTTATATTAAAAATATATATATTCCAGAATTGAAAATTAAATTAATCATTGGGATACACTATATTTTGTGAATTCAAATACATCACAAAATTTCAACGGTTTCAAGAAATTTCTAGCTGGAATGAAATTCTGGAATCTATGAAAATTATAATAAAATATTGCACTTGTCTTTATATTATCTTCAAAGTTCTAAGCAAAATAAAAATGTAAGACAAATAAAAAAAAAAAACTGATTTCCAAAAAGAAAAGTCAAACAATGACATTGTAAGCATCACAAGAAATATTTAACATATTTTTTTTTAATAAGAACATAAAAGTTTTAAATTTAAATTGTACAAATCTGTTAAGAAAAATAGAATTTTCTTCATCATAAACAAAATTGTAGTCTATTTTCATTAGAATTTGGATTATCATCCTTCCATATAATTTTTTTCGCAAATTGACTGTTTTTTTTGTGTGTGATGGTGCGGGCCTTTTTGTGGTATAGGCTTCTAGAGGCTGCAGCCTATGCCTAAATCCAGCCCTGGAGAGGTACCCCCTTACCTGCGTGCCTGTTTGAGATTACAATGAACTTTTTTTTCATAAGGGGTTTGTCAGGAGAAAAATCTCGTTATTTTTAATATTTTATATCGTTCGTCATTAATTATGAAATCTTTATAGTTATTGGATATTGAATTTAAATTCGAGAACAATCAATAATATAATTTATAATTTAGATCATTGTATAATTGAATTTAGGTAAAAATACTAGAAGAATATAGACATTTTGAAGACACGGCTTTTCTATATATTGCAATAAAATGTATATCCGAAAGCCCCCTTTTAAAATAAATTAAGGTGATTCACAGAAACATTGAATTTTTCAAATGTTGAATTTAGGTTTCTGGACTTATGCTCATGATCTCGATTTTGAGGTATAAGTGTTGTCACTCGCACATAATCTTTATTCGTTTGACCATTTGGGTTTCTTATTCACTAATCACAGAGCCAAAATCGATTGTTTTTCCATAGCATTTAATCTCGACAACGGGTAAAGTTAATAGGGCAGTTCCATCCCTTTTCCCCACGTCCCTTCCTCCACGCTGAAACCGTTTCGTGGAGGAAAAATACAAGTAACAACTGCATAAACTCTAAGTTGTGATTGGTCGAAATCGACGTCTTATGCCCACCTAAATTGGAAACTGCACATGATGTTGTGTAAACTAATCATCGTCTACAGGCTGTTTTAATCATTAGCCAGTGGTGTTGCCTGTCCTCCACGAAGTCACGTGGTTGCACAGCTCTATAGTGTCCATTAAACTTCAGAACTAAATATTTTTAAAAACACTATTATTTTCTCCGTAAGATATTTTTTGACCGGACCAAACCGGAGCTTGGTTCTGTTTGTTTTTTTTTGGTTAAATAACGTCGCACCAGAGCTGCACAGTAGGCTATTGGCGACGGTTCGGGGTCTATCTTTGAAGGAAAGACCCGGGAGCACATACACATTCACACACACATTCATACATGTACCTCGTTATTTTAGAACCATCGTCAGATGACAAGGAAACACCTGAACCACTCAACGCCTTCAATAGACGTTGGGACCCCGATCAGATTTATCGTGCCCCAGTCCCGTATACACGCCGTTAATTTTTGTGGATGTTCTGGATGACTTTTTTTAGTATTTTGTAGCGAAGCTGGCAACCCTCCGATCACAAGATTACTACTTTTTTTACTTTTCTTTGTCAAGTCCATCGCTTAGGATCGGACCAGGAATCTCCGCATTCCCATCTGACGCCTTTAACCGCTCGGTCACGGAGGTCCGCCTCGCCGGAGCAGCAAACATAAAAATTAATACATTCAAAAGTGGCAACAGTTTATTATACGTCTGCTAAAGAAATTTACTCAAATATCTGGCAACGGTTTCGGACTGCTGTAATATCATGGATGGAGTTAGTGATTACTTTTGTTTGTATTTATAATGATTAAGTGGAAAGTATGCAATACCATTAATTGAGGATGAGATTATATTGATTTTATTATAGAAAATTTCAACCTTATATTATAGCAATGGAAGCTTCGGAAGTTGCGAGATCTTTTGATGATGTCGACCGTGAGTTTTGTTATGCTTAAATATTGCGGTTTGCATACATTTTTAGGGTATTTAATTTTTACATTTTATTTGCAAGCAGGGATTAATAAGCTATATTACATTCAAGTTTTGTCAGTTATTCTCACATTTTTGGTCATTTTTTGCGTGAAATTTAACAAATTGATGTTTTGTTTATAAAGTTTATGTAATGAAATTGTTTTAAATGTATCCTTGTATAATTAACTTTTCAAACTGTTAAATTACTTATTTTTCACATGTTTACGAGTATTTTGAATAGATTAATATAAGTTGCAGCTATTTTTTCGATTTGAACAGTTGTAAACAACATATTTCGTACTTTTTATTTTTTCAAAATGTTCAAATATTTGTGTTTGGAATCAATTGTAAAGGCAAAATTATAGTGCCATTTTATATAAATATATACTTACCTTGTTTTACATTCAAATTTACATGTTTGTTTCATCTAAATAATACTCAAACTATTATCAATATTTTATTGCTTTTCATGGGGAGACACTGACAGTAAGAAAAGTAGTCCATTTGATAAATAATTTGTTTGTTGATTCGGTTCTCTGTGATATTAACTCTGTCCATATTTTGTATATGGTTGTAACCTACAAATAACCTTTAGTAGGAAAGATGAATGCTTCTAAATTGTAGCTATATTCTTTCATCGTACCAAATTATTTTGAACTAACGTAAAAATGTTCACTTAGTTGTAATGGACCCTTTAGAAAACCAGTAAAATAAATTTTAAATTTGCAAAAATGTTATTTATATTTAGAAATAATGGAATTACATTTATTAAATCTAGTTTATTTATATAGCAATAGTTTTAAGTTGTACCCCAATGAAATTATAGATTTGCAGAAAAATATATTTTAAATTTGTCTAAAAACCTTTCTGAACTATTTTAAACAAGTCAAGTTTTATTAATATTTGTTTAACTAGGGTAAAAAAAGACAAAATTTAAGTTTGTGTCAATAGAAAAATGCCATGTGAAACTTTTTGTCATAAAGTTTCACGTCAAGGGGCTTTGATAGGAGGTGAGATGCACTGAAACGCGTTGGCACTGCAGTCAAGAGCCCATCACTCGTTATGTGACACACCATAGTTCCGTTTTTGTAGGTCTAGGTTGTTGTGCGTAGTTTAATAAGTGACAGCCCCTGGACTGCAATGCCGTCAGCATATCAATCCATCTCATCTCCTACTCTATGCCCATGTTTCCTTTCTGAAGTTTATGAATGGTTGCCATGGTTTGAATTGAACGTTGAAAAAATTAGGAATTAAACATATGTTTAACAGATGGTGGCTATTCGAAAAATAAACATTACAACTTAACATAATGATCACACAGTATGGAAATTTAATTGTGCAAAGAAAATATGTGGTTTAGTTGCTGCAAATACTAAGGTCAAACTTTAACGTAAAACATGACAATACAAAGATTGAGTCAAATAGCATGTCAACCTTGCAACTGGCTGAAAGTGTACAATATAGTCAGAACCAACAAACTTATTAATTTAAGCAAACAATTTTTATTTTCAATTTGGAGCTTAATGACAGAACCAAGAACTGTTTAAATCGCAGTTCCTTATCTAGTAAGTGACGGCCCCTGTACTGCAGTGACTTCAGCATTTCAATTAGTCTCGCCTCCTTCTCTAACAACCTTGGTTCCAGAGAGGGAACTACTTACTGGTAGTTTGGATTTCTTCTGTATAGCAGAGTACTCTTTTCTTTGTTGGGTCGCTATTCTCTCTATTATGATGAAGTTTGTTTGCAATATTTGTTTCTGCCAAATAAGTATTTCTATTCTATATACGAGTAAATCAACATTAAAACCTACTTTTGAATAGAGACTATGACAAAAATACCGAAAAACTTATATTTTGTCCGATTTATAACTTGCCTATAATCAGAATAACAATGACACAGAAAAATACTTTTATTTCAACACAGAAAATCTGTTGCCTTGTATGATATATATATTTCTACGTTTTGGCATTTTTTAATGACAAAAACTTTAAAATTATAACAAACACAGACGCCCCATGTTAAAACTACGAAACTTTTTCGGCATCCCGGATTGTTCTTCCCCATTTGGTGCAAACAGTGACTTTCTTTTCAGCGTGAAACACTCAAATAACCTATTGTGTAGCTCGATCTCTAATTCAACCATATACCGTGTATACTCGCGTATAAGCCGAGAAATTTAAGTCAAAATTTTCATAAAAAAAATAGGGGAGTTGGCTTATACGCGGGTAATTAAAATTTCTAATATAATTTGCTTAAAATGGGAAAGGAGAGAAGTTGAAATTAGTGGATTCTTCTGAAATCATCCCGACACATTTCCGAGATCGAGAATGTGCGTCACGTGCTGACTGAAGACCGTTCTGCGCATCGCGGCGTAATCGTAACGCAAAATTTAACTACTCACATAAATAAATAATCAGTTTAACTTAATAAAAAGTATATATTTTGATAAATATTTAATTGGTTTGTAGAATTTATGAAGCTAGTAAATGCTACTTTAATAGAATTTTGGATGGAAGACTAAGAAGTTGACATCGTGCGTAGCGAATGACACCACTTTAAAGTCAATGTCTTTCTTGCTCGATTGCAATAATTAACCAAAATTTATTTCCCCAATGCACATTTTATTCCTTGATAATATTATGTACAGATATTAATAGTTGTTTCATTAGTATTTTGGATGGAATAGGCTTTAAAGCGGTAAAATCGGGGTTGCTAATTGGCGAATTCAAGTTCTACTTTCAAGTCATTTATCTCGTAATTAAGAACTAAATATTTTAATACGAAGTATATATTCATCCATAGAGATATTATATATTCATCCTTCCGCGAGATGGATAAAAAAATGCTCATCCGTATTTAGTAGCGACAGTAGTCAACGATGTTGACAGAAAATAGTTAACGTTTTCTAAGTTTTTAAATCTTTACAAAACCATGTTAAGGATTAGAAATTGCACATTTTGGTATTTAAGTTTGTGGTTTAAAATATTTTATTTGATAATAAGGGAGATTTAATTTAAGAAGTCGGGTGGAGGTTTGAAAGACACCAGAACATCGCGAGTGGTACATACTTTTAAGCCCGATGAATTGTCACGAACTTTGAGGAAGGCCGTTTCTCCAGCCACTTTCTTTAAACTTTTAATTTCTAGGCTTAAATATTTATTTTTCTAATTAAAATTTCACTCTTTTGTCGAGGATTTGCCGATTTTAATCGGAATTTTTCATGTACGAAAATACAACTCTGCTTATGCGCGAGTTTCCGATTTTGGACAAAAAATAGGTCTAAAATTAGGTGGTCGGCTTATACGCGAGTATATACGGTAATTAGTTTCTGAGAAGATTGAATATTAAGCAGTCCAGCTGTAATTTTATTTTAGACCAGCCCTTTGCCCCCCCCCCCCCCCCCTCCTTCCATTGCTGGGGAACCTGTTAGGCATATAAATTAAAAAAAAAAACTTCTAGTGTCCCCCATCATCAATAAAACTTGCAATTGATTAGTTTGAAGTCCTGCGTGCTATCACTTAAGCTGCAAAGCCAGGTTCTAGATTGTGGAAATATTTTTTAAAAGATATTTCTGTATGCAATATTTCCAAAATTGTTAAAATCATTTAAAAACTCAACGGAATTTTACAGATCCGAGTCTCAGGTGCACATCTTGAGGATAAATAGTACCCAGGGTTCGAATTGAGCCGGAACGGCGTTCCGGTACCTCTCTTTAGAATTTGTTTTTTTTCAATTCCAGACTTGGGTTTGATGGCTGATGCAATGCACTCTTACAGGAAGGTTCTAGTACCTCTATTTCTAGAAATCGTGCACTGATAGTACCTATATATAAATTTTGTGCTTTTTATACACAGAGGAAGTAGGTGTTGTGCGATCCTCAGACAGACATCTTTCTTTTTCCATTATAAATTCTTACTATTGCTTTTTGTTTCAAAACCATCAGGTATCCTGCAAGTGAGTGACTTCCCTGATGCATCCCCTGGCGACATCCATCACTTGCAGGAACAGCTGCGCCGTTTGCAGTCTGAGTTGGACGAATGTCGCTCTTTAGTCACAGTTGCCGAGTGCGAGAAGGAAAATGTTGTTGAGTCTGAAGAGAGGAAGCGGAAGGAAGAAGTGGCATCCATCCAGCGCATCATGGAAGGTATTGCGGTTAATTCCTAGTGTAAGGTGCCCCCGCCAAATGTGATTTGGCGACAATTGGTGGGCGATAAATTCTATATTTTGTCAACCATATTTCATGACGTTCCTAGCAATATCATAAAGTACGGCAACCCTATATTTTTTCTCGCACTGTTTCCCGTTGTTTTTCCAAAGTCTTGGCACTAATTTTCAGAATCGCGCCATGGAGGCACCGTACACTAGGAATTAAATTAAGTAAAAATTACTTATCTTAATCTTCTGCTTGGTATGTTTATTAATATTTAAATACAATGACCTCCACTTACCATTAACATTCAGTTTGGAAATAATAACTTTTATTATTATGAGATATTGACAAATAAATACCCTTTCCAGCCGATATTGGTTATTCTATTAGATTCGTAAAAAGAACTAGTTATGAATTAGGGGATAGTTATTTCTATAAATAATAACTCATTTGTCAAGCCAATGATTCTCAATTAGCATTGAGTCATGGACCCCTAGCTAAAATTAAAATAGAACTGGGGACCCCTTTTTCATATATGCTCATGGAAGCCCCCCCACTTTCTTCTGGGTATGTATATGTTTAAAATTTTGTTTGAACGTGAAAATAAAGGGAAACAAATTCTGAAATTAATTTTCTAATTTCTTTTAATTTTACACCAGTTTTTACTAAGAACATATACACAATATACCGTTTAAAACTATTCCATCACTTTTTCTGTGGTCTCGCATACCCTCTAACATAAACCTGCGAATCCCCTTTTGGGAACGACTGTGTTAGGCTTCGAGTCTGTAGGAGATTGTCATCATTTGCAATGTATCTGTGATTATTTTTTGTTTCTTATTATTATTTGTCTATTTTAATTTTTCAAACTATTTGATATTTCTTGCCTTTTTCAATATGTGGTTAAAAATGTTTTGGTAATAAGTTTGGACTTCTAAATAGAAATTTTGGTATCAATTTTTGTATCAACGTTTTCTGCCAATAATGTATCAATGTCTTTCAAGTGACTATTTAATATGCTATTGTATTGTTCTTTCAACAATTCTTTTTTAAAGTTGATTTTGTTTATTTATGTAGAAGCAGTCGGGGAAGCAGTGAGAAATACATCTAGTCGTTATGAAAAGGACATAACTCAGCTCCAGAAAGCAAATGAAAAGTTAGAATTAGATTTACAAGAATTAAAAAGCAAGGAAAAGTATGCCACTTTCACATTCCAATAATCCTTTCAAATGTTCTTTTAGTGGGATCAAATTCAAATGATTTTGAACACAATGGCAAAAGTAAAATGTTGTTATTTAAATACTACTTGATTAATTGATCGCAGTTTGAACTGTTAGATTCTTACATATTTTAAATGGCTACCTTATCTCACTATTTTGATGCTAGCAATGTGTCATTGAACGTATACACATTTCAGTGTAACCCGGAGTTTGTTTACTTGGTTAAACAACGATAACCATATATTAATGTAAAAGTTGAAATTGTTTGCTTGTTAAAATTAATAAAGTTATACTTGCTCACTTCTTTAATTATAAAGATATCAGGTTCACATGATGGTTATAAAATAAAAAAATAATCTTGTGCACAGTGTGTAAGGATTCAGTAAGAAGTCGTTTTTAAGGAAAAATACATTTAATAACTAGAAACATTTAGATAGAAAATTACATTAAACGATATAAAAAAAAACAAACTTAGCAGCATTACAATGCTCTGGAAATTACATGACTGACTTCACGCTAATCCAATTGCTGCCTCTTACAAAAATGCTTTTCCTTGTATCCCAAGGATGCCAAAACTTGGCACTATATTGTTTCTTTGGCAGTGAACCATACAATTTAGTTTGAAATAAATTTACACATGAGCGCAAGTGAAAACAGTATACAGTCAATTTGGAAGATAAGAGATAAAAAATCAAAAAGAATTAAATTCTTCAGGATTTTAATGAATTTACTAGAAGGGTTATATTGTTGTTTTATATCAGTGTTTTTAGATTATATTAGAAGTAAATTGATTATTGTTCTATCTTTTATTGGATAATACATACTGCAAACAAAAAATGAATGGTTTTCATGTTTTATTATCTTTCTTAGGACTGATATCTCTCGCGAAGGTGTCTTAGCCGCTGTGACAAAGTCCTTGAAGAGGGTTGGGAATTTAGGAGGACCTTTGCCGTTTACGTCGTCAACTGGTGAAAGTATAGAAAATTTAGAAGAAAGTATGCGGAAGGTGATTCTTTGCTACATAAACACTTTTCTAAAATAGTGTTTTGATGTTGGTAATGTTCTATATGCAGATTTGGAAGTGTCCTGTAGATTTTTCTGTAGTTTAACTTATTAGTATATGCAATCAGTTGAAAAAGTACCATGGTTGGGCTAAAATTTTGGATTAACAGATTCGTAATTTAAATCGATTTGATAATTTTTTTACCCTAAGCCCACTGAGCGATAGCAATGTATACATACATCCGTCCTAAGTTTTCCTAGAAATACTCAATAAATTTTGCATTACATTTTTTGTTGTTGAAATTTTAAAAAAATCTAAAGCATTAGGAAAACTTTTGAAATGCATATCTACCAAAATAATAAAAAAATATTTAAAAAGGAATATTATAAAAATATAAATTGAACTTTTGCAGTGAAAACAAATTTGCAACTTTTATATTTTGGTCAGCCCTCAGAGGTTTAATTTGTGTATAATATTTTGAGTCACCTTATTTAAAATTTATAAGAACATCATTAGTGAAGAATTAAAAAAAAAATACATGTTGTTACTCGAAGTGCAGAAGGTCGTATGGCAATTTTTTTTTTATTGTTATATGTGGCATTTTGTGATTTCTACTTAGTGGTTAAATCTTTTCTCATCTTCTAATCCGATAAAAGATAAAACAAAATGTAAAAAGGTTCTATCATAATGTTACCATAAAGAAACAATTCTTCCTTTTGCTCTCCTGAAAAATACAGCTTTGAGACTTGCCATCTTTTGCAGTTCGAGTGACGATATGTATGCTAACCTGCATAAATCGGAAAAAAAAATTGTATGGATATTTTTTTATTAAACTTTTTAAACATTTGTGAAAGAAAAGTGAAAAGAATATGACTTTAAATGGAACATAATTAAGAGATCTTTCTTTTTAGCTAACTGATACATATTAAAAAAAATATATTTTATGAGAATTTTTTTTTAGAAAAAAGTAAGTTTTTCTAGCTTTTTAATCATAGTATTTAAATTTATTTTAAAATGAAGATTTTGCTTTCTTTAAAGTTAACTATTAAAATATTTTCTGTTTTACCAAAGTTATTTGTTTAGAACGTTACACAAAATTTCACTTATTAAAGAAATATTTAATTATTGTTAGACTTGCAAGCTTTTATTAAAAAATATTGATTGAGAAAAAGTTGACACTAATCACAGTTACTACTTGTGCTTAAACTATTTCCACCTACTTTAATTTTTAAGATCCACTTTCATCTATATGAACATTGATTAATAGTTAAAAAATCTTAATTTTTTTTTTATATTTACTGTTATAATAAAAATAACTATTTAATTTTATAAATGTATAGAAATGTAACAACATTTTATATTGAAATTTTAGGCACAGGAAGACGCAGAAATGTTGCGGTCATTGGTTGTTCCCTTGGAGGAGGAAATCAAAGCCCTGAAAGATAAACTTCGGTCAACGGACGAGCAGTTGCGGTTGTACGAAACAGCTTTTGCGAATCTGGTGAAAGGCTTAGGATCCGATTCCCTTTCCGAGATGATCAAAGGAAAAGGACCTGCTGAAGTTGTGGAACATTTAGATGAAAAGGTATCTTTTTCAAGAGATTTAAATTAATTATTGACTGGTGATTTTTAACAGTTATTTATTGTTTGCTAAAGTAATTGTTTTCATTTAACTAATGGTTTTTAAGTGTTTAGAGAAAAGATGTGTAACTGAAGATAACACACACATGCACATATAATTATTTTTTTGCACAATATATCCAAATGTAAATTGTTTGTGCATTGTCTACTAGAGAAAATTTATGTCTAATAAAACATTAAAATAAATCTTCTGATTATTTTGTTTAAAGTTTCAAAACATAAAGGTTCACATTTTTACAATTTAACATTTTTAATTATAGCTCTTCTAATATACTGGTATATATTATTATACTGGTATATATTATTATACTGGTATATATTATTATACTGGTATATATTATTATACTGGTATATATTATTATACTGGTATATATTATTATACTGGTATATATTATTATACTGGTATATATTATTATACTGGTATATATTATTATACTGGTATATATTATTATACTGGTATATATTATTATACTGGTATATATTATTATACTGGTATATATTATTATACTGGTATATATTATTATACTGGTATATATTATATATTTTCTAGTCTATTACCTTGGAATATTAGATTAAAATTCACTTTCTTGCTTTTTCTGTTTGAAAAAAGATTTGCATGCATTTTTTTCTGTATACACATCTACTAATTTTTGAGTTTTAATCAAATAATCAAGGTATTTAAAAATCCTGCTTTAAAAATTTTCCTGCATGACAAACATTCATTGATAATATTATTATATATTTCATTATCAAGACACTTCGGAATTTCTAACTTCTATATTATTTTCATAGATTAATTGAAAATTTCCCCCCCCCAGCTTACAACTCTAAGTCAAGGTCTCCAGGCTGAAAAAGCATCTCGAAGTGATCTAGAAATGTATGTTGCAGTCTTAAACACACAGAAGGCTGTTATGCACGAAGATATGGATAAAATGAAACAAGAACTGCAAGAAGGTAAATAGAGTTTGAGAATTTGCTGAGCTGTGATACATAAGCAAATTGCTTATTTTTAATGTATCTAAATTTTTCAATTTGCAAGTAATTTATCCTTTTTTAATGCAATGCAAAAATTAAATTGTGTGTTTTAGTATTTGTAACTGTTATACACAAAGGTTTATGGCAGTTACCCCTTAATTTTTTTATGCTTGTGCACCAGCTATAAATTATAAATTTAAACTATAAATTTTGTAGGGTCATTGTGTACCACTGATTATGTTATAACTTTTTGAGAGGGGGACAAGTAAATTCTATATACTAATAAACAGGGTGGAAACATAACCTGGAAATCGGGGAATTATCATGGAAATTTTTAATTCTGGAAATATCAGGGAAAAAGTCAAGGAAATTTTCTAAATTTCACTAAAAATCAGGGAATTTTTCAAATTTGGATCATTAAAATGGCAATTATCGTCTATTATGCCCTTTATTCTGGGTAATTTAATTGTCAATATTTCCTTTTAGTTCTGAATAAGAATTAAAAAAAAAAAACCATGGTTATGAGCATTTTCCTATTTTCAGTTTCATTTTTGTAAAAATGCGAACCACTGCTGGAGGGAGAAGCAAAAGCAAAATGACCTTGAATTGTAAGCAACATGTGTGGAGCTAATGAATATGTGATTTATTGAAGATTGGAATAGGAAATATGAAGCATATAAAACATTTAAAATTATCTACAAAAGAAATAATTTGAAAAAACTTGCTTTTTTGCATTTTCTGCTCCCAGAGAACATGTTTAATTATATCAATAAGTATTGCTTATAATTTTTCATTTATAATGCAAAATATTTATAGTATTATTGTAGCGTGGATACTTTGTTTCTATACAGAGAATGTATTGCAACATTTCTTAATGTAATTGTAAAATCAGGGAAATTTCACTTAGTCAACTTCTTAGTCTTCCATCTAAAATCCTATTAAAGTAACGTATACTAGCTTCATAGATACTACAAACTAATTAAATACTTATCAAAATATATACTTTTTATTTAGTTAAACTGATTATTTATCTGAGTGCAATTATGCGTTACGATTACGTCGCGATGCGTAGAACGGTCTTCAGTCAGCACATGCGACTCATATTCTCGATCTCAAATCGGGGAAATTTGTCGGAGCGATATTCTTCAAGAATCCGCTTAATTTCAACTTCTCTTTTCCCATTTTATGCAAATTATTTTTTAATTTTACTGATCCGCTTATAAGCCGACCCCCCCCTAGTTTTTTATGACGATTTTGACTTACATTTCTTGGCTTATACACGAGTATATACGGTAAGTGTAATTAAAAAAAAATCTATAAAACTATAAAAATCCGTTAATTTGTGTTATTAACAAATAGTAAATACAGATTTTCCAGCATTAATATGTTTGTATCAGAAGGCTTAATGATAAACTTGCTGTTGCTTATTTCTTATTAGACGTCATATTGATAGTGCTTATTTTTAATCGTAAGTCGCATTCCATGTACAGTCTATTCCAGAACTTGTGTTTCAAATACACTAGCTCTTTGTATTATGGTATCCTTCTTGGTACCTAATCCTTTCGCATACCATCAGTTGGGGACCACTGGTTTATGAGTGGTATAAATGGAAATTTGTTGTTCTCTATTTTATGTAGTTATTTAGTCACAGGACAAAAAAGTAGTTGTGTTTTTTGGTCACTTAACTTGGTTTTACATAATGATTTCTATGTTCATATTGACCTTTGTTATACAAGTTGTAGATATTTGGCATATTTTGACACCACAAATTGTATAGTTGTTAATGATACAAAATCGCTTGATGGAAAATCCCGGTATTTATATAATATATATGGTGTGTCATACTATGTCAAATGGTAAAGTTGACATATTGTGAAATACCAGAAAATATATATGGTGTGTCATACTATTGAATGGGTGTTGAACCTGTACATTTTATAAGTTTATTTGATTTAAATGATAATATTAAATAGAATTAACCAACTGCACTTTGGCATACATTTATGATAAATAATATATGTGTAGTTTGAGAAATAGCATTATCAAACTAAAATCTAAACAAAAAAGTATTATTAATGCAAAATATGCAATGATAAAACGTATTGTTTATAAACGAACAAGTCAACAAGGTTGTAAATCACATGGGAGATTTAACTCTCTGACACTTATTAGTGCTGTGACCTCTTGTTCAAGAATGCGACCAATTTTTAAATTCCTAAAAATACTCAATTTTGCAATATTTGTAATGTTTAAATGTTAACAAGCTATCTCTATAAAATGAAATTTTTTAAAATAATAAAAAGCATGCACAAGAAAAAAAGATGTAAACTTCAAGTTGTAAGAATGACTTTACAATTGCAAATATCACTTGAGCATCTGGGGGTTAATACAATACAAATTTGTCGGTAAAGAAAGACATAACTAGTAATTTTCATATATATGTTTTGATCTCTGTTCCTTTTGTTTCGTTATATTGAACAGCTTTAGAAGTAATGATAATGCTTAAAATACTTTAAAGTTATTTTCTGATATATTTCCTACTTCTAGTCTGTCAGTTGCTTGAAAAGGAGAAAAAAGAACACTCTCAACTGAAACGAACGTGGCAGATGGCAAACGATCAATTCCTAGTTGCTCAGCGGCTGCAACTTATCGATATGAAGAGAATGCAGAGCGTGCTGACTTCAGAACAGCAGCGGCAGATTGACGAGGCGAAGAAGAAGGACGAACAGAAATTGGAGCTGGAAAGGCAACTGAAAAAGACAGAGGAGAAGACAAAGGAAGAGAAAACAGTCGAAGGTACTTCATTTTTAAGTTTCTTTTCACTTGCGTAGGAAGTTGAACTTCAAATTTTAGATATTTTTAATTTTCAAAGTAACTTGTCATCATTAACAAATGTACTTTATAAATTCATATATTTTCTAATATGTGCAAATTTATAATCAAGCTATTTGCATAATTTATAGGTTTTTATAGTGTTATTAAAATAAGAATGAAACGAAAACCCTTTTTAAAATTTAAATTTTTTTAAAAAACAAACACTAGTAAAAAATGTTTGATTCAGTGCCCTTACAGAGAATAAGTACAATAGAACTCCAATTATCTGTACTCTAGTTAAACAGGTCAAACAAAGCGGATTACCAATTATTCGGATCTGATTCGCTTTGAGGGGGAAAAAAAATCAGAAAAATCCATATTTTAAAAGTTTCTTATCAGTGAACGATTTTATTTTTAATAGTCATTAAATTACATTACAAACTAAAACAATATTTATTTTTTAATTGAGAAATAACCTGATTTTTGTGAAATATCCAATTATCCGGATATTCAATTATCTGTATGGTATGGAGAATTGGAGTTCTAAGATATTTGAATAATATACAAGAAAGTTATTAGAATAAAATAACTTTCTTTAATATAGAATTAATCTTATATAATCGTATAATATTTTCAACAAATAATATTTAATAAAATATTGTTTATTAATTTAGATAAAGGTAGGACTTCACCATTTTCAAGACCGCCATCTGCAAAACTTGTGAAGACTTCACCAATGAATAATCACAAGCTCTTAGCAAATGTTTCTGTTCTTGGCCAGTCGTTGGACCTACCTATGAATACATCGAATGTAAGTTATTTTGTTATGGATACAACATTTTCATATATGTTATGTATTGAAATGTCAACTTTTCAAGGGATATCATTGCTTAAGTCTGTTTAATTTTTCACAAGGTATATTAAAGTGAATTTTTTAACTTTTTCGAATGAATTTTTTAATACATTTTAGCCCTTAAATATGATAAATAAAAGTATTCCTGTAATATTTACTCACTAAAAAGCTGTTAATTCTCCCCTCCTCCCTCCCAAATTATGTATCTCTCAAAAGTTTAAATACTGAAGTTTTCTCCTACAATTTTTTTTTATTAAAATCCTTTTTGTTGACTGTATATATTAATGTATATATTGTTTTGTGATGTATATATTAATTGTAAAACTGAATTTTAAGTTTACACATGTTAACATATGGAAGATACAGTAAAATTGCATAAATATTATAACCATGTTAAAAATTGAAAGTTGATTTTTGTGATTATTCTGTTAAATTATTAATTTCTCATATGAGAAAACTAAGTTTCTGCTCTTTCGTTGTGAGTATTCATATGTTCTTCTTTTTTAAATTTGAATTTGTAAGAAATGTTTTTGACATATTAAAAATACAGCAATTAATGGGATATGTCTTTTTGAAGGCTGAAATATTAACGTAATTTCTTATAATCTTTGATTTTGTCATTTCAATATAACTTTTTTTTATAATAATTTTTATTACTTTAACAAAGTTGTAAGTCAAATTTAAAATTTTCAAAAATGAGATTTTCCCTTCTACTGATACACATATATAAAATCTGTTTTATTAAGAGTTGAAAATGTATAAAAATAAAACATTAAAATTTTTATTACAAAAGATTCCTAAATGCTTTATGAATATATATTTAATGACTACCATTTCTACTACATTTTTTTAAACATTTGTTTTACATTTTAAATTTGAAAAACTTTATTATACTAAAATAATGACATAGCATAATTAAATAATATATTTAATGTTCTAGTTAAATTTTCTAAAGCACTTTGCTAGTGTGTGAATGATGCATCATTTATTAATATCATCTTGAATTGAGCTGTGCTTTGCTTTCCATGCTTTGTTTTTAAGCATACATTTCTTTTCAGAGGGCTAGAAGCATACCCAGTGATTTGAATCAAGTGGAGAACATATGTACAGAGAAACGCTCATTATCAAGTTCTGCTTTGAATAGCTTGAAGAAAAATAGTCAAAGTAATTCTTTAATTCCTATTAACTCGCCACCTGTTAAAGAAGCTCAAGTGAATGAAGCTGCACCGAAGAAAATGACTAGTCTTACGCAAGATCAACTCAAAGCATTATCTGGTGAGTATTTGAATTGACAAGGTATTGAAGTCTGATTTGTTTGGCTGTTGACAGTTTACTTAATGAGTTATAAACAAAGAAAACCTTGCCATTTTGATTTCTAAAAAATTATATTTGATTTTGTGACTAATGAAATGTTCGTAACTATGTGAGTGTTAGAAAATACATAGCCTGATATTTATAATTTAATTTAAGCATAAAAGAAAGGACTATTGTAGGGTTCTTTTAGCTTTGACTGTTATTGCCAACTTTTACTATTTGAGTATGTCGGTTATTGTTGTAGTTAATTTTTTTTTTTAATTGTTATCAGATCTCCTCATTATTACATTAAGTTATTTTCTCCTCAAAATCCTTCTTCGATTTTTGGTGAAAAAAGATTAATTTTTAAGCTATTTTTATGGTAATTTTTAAAAAAAATCTAAGACACTATTGCATAATAAAACGATATAATTATAAATACAAAATATGAATTTGTTTAAAGAAATATATTCATAGATGAATCTTGCATACTTTTTTCTCCCAGAGTCACGAACTTTATATTTAATTGTGTAAGATTTTTACTGAAATATTACTACATGGATTGAACTTGAGGAGGGTGCATGCAGAAATGATCATGTCATAAATTCGCAAATCGAGGAAATCCGGCAAAAAATGCTTGGTATATGCATTGATTTATATGGAACTCTGGATTTTCAAGTTCATTTTGAAAAAACGAACAGAGATAATATTTTTTTTTTGTAAAAATCAATGCTTATTTAATTTTATATATTTTTTGACTGTTTGGTTTTGTATGCACGCTTCTCACTTGATATTCAGATGCTTTATCTTAAGCATAACCCTTTATTTGGTATGAGTGTCCAATCTTCTATGAATTCCAGAAAGGTAGTGCTTATAGCAAAAAGTATTTTTTGTAACATTTAGACTCTTTGGACAATTTTTATGCATATTTCAACATTAAAAATGCATTGGTATACAATTTGAGTTATAATAATTTTTTCATTTTCAAACAAAATCTAAAAAAGACGTGTAACAATTGAAACCCATTTTTTTTGTGCTTAATTTTGTGCCATCTTTGCTGTCAAGTCTTATGGACATTGAAAAGTTGGGTTATAATTTTGTTGATTGTTACTTCATTTGTCTGTTTTTCGTGTGCATAGACCAATTTTTATGATTAGCCATTTTATTTAAAAGGATTTCAAAATGTGTAGGCAGAGTAAAAATTTAACACATTAATTGCTAGTGTCTAAAAGAATGCCAGTCGATTATTGGCTTTTACATGTCTTTTTGAACTTCATATCTCCTACCTGTGCGTGGCAGGCAGCAAACTAAATTAATGTAAAATTTTGGACTAAAAATAATGTTTTTTTTCTCAATTATACTCTGTATGATTTTAGATTTATGTTTGTTGTATATTATATATACAGTATTTTTTTTAGGATAATTATAATTTGCTATGTATATTTTTTTCAATTTCAGTATTTTTGTAAAGTGTCCACATATTTATACTTGTCTTTATGTTTAAAATAGATCTTACTCCAGAATTAGAAGTTAGAAAAACTTTGCTCGACAGTGCCAGAGCTGAATTGGAAAGTTTTTCTTTGATTGGCAAAAGACTGGTTAGTGAGACAGAGTGGCAACTGCTGGAAGAAGAGGTATTATTTTGTCCCCCTTTTATTCATTACTTTAGCTTATTCTACATTACATAGCCAACAGGGTTTAAAAGTTTTTTTATTAGAGCTTTTGCAGTAATTCTACTAGTTTAAAATAATTATATTTCAAACATTTTTATAGTGAGATTCTATTTAAACTTGTCTAAGCAATTTTATTTTCCACTGCTACTTCAAAAAAAAAAAAAATCTTTAACTGACTTATGCAGTTTCATTTCTAAACTCTTTAAATATTCTTCTTTGAACTTCATTTAAAATGATCCTTAATTCACAATTATGATAGAAACTATTTGAGCTCAACCTTAAAGTTTATTCACTTTGGGTTGCAGCACATACTGAAATAAAAAAACACAAACATTAGCTATGCAATTAGAAGATGTGAACTGCATGTTTGAGAAACAACAAACCATTTCACCTCATAAACTCTAAAAATGAAAGCAATACTACTCTTAAGTGCACTAAACCAGTTGGGAACCACCGGTTTAATGCACTCAACTAAGTGTATACAGTACACTTAGTTGATAACATTATACATGGTTTATACGAGGGAGCTTGAAGTCAAGGTTAAGTAAATTAACTTAAAAATGACTGATTTCGGATTTTTTGGCAGTGCATTTAGTGGTTAAATATAAAATAATCTAATAGTTTGTAAGAATAGAGAATTAGTATTTAAAGTCCTACTTAAAACTAATAAATTTATATATATATATTTTTTAGCTTAAGTACGCAAGGGAAAAGTTAGGCCAGTCATGTGAAATGTGCTGTAACTATGAGCTGCAGCTCCAGCAAGTCCAAAGAAAAGAGGTTGAGCAGCGTACAAAAGCGGAAACGACTGAACAGACGCTTGTCGATTACAAGAAGGATCTGCAAAGAGAAAAGGAATACAGACAGGACATGAAAGAAAAATTTGACCAAGTCTCGAATGATTGTGAGAAAAAAGTAAGTGGTTATTTAGACTTTTGTAGGCAGTTTTTATTGTGCTGAAAGCTGAGTTAGTAAATATTCATTTGATTTATAAGAAATAGGATTTTTTTTTTTTTAGTAATAGGCATATATTTTTTTAAATACTGTTTTGTATCTTATAACCTATTTACTAAACATTTAAGGTAATAGTTAAATATAATTTAATGGACTATTCATCAAACTTATTAAAATAAAATATTTAAAAATATTATTCCAATGGTAAACTATTAAATTTTATGTTGGAGAAAAAACAAATAGAAAATTATATGTTGTAAAATATTATTTGTTCTATAAAAAGAAAAATAATGATATATATTGTAGATATTTAATTTGGGAAAGGGCATTGTTTGATTTGAATAGTTTTTTTTACTTATTTTAGAGCAGTCTTAAGTGTTAAGTCCCAATTTTTTTAAATAGATTTTAATAAAAATGTCCTTTCACAATAAAATTTTAATATTTTTAAGATATTAATATTCGTAGATTTGGATAATTTATACATGTGTGTTCCCTGCAATCAATTAAATCTGCGAGAAGAACAGTACTGGTCCGATGGGACTTCATTGGAATTGTACTGTTCTTCTTTTAAGTCCCATCCGACTAGTACTGTTCTTTTCCCGATTCAATTAGTTTTCTTTATGTACTGTTTCCTATTTTTTATATGCAATGTATATTTTTTTACTGATACAATTCTTACTAGGTCCTTTTTTTGTTGCGGTCATTTGTCAATAATTTTATTTACACTAATTAAAAAAAATCCTTTAAGTTAAAAATATTCTTTTTAAAATAAAAATAAAAATCGTGTGACCTTTTTTAATGTAAAAGCATAATATTTGGTTTCATATTGTCAGATAATGCTTTAAACTAGATAACTCCATGGAATGGTGAAAGTATTGGTATGTAATTACACACACTACCTTAATCTTCCTGTGGAGTTATCTAGTTGTAGTACTAGTGCGACGATATATTAAAAGATAGTTTTGATAGCATTCTTGTTTTAAAAGATCTATATGATATTTTTGTAGGTTAGTGAACTTTTCAAAATGCGTGAAGAGTTTGAGAAAAATTTTAGTCAAGTTAAAAACAACTATGAAGTTTGTCGAAAAGAATTAACTGAATTTCAAGTGAGTATTCATGTAAAACTTCGTCTGTTTCTTTATACAAGATTTTCGTTTTTCACAAATATATTATCTAGTGAAAAATATTGTAAAATGTACTTTGTTTATCCTAATTTTTAAATTGATTTCTTTTTCGAACTCTAATCACTTTTGAAACAACATGCATAAGGTGTCAAAAAGTCGTTAAAAAGAACTATAAAAGTAGAATTGAATAATTGTCTGTTAATAAATTTAGGATTGGCTAATAATTTTTTAGTAAGATATATTATTTATATATATTTTGTGTATTGTTATCCATTTCTCTTAATTTGTCAATTATATAGTGTATATATTTTCGTACTATATTTGGATCCAATACATAATGCATTTCCAACAAGGTTACAGTGAAGGATATGAATTAACCATTTAAAAGAAATCGACTGAATTAGAACTTTAATGAGTATCAGTCAAACTAATGAAAATAATAAATCAAGACAAAAACTGTAATATGCATTAATTATATAAAATTATAAATAATAAAATTAGTAATCACAAATTGGCATTCACATTTTTTTAAAATACAAATTTATTCCTTATTAGTAAAAAATAAATTCATTACTATGACATTATTACAAATCTGTGTTTTTTAACTAAGAATAAGAATAAGAATAAGTTGAAAATAAAATTTGGATTTCAGACAACAGTTGCAGTAGAAAGAGATATTCTGAAGCGAGAAGTAAGTGGATAAATTTTTGATTAATATATTTAAGAATTTTTTTGACTTTTGCTATTATAGAAATACTTTATTAAATAACTTTTTTTTTTGTAAAACTTTGCCTTATATTTTATTTAATATAAAATTTAAAATTGACTAAAATATTTAAAGCTTTAATTACTGTTTCAGCTGTCAATACAAAGCTAAATACAAATATGTGTGTGCGCGTGCACAGTGGCGGCGATTCGGGGGGGCATGGGGGGGCGGTTGCCCCCGCACTTTTTTTGTATGTTGCCCCCGCACTGTTTTGTATGTTGCCCCCGCAACTTTTTTTATTTTTGACTTTTTGAAACTAAATTACAAATCAATTGTTTTACTGCATTGCCTAACAAAGGAAAAATTTTGAACCGCAACTTCCTCACACTATACCATAGGAACGTAAATAAGGGAGGGAGGGTGGGGGGGGAGGTTTCAGGAGGTTCAAACCCCTCTCATTGACAGATTTAATGTGCACTAGTCGCCTCCAAACGTCAAACGTTTGGACGATGGAAAAACGAGCTTGCAACCTCCCGGTAAGGAACTTGGCGTTTTAAAGAGCGCCAAATTGCGAGTTTGAATATTAAATCAAGTAGTATATTTTAATAAATGTTGCTTCTAAAGTACCAGTAATTGTTAAATTAACTCAAAACAAAACATACATTTGCAAAGTCTAATCAAAGCGATTAACTTTTTTAACCATATAATTTCTACAGTTTTTCTGAAAGAAATAATTTATAATAATTTTACTTATGATTACTTATTAAATAGTTTGGTTTTGAAATAGTTTATTTTAGTCAGAAAATCTTCGATTTTAACATTTTTAAAACACAATCCACAAAAGTATATTTGTTTACTTTACTTATCAGCGAATGTTCTCAAAGATGATGGCAGAAAAGATTTAATAGCTTTTTTTTTTAATTCTCAATGCTTTGACTTTGAAAACATCAAGAAAATTGTTTATTGTAACTACGTATTAAATAAACAAAATACCCAAATCGGGCCTCTAGCTCTCAGCAGAATAACTCATTCCCAAGTTTTCTCATTTTTACATATAAGCAGTAGGGAAAAAAGTCGAAAACGGCGCCGAATATGACTTATGACTCTTGTTTGTACAGTCATTTTGGAGTCTACAGAGCAAACTGTACATAACTTATGACTACTCCGATAGATATTTATTTATTTTTAAATCGGCCGTTGATTTTTTTTTATTCAATCAGGGCCATATCTCAGTCGTTTTACACATCGTAGCCTTCGCTTAAGGATCTAGTTAAATTGTTTTCGACTATAGCTAAAATAGCCAAGTGTGATATAAAGATGTTTTGAATGGTTCATATTTTTTATACTCCTGAAAATTGGACTTTAGTTTTTGTGGCCCTTTTATATAGTATTTCTGAAATTTATCGTGCTTTGTTTTGCCTTTTTAAGTCAGAATAACGAAAAAAGAAAGCTTTTAACTTGTCTCAAATCAGCTTTATGGTATGAAAACTTCTAATTTTTTTTAATTTATGTTATTATTTTTTTTTACTGTGTATTTTAAGTTGGTATACTTCAAATAACACAAATAGTAAGTAAATACAAGTGTGCAATACCATAGTTTTTTTATAGCAATATTATAGCACATTTTTTTAGTCCCCCCCCCTCCTCCCTCCCATTTCTTGTTCCCCCTTTATCTTGCCCCCCCACTTTCAGCACCCAATCGCCGCCACTGCGCGTGCATATATGCGTTAATTATAATTTGATTTTTATGTAGCAGAAAGTCTTTTGTCATTGAAGTTTATTTGTGCTATAATTTATTTATTTCAAATGAAGTTATACAATTTTAATACATTCACTGCTACAAAAGAAAAAAAAATGGTGCCCCAGATGCCACTTTTTTTATTCTTCATTTACTTTTAAAATGATTCAAATTTATCAACATGTATGGAAATTTTGAATTCTTTTCACTTTGACCTTCATTTGTGAGTTGTATGTAACTTGTAGCACAGTGGTAAAATATTCAACTCTCGTATTAGAAGTTACCTTTTAAGGAAAACTTCAGTTCAAGATAAGTTTTTTGTTTGGGAGATTGCATGGTTTATATCTACATTAGAATTGCATGGTTTATATTAAGCATATACAATTCAAAGAATGAATACTTACTGTGTCTCTGGTATGAGTTATATTGCACTTACAGAACCTTTTGGACAAACAAGGCAAGAGTTAAATACAACTTGCATGGTCAGCTAATGCATTAAAAATAATACGAAATTTAAACTGGCAAAGGCCAATGTTTGAATTTTACATTTATAAGGATTTTTAATTTTTTTTCCTTAAAATATTCTTATTTCTTCTTTCATTTACAGCTTGAGAAGGTTCAAAATGAAAATGACGTTCTACTTGGAAAGCATATTGCTAAAGCACAACAGATGAGAAATGAAGAAATAAATTTACCTGATTCAGTTGAGGTAAGGTACACAACAATGCTTGTCTACATATCAAAAGGAGTAACAGAACATTTTGTAGTTTTGGCAGTAGAATTAAAATACAGAGTCATTTATTTTATATATATTTTTTTAATAGCTCCATATTTTTTTGTATTGTTTCCGAATAATCATTAGTCTTATTTTTATCAAATGAAGAAATATATTGCTTGTCTTGTTCACAAACGATTGCATGTAAAAGTATAAAATTTCAACCATTGGTACTATTTAATGTTTACTAATAGTACCAATGTAATCTGGTAAATGTAAACAGAACACCCAACAGAATTCCTCTATAAAAAGAACAGGTGTGGGATATTTCTGTTCCGCAAAAAGATCGTTATTAAAACGTTATCAGTGTGCGCGATAATCACATATTTATGAAAATCGATTGATAACTAAGAAAAGTCAAGACTTTTAGTTTTAATTAATAGTGGCAACCCTGGTTTTAAGTCTACCAACTATTACCATATTTATGAAAAATTATAAATAATTTTACTTTTTTCTATTGCCATATATCTAGATATAAAATTATAATTTTTGTTTCAAATTTTAGATATGTTTTGTTGTTAGAAATGTTTTGTTTTGAGATTCTTTAAGTCCAATAACGGAGTATTTAAATTAGCTTGCGTGACCTTGCATAACATTTCTCAAGATTTTATTATGATATGGTAGTCAAATTTAGCATATAAATTATTAGTGCTTATTTAATGTCTTATGTAATAATAGTGCTTTTGTTAGATAAAACTAGAGACATATATGTGCTAAAAGTAGTGCCTATTGTTAAATTGTTGTTTTAAAAAACATATTTTTTTTATTCTATCAATATTGTTGTTCAAGTGTTCCTAAATTTTTTTCTCAGAACTTAATCATAATATTTTATATGATTAAAATGTTTTTTTTGAGTGATTATTGCAATTTGTTATTTTTGATGAGTTTCTAAAAATTGTGTCTTAACTGCGCAGGACCTGCAATTTTATTGTTTGCAAAAACAAGAAGAGCTTATTACAATAAAGGCAGCTAAAGAGAACATGGAAGAAGCTCTGAAAGGTGATATACAGATGCTGAAAAATCAGCTTATGTCTGAGCAAACGGCCAAAGAAAGGTTAGAAGACACTTTTACTCAAGAAATGGATAACCTCAGGGAACAATTAGGTATGCGAATGCACTTTTATCGCATTTTATGTCATTTTTTATTAATTTTTACGATACGATTACACTAAGAAAATTAAATGTTTGCAAACATATTGGGGCAAATGCATTTAATCTTAAAGTAGCGATAATTCTTTATGTAATCGAATTAGAAATTAATAGTTGCTTTAATTTTTCAATGTCAATTCCATAGCTCTCCAAAATTTGTTCTTTAATTAGAATTTTGAGTTTGTTTTGTTTTTGGGAAAATAATTGGGATATACAAGAATATGGTCTATTTGCATTAAGAGAAAACTCGTCAAGCGGTATCCATTGACACCAACAAATTAAAATAAATAAATAATTGGATATTATCAATTTGTAATCTGTCCTTCGTTTGAGACTGCTTACAGCACTTTAAATTGAATGTGCAAGGTTAAACCTTATCATAAGCATATAATTTAATATAATTTTATTTTGTAACGGAATATGCATTCAAGGTTTAAATCTTGGTAAATGATGCTGTTTTTAAAATAGTAATTTGGAAATGTTTTTTTACACAGGAATTTTAGAAAGTGTCAAACAAGAACTGAGTTCACAGCAGTCTTACAATTCTGAGCTAGATAAGCGTCTATCTTCGTTACTAGAAGATTTAAAAAATAAAGAAGACAAAATTTGTAAAATGCAATTGCATCTAGATGAACTTACTGCTTCTAAGGTATGTTGAAGGTTACTAATTATTATTAAAAAATTATTGATTGATAATTAAATAATATTTATATTATCAATGTTTTACAAGTTTTTTATTATTTTATATTAAAGTTTTGTGTTCACAATGATTTCTTTAATACTTGTTTATGAATTATTTATAAGCTATATCTATTATAAGATAATTATAAGCTATATCTAATATACTATATCTATAATATTATTATTATTTATAAGTTATATCTTCATAACAGTTTATAATAATATTTTTGTATTTATTCATATGTAATCACTTTAAATGAACTTTTCTTGTGCAGAATATATTTTTTTTAGATCCTAATGGTTTATTAGAATTTTAATTCAATATTTTAAAGAATGTGTTGTGTAACCTAAATTAATTTTAGTAATCTATTTGGTAGATCATAGTTTTAAATTTATAAATCTTACAATTTGAATGAAATGCTATGTTATTAAGTGTGAGGAAAAGTCTCAAATGAAAATAAATCATCACTTATTGCATTTTCTTTTGAGCATATTTAATTAAATTTAAATTTATTTGTGCATTACAAATTTATGCATTTGAGCTTGTTCAAAACTTTTTGCTAAGCTGTATTAAAAAATATCTAAGAATTAGGATATTAATGAGAATTAGAACAGATTAAAAATATTTATTAATAGCACATTGCTAAAGTGTACATATACCAATATGTAAAAATTATAAATTGATCCGCTATAGCAAGTTTCATATTGGACCTATATTTTCAAAACCCTTTTGTTTCCCCCATAATTAAGTATAAAAAGTCTTGAATGAAAAATAAATGATCTCTCAGTTATTGCATTTTCTTTTGTACATATTTAATTAAATTTTAATTTATTTTTGTATTTCAAATTTATTTAAGCTTGTACACAAGCTTTTGCAAAGCAATCAAAATATGTCTAAGAATTAAGACATTAATGAGAAATTAAACACATTAAAAAAGATAAATTGATCCCTGATTGCAAGTTTATTGGACCCATGTTCTCAGAACTCATTCGTTTATCCCCTAATTAAGTATGAAAAGTCTTGAATGAAAAATAAATGATCTTTCAATTATTGCATTTTCTTTTGTACATATTTAATTAAATTTTAATTTATTTTTGTATTTCAAATTTATTTAAGCTTGTACACAAGCTTTTACAAAGCAATCAAAATATGTCTAAGAATTAAGACATTAATGAGAAATTAAACACATTAAAAAAGATAAATTGATCCCTGATTGCAAGTTTATTGGACCCATGTTCTCAGAACTCATTCGTTTATCCCCTAATTAAGTATGAAAAGTCTTGAATGAAAAATAAATGATCTTTCAATTATTGCATTTTCTTTTGTACATATTTAATTAAATTTTAATTTATTTTTGTATTTCAAATTTATTTAAGCTTGTACACAAGCTTTTGCAAAGCAATCAAAATATGTCTAAGAATTAAGACATTAATGAGAAATTAAACACATTAAAAAAGATAAATTGATCCCTGATTGCAAGTTTATTGGACCCATGTTCTCAGAACTCATTTGTTTATCCCCTAATTAAGTATGAAAAGTCTTGAATGAAAAATAAATGATCTTTCAATTATTGCATTTTCTTTTGTACATATTTAATTAAATTTTAATTTATTTATGTATTTCAAATTTATTTAAGCTTGTACACAAGCTTTTACAAAGCAATCAAAATATATCTAAGAATTAAGACATTAATGAGAAATTAGACACATTAAAATAATGTTTATTAATAACATTGCTAAAGTGCACATATACTAAAATGTAAAAATTATAAATGGATCCCTGATTGCAAGTTTATTGGACCCATGTTCTCGAAGCTCATTCGTTTATCCCATAAAGGCAAGTTATTTTTATTCCCCAGTTAAAATTAGAGGAGGATTTACACGAGTTGAGGTCCAAAGTTCAGGGACTGCAGTCCGATTTGGACAACAGTGAAGCGGTACAAAGAGATTTTGTGAAGCTCTCACAAACTCTGCAGGCAAGTAGCCGTTTCTCTGTCACGGGTGGTATTCC
Source organism: Troglohyphantes excavatus (assembly GCA_963932185.1). NCBI lineage: Eukaryota > Metazoa > Arthropoda > Arachnida > Araneae > Linyphiidae > Troglohyphantes > Troglohyphantes excavatus. Next base: position 68,273,545 of record OZ010669.1, on the reverse strand, counting down.
ACCCTTTGGCTGGAGGTTCTTTGCATGTTCCTTGTGCATGGTTTCTTTCATTCCTGGTATTCTTCTTTCATATCTGTCTTTTGATCATTTGTATCATGCTGTGTGGATTTGTAAAAGGAAGGAAGTCCCTTGAATTAGATTAATGTTTTGTTGAATTTACAAATGATTAAATATGAACTGCATGAGTAATTTTGAATTAGTAATTTAATATTATGATAAATAATTTCTTAAGCATGTAACCTATTTTGTTTAAATTTTTCCGTTACAATGATCATTAACACTTTTAATTAACAAAATATGTAAAAATAATATTATATAATATATGTGTATAATATTATGATTTGAGCTGTTTTCAAAAATCTATTAAGTTCTTTAAGCTATACTAAGTTGTTTAAAAAATAAGAATTAAGTTTACCTTGATTAATACTAAGGTTAATTTGAAAAATAAATTTTAAGTTATGTCAACTTACACTGAAGGTTTTTTAAATACTGTAAAGAAGAAAAGTACATGTTCTGTAAGGATAATTTAAACATGATGTTGTGAACATAATTTTGCTGTTTACCTCCTGAGGAATATATATTTGTGCTTGTATCACATATATCTGTCCGTGTATCTCAAATTTGACACATTTGGCATTTGAATATGAACTCTTTTGAAATCAAACAACTTTATATCACCACTCAGATTGTTAAGCCTAACCAACAAGTGCGATTGTTTCTTTCCATCAGTGCAAATTTTATATCTTATTTTATTATTTACAACACAATAAAAATTTAGTGCTTAAAATTATTATTTTTTTTTATTATTTTTAAATGCTGGGTATAATTTATGTTTTTAGTTCAAATCATTTAATTTATTAATTTTTTCATAAAACCATAAACCTCCAAAAACTGAAATCTCGAAATTCGATTCATATGGTTTTAAAAAGAAATAGATTTTATACATTGAACTGATAATTGCATGAATATGTGTTGCACACACAATCATTGAATGTTGTTGTTTTGTCCATGTGCTATATTGGTTTACCAAGCTACCACATGTGTTTAGTTATTATTTTATGACTGTTGCCATTTTATCATGTTTAAAGATTCATTAAATAGAAAATATTTATTTGCTGCAAAATACCTTACCACACTGCTCAGTGCACGATTAGATTTTAAAACATGCACTGTTTTTGGAACATATAAACACTGCCCATATAAAAATAATTGTCAAATTATAATTGTAAACATTATTTCTAAGTGGCTTTTGCATGTTTGTCTTCTTTTTAACTTGTAACCTATTTCTTTTCTTGTCTTTTCAGCATATTGTTCTAAAAAAATTAACTTTCACAAATGCGTCTTGGTTTTTGGTCTCTGTTTTGTTGTCTGAAATTAATTTAAAATCACAGAGTGGTTATTATATTTTAGTTCCGCTTACTTTATTCGCTAATTTTTTTTTTTTACTTCAACCAATTGCAGATGGAATTAGAGAAAATACGGCAATCTGATTGTGAAGTGAGGTGGCAACACGACGAAGATGTCCCCGATTGCAATACCTGCAAGAAAACTTTCCAAAGTCGTAAAGAAAAAGTATGCTTTGTTCTCTTAATTAATGTTTATTATAATGATATTTATAAGTGGTAATCATTTATGCACTTTGTTTTAAACTACTTCATTATTTCATGTGAGTTGAGGAAGTTCATAAAAAATCAAACATGTCATGAATTCGCAACTCGAGAAAAAACCTGAAAAGCATTTGGTAAATGCATGCATTTCTATGGACTTCTGGATTTTCAAGTTTTAAAATAAAAAGAATAATTTTGGAAATGTTAATTTTTTTTTACAAAAGCATATAGAGATAATCTTTTTTTAATATAAAATTCAATGCTTATTATTAAATTTTTTTTTGACATGTTTAATTTTTGCATGCAAGCCCTCCAGTTTATATTTGAATAAAAATTATTTCCAAACTCATGAAAAATGAGTGTGCATGTTAATTTATTCATATGTTCGAGGAAAAGGCACACCAAAGTAGTGTTACATAATTTAAAACCAAGTATTGATATAAATTTTAACAAAAAACTCTAAATTAAAAAACACACACATTTTTTTTATGATAATGAAAATAAATAGTCCTTTTGTATATTTCTTGAAAATTTGTTAATCTGATTTTTTTGGGGTTCCTTTTTAGCATTTAGTTTCTTAGATATTATTTGACTATCATTTTTCAAAATCCAAATTGTAAGTTTGTTAAAAGTTAGCACTTAGTTGTACCAAATTCTCATATGATTTTTTTTTTCTCTGATGTACATACCTCTTTATGCTTAGCTTTTGAAACAGAATGTCTAGTAAAAAAAAAGAGATATCTTTTAATGCAGGCCTCGCAACAAGTCCCTTTTTTCCCTAAAAGTCCTTTTTGTTACTTGAAGTACTTAAAAGTCCTTTTTTTCAGAATATTTTTACCTTATTTTAGCAAAAATAATTTTTTCCACCTTTTATGACTATAATAACACATTTCTGTCCCTTTCTCCTCCTTATTTAACCATTTTTTTATTATGTAATGGTCATTACAATCATATTCGTATATGTGTTCAACCTGCTGCTAGGGTGTTGCAACTCTCGAATATCACTAAACCAGAAAAAGGCTCGCTGTTTTGTGTTTACAAATGTAATTAATCACATTAGTGTGGAATGTGGGCCTAAGTGCAAACTGTTCTTTTTTAAATTTACAACTCTTTTTACCCCGTTGCTTTGTTCCTATTATTTGGTCAACATAAGGTTTAAAATATTAATGAGATTTAACATTGTTTTAATAATATTAATAGTTTTAATGTGCAATATTTATAATGGTGATAATTAACGAAAATTTAAGGCAGGCTTAAATTTTGTAGGTCACTTTTTGTCCCTTTTTTTAAAATATTTGGTCCCTTTTTCCCTAGGGACAAATGAAAAAAGTGTTTCGAGCCCTGTTTAATGGAGTTATGTGCCATATGTGCATAATTCAATACCTTTTATGCAATTTAGAGTTTCTACACATCTGATAAACAGGGGAAACCTGGAAATGGGTTGCAAAATGAAGATGTTTAAAATTTTTTTGAAAAATAAAGAACATTTCGGAAAAATTTAGATATATCCTGCCATATATTTTTAATTATCGATGATATCATTTTCTTTTCTTTATGAAAATACTAGGGGGCTCTGCCCCCTGCTCCGCTAACGCTCCGCCAACCCCCGAGGATTGCTACGCAATCCTATTTTGTTTGCTTCGCAAACCAAAACTGCCTTAGTTCTCAAATAGAGGAGAAAAGCAAAAATAAAACAAAAGTTTGATGCATTTCAATTTTATTTGTTGTGCAAGCAAACTTTAATTACACAAAAGATGTTATTTGGTTTCTATTAAAGGGTGAAATGCATTGAACAGTAACCCTTGTCGGCTTTGCCAAAAACGCAATACTCGCAACACTAACAGATTCTTGGAGTAACCCTTGTCGACTTTTCTGAAAAAGCAATACTCGCAACGCTAACAGATTTTTGTATTAACCCTTGTTGTTTTTTCTGAAAACGCAATATTCGCAACTATAACAGATTCTTGGAGTAACCCGTGTCGACTTTTCTGAAAAAGCAATACTCGCAACACTAACAGATTTTTTATTAACCCTTGTTTTTTTTTCTGAAAACGCAATATTCGCAACGATGACAGATTCTTGGAGTAACCCTTGACGACTTTTCTGAAAAAGCTATACTCGCAACGCTAACAGATTTTTGTATAAACCCTTGTTGTTTTTTCTGAAAAACCAATATTCGCAACGATTACAGATTCTTGGAGTAACCCTTGAAGACTTTTCTGAAAAAGCAATACTCGCAACCCAAAAAGATTTTTGTATTAACCCTTGTTGTTTTTTCTGAAAACGCAATATTCGCAACGATAACAGATTCTTGGAGTAACCGTTGTCGACTTTTCTGAAGCTTTTTTTTAGATTTTTATAGTCAAGGAAGGTTTTAGGGTAGCGAATATTAGTAAATTTCCCAAGGGTTACCGTTCACTGTATTTTGATAAAAATTATTAATCTTTTAATAAAAAAATTTGTAAATAAAAGGGAGGGGTGGGTATGAGGCAATCAGCATCCAGTAATCTAACAGATAAATTTTTATGACTATTGTTGATTTAGGCGGTCAAATGCATTGAACGGTCACCCTGATTTTTTGCATGTTACCCTTTCGGCGGCCCTTTGTAGAAGTTCTTTTATTGGTAATGAAACCATCTTTTGTCGCCACACATTAGCCTTGCGAATATTGCATTTTCAGAAAACTCGCCAAGGGTGACCGTTTAATGCAATTTAACCCACAATTCACCTTGCTTGCTATAACTATAAACATTTGATAGTGTTGGCCTGTACCTGGATAAAAATTCTTCCATATTTGTCATTGCAAATTATATGAAGTTTTATTATGACACGAAATACATAATTACAAATCTTCTTTACAAACATTATTATGTCATAAAATATTTTTAAAACACAGGAAAACCAACTTAAAGAAAATGCGCTAAAAAGTAAAAAAATAATTTTTAATTTTATGACCAAGTTAAAAAAATGGAATTATTTAATATCAATTTCATACTTATTAAAACTTTTTGAAATTGACGCCAAAATATTAGTATGAATTTTGTAAATTGGCACCAACTTCAAAAAGTTAAGTATAAACTTCAAAATAATAAGTATAAAATTGATATTAAATAATTAAATTTTTTTAACTTGGTCGTAAAAATAAAAAAAAATTACTTTTAGCGCATTTTCTTTAAGTTGGTTTTCCTTTTTTTTTAAAAAAAGATTATTTTATTTTCCCTCTTTTAATTTTTAATTTAGCAGGGGGCTACGTCCCCTATTATTATTCACCAAGAAATTCAAGTAGCAACTTGCGCTTAACAATTTACATTGTAAAACAATCCCTATCAATGCCAATAAATGCTGGTTAAACAAAATGTCATTGTTGTACAACTTCTGTTAAATACTGAAAATATTTGTAAATCGGATAATTTACAACGGTGAATTGACATTTCTGGATATATACCAGCCGGATAACCAATTATTTTTTTTGCAGATTTTTCTCTAACCAACAAAAAAAATTGAAATCGGACAATATATTTTTTTTAAACAGTTCGGTTAATTGAGAATTCCGGATATTTTTTTTCAAATTGCTCCCAAATAAAACATCACCTATCCAACAAATTTTTCTGTGCAAATATCTGAATTAGAACCGAAGTCCTGCGTGAACATACATAAGAAAAATACGTAACAGTCGAATTGATAACCTCTTGACTTGGCGGTTATGTTTTGGAGTTTTGGTTGGCGCGTTGTTCATTCGGTTAAAAATACATTTACCGGTCACACAGCTTTCAACAAATCTGGTAACCTTTTTAGGCAACCGCAAGGGAAGTTTTTGTCATCAAGTACGGTTAGCATATCGAATATTGGTTGGTTGGATGGAGTTTTACGGCGCAAGAGCCAAACTCGGCTAAGCTGCGCCAATATCGAATATTGGAAAATTTGCCAATTGGTACCGTTCACTACATTTTAACCTAAAATTGTATATTCAGCTTTTAAAAAAATAATTTGTAAATGTATTAATGTATGTAAACAGGAAGGAGTGGATATGCACTCGGTGTTTATTAACCTAACAGATGAATTTTTATGACTACTGTTGATTCACGCATGTTGTTGACATGTATTGAACGGACACTGATTTTTAGCGTGTTACCTTTTCGGCAACGCTGCAGGAGGAAGTTCTTTTATTGGCAATGAAACCGGCCTTTGTCGCCAAACGTGTTAATCTTGTTAATATCGCTACAGGTAGTCGGTCAATGCATTTAGACGGAATTTTGCTCGATGGAGAACAAAGCGCAATTCTCTGTTGTCATTGGTATTCAATACTATTCTGGAAATACATGCGGAATTTGCAGTATTTGCTACTACCAGTCATGTGCAAAATAAAGCATTTTTAGTAATCTTGCGAATAATCAGCCGTGTACCATTACTACTGCGATCTTCCCGACGCCGAGCGCTATTTGATCGCTCTGACGAAGACGATAATATTCAGACCAATTGTTCATGATCGGAAGTTTTGGAACTGAGCATGTACTCAATCCCCCAATCAGATTAACAATTAATGAGATTTAAAAATGCTGAAACTTCACAAAAAAAAAAGCCATCGTATCGAAACCCATGCCGTTTAAACCATGAATCAAATCAAAACAAACCGAGAGTTGAGAAGTTTGCTCCTTCTCCCAGTAGGAAGAAACGTTCCCATTGGCTATGTGTTGTGCCATTCTATTTTTATGTTATAGTAAGATAAATTTGTAAAAATGCAATTTCCTGATTTTGCTATATTTTGTTAGGTTATTTTGTTATTATCTTTAGGCTCTTAATTTTTATGGGTTGATAGCGGCCAAGATCTGTCACAAAAATAACGGAACTGTTCTTTTGTTCCCTGTTCGTCAACATAAAAAACTTTTTTTTGTTGGTTTGTTCTTTATTATCTAATTCCATTTAAAACGACATCACTTGGGTATTAACATATTTTGTTAACCCCTTTGCACTCGAGTGCCTTTAAGTCACCTAAATAACGAGATGTTATTTTTTTCTCTGTCCTTCAAAATGAAAGAGAACAACCTATTCTTGATTAAAAAAAATATTCTCTCACAGACTTTAATTGAAATTATTTTTGTCTTATAGAAGCAAGGATAGTGAAGACTATATATAGAAGGTGTGCTCGTTTTTCGCTTTTTGAAAGTGGGCAATGAAAGCAACTATTTGACGTTACTATCGGTTTTTGATAATTCTTATTGGCTGTGTGTTTCAATCATTGCTACTTAGGTTCGATCCCCGGTTGGGTAACAACTGGTGATTTAATTTTTAATTAGCAAAATAATGTAAATTTCTGTAAATAATTGTGTTCAGGTAGCTTCACTACTAATCCGTCCTTGTTTTGTTATGTCCCTGTGTTTTACTTGATTGAAATTGTAATTCATTTAATATGTCCAATACAAATGCATTGACCCGATGTTTCCGACTCCCATTTTACTCTTTCAAAATTCATGGACATGCACTCGTGGCAGCTAATATTATTGAAATACGCTTAATTTATTAAGCAAATCTTTTGCAATTTTTCCATACTAAATGCAATCCTTAAAATATAATTTAAACTCATAAAATGCAGTAAAAGTAACTAAATAAAGTTAGCTTATCACTTTTTAATAGTTCACAAAAAAACGAATAGATGGCAGCACCTCACAAATGAGAGCATTAGACACGTCTACAGAAAGCGGAGGTAGGCGTCATCACTATGACGTCAAATTTTTTATTTCCCCGCCTTCCGTCAGACAGCGCGAGAACGAGCACACCTTATATATATATCTAGTCTTCACTATCCTTGTTCTAGAAGTACTTAGGTATCTAAAACTTTCTTCAGATTCAAATTCCTAACAACCCCTGTTTTTTTACAAACTATTTGACAAATATCATAAACCACTACATATTTGTTTTGTATGCTGATATTAATATTCAGCATCATGGATACATTTTTAATTGTTATAATTAACCACCCAAAATATAAAAAAAGGTAAAGAATATCTCTTTAAAAAGAACAGGAATGGGATATTACTGTTCCATAAAAATAATGTCTTGACTGCTAAAGGTTAATGTGTGGAAAAAATCAGTTAATGTCTCTCATGCTTTTCTCAATCTACAATAATTTTTTGAAAACCTGGGAGTTATCCAGGGTGGCAACATAACCTGGAAAACAGGAAAATCAGGAAATTATCATGACATTTTTTAATTCTGGAAATATCAGGAAAAAGTCAGGGAAATGTTCAAAATTTCACAAAAAATCAGGGAATTTTTCAAATTTGGATTGTTAATACGGCAATTATCGTTTGTTATGCCCTCCATTCTTGGTAATTTAATTGTCAATATTTTGTTTTAGTTCTGAATAATAATTTAATAAAAAAAAGCATGGTTATACGCATTCTCATGTTTTCAGTTTTATTTTTGTAAAAACACGAACCACTGCTGGAGGGAGAAGCAAAACCAAAGTGTGTTGGACCAGGAATTGTAAGCAACAGGCGAGGGTCTAATAAATATGGGATTTATTGAAAATTGGATTAGGAAATATGAAGCATATAAAACATTTAAAATTATCTACAAAGGAAATAATGTGAAAAAACTTGCTCTTTTGCATTTTCTGATTCCAGAGAACATGTTTAATTACTATTATGCCTGTCGCAATTGCATAATTTTTGTTGTATATATAAATTATTATTTTAACTGTTAAAAAGTATTGCTTATAATTTTTCATTTATAATGCAATAAATTTATAGTATTATGATAGCGTGGATACTTTGTTTCTATACAAAGCATGTACTGCAACATTTCTTAACGTAATTGTAAAATCAGGGAAATTTTTGTGTCTCCAGCATGGAAATCAGGGAACTTTTTTTCCAGAATGTTGTTGCCAATCTGTTATCGTTTACATGTTGAGTGGCGAATCTGTAATTTCAATCTCAGATTGATATTTAAAATGCAAATGTTCTCTTTCAGTTTCATTGCAACCACTGTGGTAAAATATTCTGCTTGGATTGTACATCGAGAACTGTAAATAGCGGCCCCAAGAAGCGGCAATTCAAAGTGTGCAATGTGTGCCATACACTTCTAGATCACCAGACTGCCCCCTACTTCAGCAGCGAACCACCCCAATCTCCAAGTTAAAACACACTTAGTCTGTGTAGTTTCCGCAGTCACAATTACTTCTGCAACTCTTGAAAGAATTAAACAAAATTATTCAAAGCAACACTTTCCAGTCGTGCTATGCATTTGTACTCGGGAGCTCTACTTTGGGGGGGATTCGGACATTGCCGTAGGAAGTTTATTAAAAGGACCGCAATGCGGTATATAAATTTGTACATAAATTTTTGTTGGAGCGACGTGTATAAAGGATGAAGCTGAGCGAAGACAAAATCCGCTGCAATCTTGAATTTACACTGCTGATATCTTCCACTTTCGCAGAAAAGAAACTAGTCGTGGACAAGAGTGCTACTGTTTGGTGTTGACAACTAATAACTGCTTTCTCTTGTAATGTATCTTCTAACTTTAAATTATATTTTAGCGTTCTTTAAATTTCTTTTACTTGGGTTGGTATTGGATATTAACATAATTATTTTTGCAATATGCAGTTTATATCTCAAATATTTCCTTAGATTTTACCTCTTTTTGGATTCATTATATAGTTGGATAAAAACATTTCCACTTTGTCTGTTGCATGAGGGTATCTCAAGAAGTTGTTTACATCCGTTATTTATTGTAATGTTTGAGGTAGGTTAACAGTGTAAATTGTAAATATATTAAAAAAAGACAACAGTTCTAAAGTAATTTTTTTTTTAAATTAAAAAGTAGTTAATGTTTTTTTCCCAATAAATTTGAATTCCAAATATTTCCTTTTATTTCTGCAAAGAATTTCACGCTTGTATTTTAGTATCGAACCATGCCTGGCTAAGAAAATAATTGGAACCGTATTTCTTGCAACGTTAGATTTAATGTAAATGAACATAGGGTATCAGCGATCTTGAACAGACTAAAATGTTTGCAGCAAAAGAATTTTCTCTTTTTATAGATTTTTTAAAGTACATAGTATAAAAAAAACAGCCCTTTAAGTACAAAGGGCCTTTTTTCCACCCAAGATGCAGAAATATGCTTTTAAACTTTTCAATTGAATCTTACTAAGCACTATTCAAAATATTTCTAACTTGAAAAAAATGATCCATCTAGAAATAACTTAGTTTCGATGAATCCGGGCATTAACTTAAAGAAACTGCTTTTGATAGTTTTTATAATTATTATGTATAATCGGAGAATTGTTGGTTAAGCTGTTGTTTATAAATTGAAGTTTCTTGTTATTTATACACTAGTTTACGTTTCTGTCTTGATATGGTTCGCGATTGATGTGTAGCATTTATATATCTAAAAAGATTTACATTCTTTTCGAGTATGATTAAATTAAATTCTAAGTTGCAAACAAAAGTTTTTGTGATATTTAAGGTATGAAAACAACTAGCATAAGGCTATTTTTAGAATAGCAATTATTTTTTGCAATAAATACGACAAGCTTATTTTCAAATGGGAACGTTTTCAATTGGAATTTTGAGGAAATGTTTCCTTTAGAAAATAAGCTTTTCATGAGTCAAATGATAATGGTTTTTACTGAGTTTTAAATGTAACATTATAGGAGTATTTTTTTTGTTATGAAGTTTTGTCCGTGCTAACATTTCCTTGTGAAGTTTATCTAGTCAACTATGGATTTTGCCTTACATTCAGAATACCTATAGTTGTCTCAATTCAACATTAATGTTATAAGACACAAAAGTATGTTATACAAAAGCCTTTTGTTGGTTACATTAACAAAACATTTATAATGTTATTACTATATAAACTTACTCTGTTAATATTATCGATTTATTTTGAGTAAATTTACTTCCTCTCTTCAGACTTTTTTTTAATAATATTTATTTTTAACTAACTCTAAAATGTTTAATGGTTAATTTAAAATATTTTAAACTTATTAGAATTATCTTTACTATATATTTAATTTACATGTTTATGAAATGGCCAGACTGTATTTTTTTAAGTGTGCAGAATATCATTTTGAAAGTTAGTATTTTAATGTAATCAGATGGCGCTTTACATTTTTCACATTTATTTACTCAAATTCGATGTATTTTTTAAAAACCTAAATTACATACTATTACTTACATCATTCAATTACTTTGTCTGTAAAAATTTGCCTGCAGTTCTATCTTATTTTCGACCAGGAATGGACTGCGATTGATTTTTGTCCTACACTTTTAACATATAGTAGTCTTTCCATTATTACATGATATCTATACATCTATCTATGCGAAAAAACACCGGCTAATTTGCTTGATCTATATGGAGTAACTGTGTTTATGGCTTCACATACAAACTATTTTTCTGTATGTGTCGAATGGTGTAATGATAATGAGTATAGTTAATTACAAAATTTATTTTATACATAAATAATTAAATCTCATTTGTATAAAAATTTAATTTCTTGTATAAGTAAAATTTCTTGGCGATTATTTCATAATAATATCACATGAAAAGGGCTTAAAACTGTAATTTAGTTGTGAATGCAACCAAGTATTATTGACAAAAAAAATTTCAGTAATTTACAATTTCTTCTTTATAATGTTTAACAGGAAGCAGTTAATTTAAATAAAATATAGAATTAATTAAAAAAATAATATTAGATAATGTTAACTTATTTTTTTAATTGTTTTGATTATATATAATTTGTGTTAGTATTCAATGTGTTGTTGTATATGCATTTTTAGCAAACATTCCAAATTGTTAGTATGAAGTTTTAACTAGTAGACTAATTTTAAAATATAGATTTTGATTAAAAAATGTCAAAGGGATATTTGAATAATTAAAATTTTATTTTCCGTTTTGCAGGAAAATACTTAATTTTTTGCCTATTTGTTTATACACTGTTAAGAAACAAGCAAACTTATTGAGCTTGATGAACAAATCGAATGTATCTTAGTTGAAGCGGAAAGTGTAAAATATGCAATACACCAATGAGCCTACTAGATTCCTGGTTTTTCTTCTCTTTTCAACTTTGTATATATTGTGTAAAATAAAATCTTTTCTTATTGTAATTGATTTATTGTTATGTGTTAGTAGTTTGCAACTAACATTACCTAAATGAAAATTGGCAGACTTTTAACCACATAGATTAAAAAAATTTAAATATTTTTTCAAAGTGAAAATACTGAAATTAAAATTTTTCTTCACTTTAACTTTTTTTTTTTTTTATGAAGTTAATAACAACATGTTTTGCTCTAAATTTGTGAGGTAATAATCGTATGTAATTTATGCACTTTTCGTCCATTATAGAATTTTAAAATTTAATTTTGTACAATAAGTTACATATTATACACTTTCTAAATTCTAAAAAGTAAACTCAATTTTTATATTCAAAAATATTTTATTTACAATTCGATTAACAATTTGAAGTAAAATTTAATAAAATATATGTTAATTTGTACATATTTGCATCTACACATCGTTTTCCATTCATATCCTTTCAAATGTCTAGCATTTATTAAGCACAAGTTCTGTTCACTTAAGCACTTGGCTTTGTGCTTTTGACCATCTGTTCTGCCTTTAGTTCAACAATTTTTTCCAAATCTGCGTATTTATAATTGCGATTGGCATCGTCGTCTTTTATGTTTTCTTCAGACGATTTTTCCGAATTACTCGGCGATTCTTCCGAATTCCTCGACGATTCTTCCGAAAACTCAGATTTTTTGTAACTGGGAGTTCGAGCTGAATCATTCGGCGTTCGAATGTTCTTAGAGAAGAATTCAGAACTTATGACGGGCCTCAGAAACTCGTGCCCCTCGAATAGTGTAACCGGCTTTGGGGGCAATTGTCCTCGTTTCCTTAGCATGTCACTGATCTTTGAGATGCTTTTTGAATGTGGCGAGCTTTCTCCAAAAGCAGCAAAGTGTCTATAACGAGGAATTTTCGGTAATGTCACGAAGCTATCTACCAAGGACGCACGATTTGGAATATTTTGTGTAATTGGCACTTCTCCAGAACTTCTTTCTTCCTTAGATACTACGTTTTCGATTTGCGGAATTTTCTTTTTACCACCTTTTTTACATTTATAACGTCTGCCTCCTATCAGCCCACCTTCAATCGGAAATGCCGATCTTCCACCTAAATACAGTTTTGGTGTGCCATTAGCAGATGGTAAGTATTGTGATCCATCTTGCGTTCTTTGCCGATTATCTGGTCTTCCATTGTGAAGAGTCGATTCAATTGAATCGTCGCAGTCTTCTTCCAAGCTGTCGTAGTTTGGGTTTGTGTTTTGCTCTGTAGAAGACTCTTGCTGATTCTGATTTAACATATATTGAAGATTCGATGCTGGTCTAGATATTGGTCTGTTCAATAAGATGTATGGTTTTTGTTCTGTCTTTCTATTTGTGGTTAGTAATGGTCGTTCCGAAAAGGGATTTAGGGTGAAAATAAATGCCGGCAATTTCCCTTTTGGAGAAGGCAAGGGATTCTTGTATTCTGAACCTCTATGGGATTGCTGTCTTTCGTAGTTCGAATTTGGTTTAATTATTCTTTGAGGAAGGTTGATGTATGAATGTGCTTTACGTGATCCAGGTAGGAACCTTTCAGTTTTATTGAAGTTATAAATAGTTGGATTTAATTTTTGACGTATGTTTTGTGAAAAATTCGTAATAGGTGTTGATAAATTTAAATGTGCTGGTTTGGTGTTTGGAATTTCTGTAGATTCAGAATCTGATGCCTGTGTGGTTGCTGTTTCATCTTGACTAAAAAATGATAAACCAGGTTCTGTTTCCTCTGTTCTAGAAAATGTTAAACCAGGTTCTGTTTTTTCTGTCCTAGAAAATGTTAAACCATGACCTGCGTCTTCTGGCCTAGAAAATTCTAAACCAGGTCCAGAAAATCTCGCCTGAGTAGAAGTGCTGCTTCTCGTCATGGGTGGATATAACGACTTTAGAGGAATGTTATCTTCCGCCAGAACTGTTTGGAAAATGTTCTTGGGAATAATTACGTGATCACTATCTAAGTGCGATTGTTTTTTAATCAATTTAAATCTCTCAATATTTGGTTTTTGTTGCGTAGGTTTTTGTGCACTTTTTCTACTTTCAACACTTGGTGGGCGTACGGCTTTATTGGCTGTTGTTGGTGGTGGTACATATCTGATTTCTCTAAAACTTTCTCTACTTTCTGAAGCTGTTTCAACTTCGAATGGCTGATGTAAGAGATGTGATTCTATTGGTTGAAATTTGGGATTTAAATCGAAATATTGAAAACTTTCAGAAACGTTAGTTCTTTTTTTCTCATCTTCTATTGGATTTGAATTTGTTTTATTTGGCAAGTTAAGTTCGTTAATTTTCTTGTAGTTTGCAAATTCTATCTTTGGGTTTTCTTTATTAATTTGACGGGTTTGTTCTTTTTGTATTGCACCAAAGCTATTTTTCTTTACAGATTTTTTTTTAGATTCTCCTTCGGTTTGAAATTTTGAGGGTTTGTCTGATATATCATATTGCATATTTGGATAGGGGGATGAGTCACTGTATTTACGTGATTTTGGATACATTTCAAATATTACGTGTGGTTTTGTAATCTTTTCTGCAGATTTTGGACGTGATTCGAACTTTTTCAAAACTTTTTCTTCTATTTTTGTCTTCGATTTCTCGTCATCCGTTCGTTTTGAATTGCTTGTGATGTTTAGAAGTTTGTTAGGTGTGGAAGATTTCAAACTCATACTAACCTTACCATTGTATGTGTTTGTTGGTTTCATTTTGTGAACTTGAATATTTTTATAAAGGTGATCTTTTCCATCTAATATTTTACTTACGTCAGTTCCAATGGTGTCAATTCCAGACATAATATCCATTATACGAGATGTAATGTTAAAACTTGGTTTGACGCGTTTCGCAACTTGAACCTTTTTGTGTGAATCGGCATCTCTTTTGGGTTTCTCCTGCTTAAACCTAGAGCTATGATCATTTGTCACACTGGCATTTTTAGTATTCTCAATCCTATCGCCAAACAGAGTGTCTTTTGAGGAACCCGTTTTTCCAGTAGTTGGCAAGGGATACCTATATTCGGAATCTTCGGGATTCTCCAATTTACCATTTGTATTTAGAATTGAAAGATTGGATTTATGTTTTGAATCCTCCGTTCTGTAACTCGTGTCATGTTTTTTGTTTTGACCAGTTTGAGGTAAAGTTCTTGTTTTAAATATCCTTCGTTCCTTTTTTACTTCAGCACCTTTTGAGTTCTGAATTTTCCGATCTTTCGGAGCATTGTCATCAAACCGAGGTGGGTTCTTTCTAACAGAAAGGACGCTAGTATCATTTCTTACTTGCAGTATTGGCTTCTCTTTCTCGACTGGCTTCGTAACTAAAGACGGTCTCGTATGATTTGATTTCACACTTTTTGTAGAATCTTTTAAGTTAGCATTTCGGAATGTAGTGGGCAGTATCGTCTTTCTTTCTTGGGACCATTGATATTTACTTTTTGTTGGCATTTCTTCTGTCTGGGGTTGAGTGACCGTGATATTTTTTTGTGTTTTGTGAGAATTTTCCTTGTCCTTAGAAGAAGAATGCTGACGAACAGTAGATTTTTTTACAAAACCATCCCTTGAAGTCGATTTTTGTGTTTCTTTAAATTTACCGACCGAATCAGCTGATGATCTGAGTTCGGGTTGCACTGATTGTTTGAGTTTTGATGGTTCCCAGTTGTTTCTTTCTTCGTTAGTTTCAGGAAAAGTTGAGGTTTCTGGAACATTTGATTGATCTTTGTTTTGTGGTTTTTGAATGTCGTCGTGAATTACTGCATGTTGTCTGCTGCGTGGCTTTTCAAAACCGCGATTTACCGAAAAGTCTTTGCTCTGTGTCGTGACAGTATCATGATTCACTAAATAGTCTTTGTTATGTGTCTTGGTAGTATCATGATTTACTGAATAGTCTTTGTTATCTGTCTTGGTAGTATCATGATTTATAGAATGATCTCTACTGCGTGGCTTTACAAAACCATTGTTTACTGAATAGTCTTTGCTAGGTGGCTGGACCGTACTATGATATATTGAATGATCCTTGCTATGTGTCTTGGCAGTATCATGATTTATTGAATGACCTCTATTGGGTGGCTTTACAAAACCATGATTTACTGAATGGTCTTTGCTATGAGTCTTGGCAGTATCATAAATGTCTGAAATATGTTTTTTGTCTGGATTTTCACTATTTTGAATTACTGAACGGTTTTCGCCGTATGGCTTTGAAATATCATGAATTACTGAATATTCATGTTCCTTAAAATAGTCATATTCTTTTGGCTTAAAATAGTTCCTTTGCAAATTATCGTTATTTGTAATGGTTGGGGATTTTATTGTAGTATGATGCACCGGTTTTATGGTAGTCCTAAATTTGTCCGAAGTTCTATACACAGGTTTTATAGTGGTTTTTACTCTGTCAAGAGTCCTATATTCAGGTTTCATCGTGGTCTTGTATTTGTAAGAACCACGATATGAAGGTTTTATAGTGGTTTTGGGATTGCCGACTGGGTACTGGTCTTTTGAATTCCTGAAAGATAATTCACCGTTTTGGGATGTCTTTGTTGAACTCTCGAATGATGGTTTGGCAGTTGGCACTGAATTCCTGCTCTCTGGCAAACTCGGTACCAATGTGCTTTTAGCTCTATCTTCATTTTCAGTCTTGAATTCTTTTCGTTTTGAGAATGCGCTGTTGAAACTGAAGTGCGACTCGGGTTCCAAATTCTTGCTATCTGTATTTCTCGAAGAAACGACATTTACCTTTGGAAATTGATTGTTGTAAGACCACACATGCTGTGTATTCTTCCATTTCGGGGACTCGTCGATCTCGTCTTTATCTCTTAATTCGGAGCTGTAGATGCGTTCATTGACATTGTATTGGGATTCCGCGTTCTCACAGTTCACTTTGTTTTGCCAGTCACACACTAGTAACAGCTGGTTGAATAGCGTGTTGTTGGGGCAAAGGAAGGAATGCTTTTCTCCACTGTCTTGGCACATGTGGAACACCTGAAAATATCGAAATTATTAGTGGTTATAATTGTAAAAGTATATTTAATTTATTACTAAACTAATATTTACTAATATCTCACAAAAAACCCGGCCACATAAGAAAAATTGGTTTAATTGAAGTTGTATTAAGTATTTTCCCCATTCAAATTAGTATCAAATACACTAAATTATTATTGAATTTCAAGCTAAAAGGGGCTTGAATTAATTGGATGAATAGTGAAGATGTTGGATTCAGCATCGAAAAGGCACGGGTTCTATTTGCAGCATATGTGTAGCAATCTGGTAATGAGGTGGTTGTCAGATTCGTTATTTTTCGCACTAAAAATAATTCACCGTGTAGAGGGGACTAGTACATCTTAAATTCGTCGTGGTTCAATGTTCTCACGCCTATGTGAAGTTGCGTGGAATGCTGGGAGCTCAGGTGGTTGTCATAGTCATCTGACTGGTTAAAAATTATGAGACATTTTTTCTCCGTCTTAATTTTGGGGTAGACCTGAGCCGTCGCCAATAGCCCGTTGTGTAGCTCTGGTGCGACGTTATTTCGACCAACTAAACGTTATGTACGTAGTCTGAGCATTAGTTAATAACGCTGGTTTGAAACTTGCTGCTCTTTAATTTTTCAGTGCAAACTTAAACTCATTATTAAGTTCATCCTATTATAAATGATTAATTACGAATTATTACGATTAAATATATTGTCTTCAGGATTATGATAGGCCCATTTTAAATCGATATGGCATTTGAAAGGTTATTAAAAATTAATATAAAATTTTGATGATACAATGGCTATATAGAAATATATAATACTAAAAATAAAAGGTACTAACACATGCCCGTGCGATAGTTATCGCATGAACAACCCTCTCCAATTCCCATCACACAACCATTCCTTGTAATGGCGAAATATATTAGCGTATTTCTTATAACCAAAAAATCATAACAATTTAGCGCTTATGCTCATTCACAGATGGCAGCATTATCAACGGTTCGTTTAAAAAACACGTTTAAATTAATTATTTTAAACGCATTTTTTATAAAAACCGTTGATATTTATGAGATGAACGTGCGATTCGTCACTGCTCCTGAAAATTCTCTTTTTTTGACACCTCATGCGTTAATATCCAATAAGTAAAAGGTAGTATCTTTAATACAGAAATAATATATATGATTCATTGAAATAACATTCACTCTTGAGGTTATACTTATATTGATTAATTCTCGTGCACTGCCTGATGTTTTTTGCTAGTTATTCACTAAATTCTTAAAATATAACGCCATTTTGCGAGTTTGAGAACATTTCCAAAAGAACGACGATGACAATTCCATTAAACGGCCCCTAATGACATTTTAAGGAATAAATAACTTAATTTCTCTCTCATCTTAGGTTTTTTTTTACGAGGATTAAAACGTCAATGACTTGAGAGAGTATTTTTTTTCTTCCCGATTTGGAAAGAAGAGATATGCCAGCAGAGCGTGAAAGTCAATGGCGTGATTAAAGAACGGCTTCAATTCGTTCTCTTGCGTTGAAAAGGGAGAACATTTTTTAAATTATTCCGTATTAGCCTACTTATTGAAAAACGAGAGTTTCCATCAAATTGTAATAAAAATTGCCTGGTTTCCCACCCCCAGGCATGTCTTTTCTAACGTAAATACGATGTTTTGGAAGTTCGGGCTGTTGTTAACCTTTTGTAATGCATCGAGTCGAATGTTTCCTTGTAAACTTTTTTCATTAAATCGATATTTATGAATATTTAATTCTCTTATACGTTTGTTAATGCTACATAATTGTCTTATATTTGGGTATTTTTAATGAGTTGATAAACATTTTAAGAATTTTTATCAGTGTCATATTTTGAATGCAAGTAAAATATTTACATATGTTATATTACAATTCCCTTTTTTTAACGAATATTATGTAATATAATTTTAAATGGTAATTTTTAAAATTTTCGTAAAAAAAAAATTGTAATTGAAGAGATTAGTTCTAAAAACTGGAAAATTCGATTTTTGGTATAAGTCAAAGTTGTAGATTTTTGGGTCACAATTGAAGCATAATTCATCCATTGAAAAAAAATTCAGGAACGTGTAAAGCTATCTGAACACGCAGTTGCAATTTATTCGAATAACTTGAATACTTTAAAATATTTTTATGTATTTCTTATCCAGTGTTCACTCTAGGCGTTTTTTGAAGGGCAGTCTGCCCTGCCCGCCCTTTTTTCATCTCGATAGCGCCCTCGTGCCCCTTTTTTTAAAAAATGCCGCCCTCTTTTGAAAAAATTCCGCCCCTCATGCCCTTTTCAGTCAAGCCCAAGCGTCGTTGCTTCCCTAGCTATCTTTAAAAATGGCATCGATTAAAAAAAATGTGTGTGTAAATTGGAATTAAGTGAATTATGACGGTATAAAAACAAACTCCTTTTTAGCTATGCGTGTTGTACAATTGCGATGATTCCGCGGTTATTTCGAGCACGGAGCATTTCACGAATCCTATTGGTTGCCGCATATGAAATGCTAAGTTTTTTTTTTAAAGTGAAGATAGTTTGGCTACAATATTGGCCTTTTATTACCAAATTTTAGATTTAAGTAGCCTTTTCAGCAGTTTGGTAAGGGGTCTGATTAGGGCTACTTACACAGATTTGAGTTTTAGCAAAAACATTAAGTTTAAGTGTCCAATTTTGGATTTTAAGTAGTATCTTCATAACGAGACATCAATTTTGTACCGGTCTTCCCTTCAAAATAATCCCCGAATCGTCACCAATAGCCCAACATGCAGCTCTAGCACAATATCAATCAACAAATCGGAACTTTTCTTGTTTGGCCACGGGTCCGATATATCAACGGGTGGCCACGTCAATCTTAAACTTTTTTTTTAAAAAAGTGCCCTTTTAAAAATAAGAAGAGCCTTTTTAAAAACGGGGTGCCCTTTTACCACCAACAGCACCCTGCCCTTTTTATTTCTAGAGTGAACACTGTACTTATCTTCAAACTATTTTGCGCGAAGCATTTTTCCTTTTAAGGTGGAATTACACATTTCAATACAATTTAGCCAAAATGAGAGCCAATCTGCACTAAATACTATAATCGTAATAAAATTGACTAACGTTTATAAAACTCGTTCGAATGTTCGATTCCATTTCTTAGGAATTGTTCACAACGATTTTAAAGCTTTTCTAAGAATTAGTTTGGCAACATATTTTTACATGCTCTTTTAAAAGACATCAGGGAAATCAGAATAGAAAACGTCTAAGAAGTTAAAATTAAAAAAAAAAAAAAAAAAAAAAAAAAAACCCTTTTAAATATAACTTGCTTCTTTTCAAATTCGCAATAACATTCTTTCCTCCCTCTAGGAATAATGTTGTATATATCTGTTTAGAACTTCAATTTAAAGATAATAAATATTTAAATATACGAGCCTTGAATTGAATCCCGTTAAAAATGGGATAAATATAAATACTTCTTTAATATTTGATTGTTATAACATTGAAAATTTAAGTAAAATCCCAATTAGGTACCCTTTAAAAAGTTAAGATTTTGCAAGCTCCCTCTATAAATCTATATTTGAGACAAATTGATCCAGTTGTTTCACTGGTAACAGTACAGAGTTGAGCGGAAAAACTTTTTCCGTCGCGTTGATTTTGATCAAGGTTAATTGAAAGTTTTGCTTATAAACACTACATTTTTCATCTATGTTAACTACTGGTTACACACTAGGAAATACAGGAATCGACAAAAAATTTAAAAAAAAATTTGCTTTATAATGTTTCTCTATTCATTATCTTTCCGATGATACCAAGATTGTAAAAATATTCCAAAAACATTATTATTTACAAAACGCTATTTTAGGGCCTTGTTTGCAACGAGAATATATTTTGTAAACTTTCAACTAAATTTCTGAAGAATTGTATTTTTACCAAATAATTCATTCCAACATAACTCAAGTTTCCTTAAATTTTTAGGAAAATTATTTTTTCGTTCAACTTTATATTATTTGTGGGATTTTATGAACATCAATAATAAAGAATCGTTACAAAGTTAATTTTTAAGTAAAATTTTAAATTTAGAAATTTACAAAAAAATAAATAAAAAAAATTGTACTTTCGAAGTAAAAAGTTATTAAAAAAAACTTTATATGCTACAAACTTTTTGGAGGTTCAGAACATTATGAATGATACTACTACGAGGAATTTCCATAAAAAGTTATGCTTCTAGATCAAAACAACTTGTGTGATCGTGTTTGAAAAAAAAATATTAATTAGCTAATAAAATGCTAATTATATAATTGGCACTAGACTTTATACAGAGCTTTTCTTTTTGAACCATCATGAATACTAAAGTGTTTTCATACATGAAAAAAAAAAGATTTTTGAAACTATAATTTAAAAAAGTTTAAGTGTGTAACCTTAAAATATAATTTGAATTCGGCAATGAGTTTTTTAAAATTTTAATTAAGAAAACCAATTTGTAATATGTAATCTGTGACTTACCTGGCAACCTGCTTCCGGATCTGCGTAGTATCCAGCTCCTCTGCATTTAAAATGGGTTTCTGGTATAGTGTGATAATTTGGATGACTACTTCTTGGTTCGGGGGTATTGAAATCTTGATCCCATGTGTCCTTTTCAAACGAATATCCAGTCTTAGCACTCCTTGGATTGCCATGGGCGCTATTGTAGCTTCTGGAATATTGGTAATTTCCCGAATCATCACCTTTAGAAACACGGAGTCGCGTTTCGGCTTCCCTTTCGTAATCACGATTAAAATTATTGGAATTGGTTTTTGGTCCGATTTCATAAAAGTTTTTATCGTTCTTTTCATTATATTCCTCTTGATGTTCAACGTTCTTATTGGGTGATGGGTAGTTTCGGTTTGAGATACTCGAATGTCCGTTGTTACGATGGAGTTTAGTATTATCACTTGTGTGTCTTCCTTGAAGTTTGCTTCGTCTTGTTTCAGTCGAGGCTTTATGAGTTTTGTTGCTTTCTTGATAATTGGGAGAATTTTCTGTTCCGATCAGATGAGCACTTTTAGTTTCATGTCTTTCAAAGCTCGGTTTTAATTTAAAAGACGATTTAAAGATTTTTGGTTCTGATGGCACACTTCTATACGAATGGTAAAAGAATGGTTTACTAGAGTTATAATTTGTGTGTTTTATAGTTTGGATATTCCTAGCCCGAGGAAAGATTGCCGCATTCCTTCTTTCATTTACATTCTTAAATATGAATTTGGGTTTCGGCTTCTGATTTGGAGTTCTTTTTTGAGTTTGGTGGGATTCAATGGTTTCTACATTTTGCGTTTCCCGGGCTGGCTTTTCATAGGCAACAAACGGAAACTGAAGTTCTTTTGAATGGAAATCTTTTGTAAGTTGCTCTATCGCTTTTGAATCCTGTGGTTTCCTGTAATAAGACACAACTTCTGAATTAGGAAGCTGTTTGTTGAAGCGAGGAGATCTGTGGTGAGCTGGAGCTACTGCACTTCGAACTGCAGGATCTTTCTTTATTTCTTTCTGTTCACTTGGAACACCTAAGTGTTCTTTTGACTCGCTTGAAACTAAAAAGCGCGATGGCCCACCTTTTCCTAATGTAAAATGAGACCTGAAGAAATGTTCTTTTTCCTCACTAGTCGACCGTTTGTTACGAGGAATAGCCACTTTAGACTTTGAAGAACTTATTTCAGTTGACGAAAGTTCTGGATGACTGTTTCTGTCACTTTGAAATGTTCTTCCAGAAAAGCGTTCATTTTGTTCAGCATTGAAATACTCGTTGTTTTTGTTGTTGTGTCTATTAAAAAGGAACGGTTGCCTTCTACTATCGATAGATGTATCGACATGAGCACGTGTATCGTCATCGTTCCAACTCAATTTGATTGAAGACATGTAACCATCACTTTGGGCCGCTTTGCTGCCATCAGAATCGAAATGTTCCAAACTTAAATCTCCTACTCTTTTGAACATTGTCATGAAATATTTTCTATCTTCGTTTGGTGAAGGGATAGGTTGAGTTCTAGGATTTTGAACATATAAACTTTTAGTTTTAACCACAGGGTCTTTTTGTATAGGAATTACGGCTTTTTCTCTTGTTTTTGGGAACTTGTCAAAATTGAATTCTTTTTGATTTGGGTATGAATTTTCGTCGTCATTTGAACTAAAATGGCCGCTTTCGCTCCAAATATTACTTCTACTTTTACTTCTTGAATTTCGTAGTTGCTCATTCTTTGATTTTTCCTCAGGTTTTGCTGGTTTCCAAATAGCTTCTACAGGTTGTTTCTTTGCTTTTTTCTTAAAACTCACCTGAGCATTGTTAGACTTTGGCATGTCATAATCATTTCCATAGTTTTTATCTTTCACATTTTCTTTAACTTGTTCGCCTTCTTCACTATTTTGAAGTTTAAAGCGTTTAGAGAAATCAAAATTGTCAAATTGCGGTGTCTTTTCCGCTACAGATTCCTTTTTAGATTTTTTTGCATTCCATTTCCTAGATTTCGTCGATGTTACCTTTTTGTCAGGAATCTCTTGGGCTTTCTTCAATAACTTCTTCGGTATCTCTTCTTCATGTAGCTTTATTACGTCTTTAGCCTGATCTTTTGTATCACCTTTGTAGTTAAAACTCAAATGATAGTTACCATCGCTGTTACTAACATTCTGTCTGTACTCCTGCATCCATTCAGGTTTTGAATTTACTTTTGGATTTTCATATGCGAAAGAAGATTTTCCTCCATTGTTCTGGAACGAAGAGCTTGAATCTTCATCCTGTAAATGTCTATTTTTTGAAGATTGTTTATATTGTACTCTTGATGTAGTTTTTGCTTTAGTTTTATCAGAGTTTAAAGTAGAGTAGTAGGGTTCACTTGTGGTTGTTACATCTGAAATATCAGTTGGCCATCTTAAGTGTTCTTCCTCTTTTATATGTTTGGAAGTTTCGTTGGAAGTTTGGTCCTTGAAAATTCGATATTCTGATTTTTCTTTTGGGGATTTATATTCATCGCTGTCTGTTTCACCGATTTCGTGGGATGGTGTCTTGGAATAGATTATTTCTTTCCACACATGTTCCGATGTTTTCTTAGGAGGAGCTACATCTAGATCTTTACTTTTTGATTTCCTATTATTTTGATTTCGTATATTGGATTTATTTTCCGTTTCCATTTGAACAACAGATTTAGTTTTCAAAACATCCGATTCCGATATTCCCTTAAAAGATTCGCCTTTTCCATTGAAATTGTCACCAAATTCATGAAAAAGTTTCTTGGGATGGTCTAAAGACTCTGTCCATACATTTTGTGAACTTTTATTCGTTGGTATTATTGTGTCTTTAATTATTATTTTGGGTATCTTTTTGGTTTTAACTCGTATTTTAGAGTTATTCTCAGAGCGATTCCCGTTATAATTTGAAACGCGAACTGCTTTACTTTCATACAAAACCGGAGATTTCTGCGCTGTGCTATCTTTTTGCTTCAGACTCTCAAAAGCAGCATTTATTGTAAGTCTGTCTGCATTAGTCGTATTATTTTTGTTCCGATGTCGAACCCTCAAAACTTTTCTTCTTTTTTTCTTATTTGGTTCTAACAACTTTACTTCGTCAATTTCTTTCGACTTGCTTTGATTTGACCTTTGAATGCTTTGGTTCACATCAGTTTGGTGTAATTCTTGGATGTGTTTGCTGTCTTGATCTTGCCTTTTCTTCTCCAAATCTTTGTTACTTTGATCACTTGCATTTCTTAAAGAAAGAATTTCTTCAGACGGATTGTCGTTAGCTGATTCCTCATTTTCCGAAAAAGATGGCGCTATCTCTCCAGACCTTTTCATAAAAGCGTATTTGGATCTCGTCCTTTCTTTCTTTTCAAAATCTCTTTTGGATTTCTTCTCATGTCGCCT
Organism: Troglohyphantes excavatus; assembly: GCA_963932185.1. NCBI lineage: Eukaryota > Metazoa > Arthropoda > Arachnida > Araneae > Linyphiidae > Troglohyphantes > Troglohyphantes excavatus. The sequence continues at coordinate 68,249,021 of OZ010669.1, read as the reverse complement.
TTTCTTAATTCGTTCGAACTCGTAAGCATGATCTTCAGGCTTTATTTCTACTGATGCGCCATTAAAACCTGGAATAGAAATGAGTTAAATTTAATACTTTGGAACTTCTCTTTATAAAAACATTAAATCATTCAAATTGACTGGATTACTTTGGAAAACATGATTAGAAATCTAGCATTTAAAATAAACTTAAATTACTGAATAATTATGCAATAATTTTTTTTTCTAGCACATTCTTTAATGAGGCCTATTAATAAATATTTCATATTTTAATAAATGAAATTTTAATGGAAATGAAGCATTTTAAAATTCAAAAATACACTTAAAAAATTCAGTTGCAATTTAAATTAACGATAGTAGTGTACTTTCTGCTTTACTTCGTAAAGATGCATTAAAAGTTGACTTTGGTAACATTGGTAATTTTAGATTAAACTTGAAATTCTGTTTTTAATGCTATGCTGAAAAGCTGAATTTTTCGGTCTCTTTCTTTCTTGTAATTTCTGGTAATCCTCAATTTGTTTTGGAAGGTATAACGCTGTAAAGTGTAGATGAAGGAATTCAATAGATATTGCTTTTTTCATTTGTCTCAAATTCCTTAGAGAAACCATCCGGAATTTTCTCAAATGAACCGGACATTTTTTTCTTATCCTTTGGGCTCTATCAATAGAGCTGTTTCCCACTATCTTTTAAATAACTAATCACTACCTTTTAAATAACTAAGCACTACCTTTAAATTTACTAAGCACTACCTTTTAACTAACTAAGTCCTACCTTTGAACTAACTAAGAACTACCTTTTAACTAATTAAGCCCTACCTTTGAACTAACTAAGCACTACCTTTTAACTAACTAAGCACTACCTTTTAACTAACTAAGCACTACCTTTAAATTTACTAAGCACTACCTTTTAACTAACTAAGTCCTACCTTTGAACTAACTAAGAACTACCTTTTAACTAATTAAGCCCTACCTTTAAATTTACTAAGCACTACCTTTTAACTAACTAAGTCCTACCTTTGAACTAACTAAGAACTACCTTTTAACTAATTAAGCCCTACCTTTGAACTAACTAAGCACTACCTTTTAACTAACTAAGCACTACCTTTTAACTGATGAAGCACTACCTTTTAACTGACGAAGCACTACTTTTTAACTAATTAAGGACTACCTTTTAACTAACTAAGCACTACCTTTTAACTAACTAAGCACTTTTGCCTCAACTGCCCTCAAATACGAGGTTATGAATTCGACCTTTTTATACTTTTTTATATATGTTCCCTCATAACTTCTGTTCTAATTTAGATATTAGGATAATTCTATTTTGTTGTATAGGAAATGTCTCTCTATATAAATATCTATATATATATATTTGGATTAGTCTCCGGATATCTTTTTTGTTAGAAAAAAATATCAGGAAACTAATCCACTCACCTCTGACATTTGAATGTCTATCTTTCGAAATAGACCTATCCAAGGAATCTCCATCGAAGTCAAATTCGTCTTGATGGGAGAACCTCTTCCTGAATTTAGACGCAGCTTTTGGTGGTTTGGGCGTTGTGCTGCGTCTTCTTGTTGCAGGCACAGTGCTGGAGTAGTCGGGATACGGGCCCCAGGATGACTTCAAATACGTGTCCGTGGATGGCGTCGAAAGGTCTCGTGGATCCAGCCTGACTGCATCTCGACGGTCGATGGCACTTGGAGGAATGGCACTTGTCCTTTGAATGTCGTATTCTTCGTGGAAGAGCTCATTGGGAAATCTGTGTGTCTGTAGAGTGATATGAAATTAAGATATTACCTATAATAAGATATTAATTATTCAAAATTAAAATGTTAGCGTTATAAATTGCAATTCAAACCAATGCCGGATTATCCATTAGGCGATGTGGGATCAGAAGGGCCGGGCATGTATATACAATGTAAAACACAAGTGAATGATTAATTTAAAAATTGAAATATTAAGCTATTGTTAAATTAAAATTGAAATGTAGCATATGTATGAACGAAAAAATAATAAAACTAAAATTAGAATTCTTATAGTAATAATTATAATAGAAAGAAATTCGTAAAAAGTAAAATACATAATCAAATGGTACTTATATTTTCTTATAAATTACTTATTTTTATAATTATTGCTTTAAGAATTTTAATTTGAGTTTTATTATTTTTCATTTATTAATATGCTAAATTTCAATTCTAATTTAAAAATAGTTTAATATTACAATTTTAAAATTAATAATTTTCTTGTGTTTTACATTATATTTGCATCGTTATGCTTCATGCAGCTTTAGCGCAGACTCATATATGATTTTTTCTATGAATTTTTATTTAAAACTTACCTTTTTTGCTTTCACATGATCAAGCAGTTTCCTATTTTGTTGTATGCATACATTTTTAGATTTATATGTTTCGTCAAAGAATAAAAAAAAATGTAGGCATATTAATGTTATAAAAGTTATAAGAAAAAAATGTATGTGCGTACGTTAGTGTTACCTTACTTGAAAAATAAATTAATTAGCTTAATTCTTTTGCATGCCACTTAATGCCATAAAAGTTTTGCTAATTGAAATCATACTTTATATAGTAATCTACTGGTTTTAAATTTGATAATAATAATCTGACATCAAGTTATTTATGAGGCAGTGGCGTACGTAAGAAGAGGAGGGGGAGGGGGTTTAGGGGGTCAGACCCCCCCCCTTTGGTCTGTGAATTTAATATTTTAATGCATAAGTACTTAATAAAGGGGTTAATAGAAAAATTATCCCTCAAACCCCTCCCTTACAAAATGACAGACGATGTCCGCTTCAGATACTTGGTCTAGGGTCGCAAATAACTGAAATTCGGCCCTGATTTAAACCACAAGGTTTGTGTAAATATTTTTAATTTGTTTGTTCGTTTTTTTTCTACACAAATGAAATATAATTCTAACTGTTATTTTAGACTAGATTTATTTACTTAACTTAGATACACTTATAAATTTGTCAACTATACATATACGAACATATAATTTTTTATATCATTCCAAAGGTTCATCAAGCACATCAGTTTAAAGAGAAACAAGCTTACCTTTGAATTGGACAAAGTAGGAATTACAAAACCTGCAAAGATATTTACAAATTCAATAATTTCTCATATATTTCGGCATTACTATATGGAACCTTCTAAATTACACGGAACAAAATTACAACAATTATATTTACCTAGAAATATCAATAAGTCACGTCTGCTCATCGCAAACTGCCCCATTTTAGGATCTGTAAATAATTGGAAATATGAGATTATATTAAAAGTATTGAATACTTTCATTTGAATTTCATTTCTAAAACAAATAAAAAAATACACTTTTTTCATTAATTTTTTTTTTCATTTATTTGTATTTATAGAACTACAATACTATAATATAATTATTTCAATTATAGCTTTTATATAGAAATAAATGATAACATGGTTATTTAAATAGTTATTTAAAATACGAACCATATTTAACTATCATTAAAATTTTAATAATATAAAGGAAAATCAATCACACAGTTTTAATATTTTGACAATATAAGAAGTTTAGATTTAAAGGAAACAATGTTTTTCTGCTTTATTTGCTTTGTTTCAGAGCAAAAATAAAATTATGCTGCACAACATCACACCAGATACCATTATCTGCTCTAAAATTCGTGAGGCATTGAGTTTTTTACTCGATTTGGTAACAGAGCAACACTACTCTACATAAACTTAACGTGTTTTACCCCAAAAATACTGTATCGAGTTGAATCAAATTAGGTATTAATAAGTTTTTAATGTTTATTAATATGTTAATGTAGCATCGGATAGGAATTTTTTAGGAATTCAAAAGAGTAATTGTCCCTCGGAAAAAGTATTTTTAAAATTTGGAACTCTTTGGTCAATTTTTACGCGCATTTATCTTATTTATTGCAAGATCACTTAAAGACGAGTTGATTAAAAAAAATGTTCTATCCATTTTAAAGTAATTAGTAAACAAGAAGAAACTGAAAAATGACGGCCCTGCTTTTGGTTGATTGAATCAACATCGCACTAGAGCTGTGCGCAGGTCTATTGGCGGTTGTTCAAGGTCTATTTTGAGAAAAGACCCGGGAACATTGCCTCGTAATTTTGAAACAAGGGCAACCATGAAGCATTGACCGTTGAACTATGTACACTACCGAGCTGGCACCCCAAGCATCCGGACATAGGCGTGAGGACATTAGATCCCACAACGAATTTAACGTGAACCAGTCATCTCTACACGGTGGATAATTTTTAGTGCGTAAATGGAGCGACTCTATTAACCCTCCGATTACCATCGCTACACACATGTTGGGGATCGAACTCGCGTCCATCGGATGCTCATCCCTACACCCTCACCATTTGGCCACCACTGGCCTCCCTCTTTTTGGAATGTTCGATTATTAAATAAAAAAAAACACTAAACTTTTAACTTTCGTTTTCGCAGCTTTAACCGTTCTTTGTATTCCTATTTCGCACTATTTCTCCAAAAAAAAATATTTTTCTTAAACAGTGTGATCATTTTGTGTCTGGGAATTGTTTATAAAAATACTAAATAACGCAAATCATGTGAATGAATTATAATACCCATTCCGTCGAATTTCCTGCAAATTCAACTTATTGATATTGAGTTACATCAATTTAATTTTTATTTTGTTAAAATATGAAAAAAATATATCTGCAATTGCGTAGTGAAAAATACAGCGAGTTCCTGTGATCAATCAATATCAATAGAAATCCTATTATTTTAGGAATAAAAAAGGAAGAAGCTATTTATTCTAGGAACAAAAACACAGTTTGCAGCAAACACTGGGGAATTTGTTTTTAAATTTCCAATTTCCCACGCACACAGCGGAAATTGTTTTGGAAAAGTTAGCAAGTTTCCTCCATTTTGCAATATTCTCAAAGGCATTCCACGCCTGTCTATTTTCTTTATGGTCAACTGAACAGGAATATGAAATAATTCTATGTCTAACTGAAATGAGGCGTGAAGGAACACGGTGTTATATTTTCATTTTGAGCTATTTTAAAAATAAAATTTGTAGTTATGTTTGTTGTTAACTTTTGCAGGAAAATTTGATTTTTCAGGTTTGTTTAAAAAATCGAGTTTAAATTTAAAAGTTCTATTCATAGATATTCGTACATGTGGTTTACTTTTTGGGTTTCGTAAACGAATCTCTCTATTGAAAAAAAAGTAACAGCCATTGACAATTCGTAACCCTTCTTCCATATTTTTAGTCACTTCTCAAAAGTAACCATCGGATTATTATGAAAATTTTAAAGTTTGTTTAGAAATGTTTTGAGATTAAGATGAAGGTTTATTGTTGTAATAGAACACTTATCTTAGAAGTTATATTTTGTTAAAGTTGCAAAATGCAATAATTTGCTGTGTGTCAAGCAAAATGTATCGAAAAAAAAACATTCCATAATTATAATTTTTTGTAGAATAGTAGCCATATATCTGATCTAATGCACACAGCTTTTCAAGTTTTTAAATTATAAACATTATAAACTTTTTACAAATTCGAATTTGTGTAAAGCAAAACATATTGAAGCTAACATTTCATAGTTTTATTTTTTTTGTGAATAGTAGTCATATAACTGATCTAATGCATGACTTTTTTTAATTTTTAAATATATTTATTAGTTTTTAAGTTATTGCATAAAAAGTAACTGCCGCTGTTAGCGAACGGTAACCCTCTTTCTTCCCTATTTTGAGCCGCTATTTAAAAAATAACTATCAGATAATTACGAAATTTACCGAGTTTGTTTAAAAAATTCTAGGATTTACGATAATGGTATTTTTATTGTAATGGAAGAAGTTTAGAAGCTATTTTATGTTAAACTTGAGTTATAGTTGAAAAATTCATTAATTCGAATGTGTGTCAAACAAAACGTACAGAAGCAAACATTCCAAAAGTCTATTTTGTTTTGTCAAATAATAGCCATATATCTGATCTAATGTTTGATATTTTTCTTTTTTTATATATTCTCAGTGCTCGATTTCTAGAAATAGAGATACCAGAACTGTAAACTTCCGTGCATCGGAGTGCAATGCATCAGCTATCAAACCCAAGTCTGGAATCGTAATTTTTTATCCTAAAGAGAGGTACCGGAACGCCGTTAACTACAAAGGGAGATTTGTGAGATTTGTGTTATTCGAAAGGGAGATTTGTGTTTACAAAGAATAGAGGGAGATTTGTGTTTGGTTACTTATGTCTCGTGCAGGAATTTTCGTATTTAGTTGAAATTTGGTAAATTTGGTTAAAATCACAGTTCTTACTCTGAAGAAGGTCGTGACTTCGAGTTTTGTTCGATATCCTGATTAGAAAAAGAGTTATAACTATAAAAATTAAAAAAAAAAAAATATTGGCGATAAAAAATTTCCTTGGCGAAATACCCTTACCTTTTGTTTTTGCAATAAAATTCTGGCTTTATAATTTTCATTTTTTAAAAATTTAATTTTAATACGAATTACCATCGATAATAAGTTTTAAAAGTAGATAAAAATAATAATAAAAAATGACATCTAAACAACTTAAACCGAAACTCAATTCATGGAAGCCACTCAAACGCAATAGCCAATGACGATTCACTAATTCTTATGGTAATTGTGTTGTTGATTAAGAATAAGTGCATAATTTTCAAAATGGGGAGTAGCAGAATCAGCCGTGTGTTGTTAGATAATTTTTCGTAGAAATACTCTGGGTTGGGGGGCCTTATATTTACAAGGCACTACAAAAAAGTTTAAGTATGAATGAACATTTATTTTTAAACCTGGTACAGACTGCGCCCCTCGTCGGACAGCGAGGTTTTCTTGGTGCCCCTAGGGGTGGGCGAGAGTTAGAGAGTAGGAGGCTGAGCCCCTAATGTATTACAACAATTCCATAATAGTTTGTATTTTTTCAAAATTTAAGCTTTTTAATTTTTAAAGTTTTTTTTAACCGCTAAACATTTTTTTAAATATTTATATTTTTAACCAATTTTTTTAGATCCTTTAAACTATAATACATAAGAATTGGAATGAACGTTTTGTATACTACATGTATTTGTTTTTTTATATAAATGGTTATTCATAATAACACAACATGTTTCCTTAAACTCAAATTTTAGACTTTATTAATTAAAAAGAATACTACTCATAGAGCCAATTCGCATGCCTATTTATAATATATATTTTACAACATGCTTAAAAATTATATATTTCTCCATTTATAATAAAAAAAGCCTTAGCGTTTCGAAAAACTTAACATCAAGAATAACCCAACACTGAGAATAAACGATTTAAAGGTTTTGTTCCTTAAAAACCATATTACATAATCCAGCATAAATAACTCATTCAAAGAACATAAATACAGTTTTAGAATTTTACAAGAATATTTAGAAGATTCCAAATTATAATTTTAACAAATGAAAAATAAATCGAGAATTTTACAATTTTTTGGGTCTCTCGAGCCCTCTTTAAGAAAGTATAAGATCGCCGTTCTCATTCTTTCCTATAAGCGTACAACTCAGTCAACATAATTCATTAGTTTAACCGAAATTAACTGATATTCATACACCATTTTTTCCTCTTCAAATTAACTAAAGAATACAAACAAACGATACAATCCCAATCCCTCCCCCCATCAATAAAGAATTCATTAACGCATACTTATATCTCAGATAAGATAATTGAAGTTGTCAAAAACTTCCTCTACTTCTAATTCACTGCCTTCAAACAAAGCACAGCTGCTTCCTTTCCATTTAATTAAACATCCCCATTCCTTTCTTTCCAGAACCAACAAGCGCTTCAAGCGAGAAAACCATACTCTGCAATTACCACTTTGTTCTCACTTTCAAATCGAGCTTCAACGCCCGAGATGGATTGATGATTAAGCCTTCTCGATGTGAATCTTCTTTTTCCCCCGACACGCTTCACTTCTTTGGAGTCAGTGGAGCTTGCCTACCATTCTTTTTTTCCCCTTCTTGCTGCTTTATTTTAGTAACATACTTAGTGACGCGCTGGAGTGCGAACAGCTTAGAGAAACATGGTGATCTCTTAATGGCTCTGTTCGAATGGCGACGAATGGAACATCATTAGGGTGGTATAGTTCTATGTTTTTATGAATCGTTCGGGTTGTGTGGTTTGAACTTGAGTCGAAATGAATTGTGAGGTATCATCTCAAATTGATGCCATTTTAAAATAATTTATTTTTATTGCTACAGTTATATTATCTATAGGGCAGCCCTTAGTTGTCGCTTTGCTCTTTGTGAACCGAGCTGCGAGGCCCTTTAGATTGGACGGTTAAAATAAATGTAACTTTTGAAATGCCAAATGCCAATTTCTCGAACAAATAAAATCGTATTGTAAATTAGGTATTGGTTTCGAATTTTTAATATCCTGAAAGTTCTACTGTTTGGTAGGCTTTATTTTCAGAAATGGTTTGGACTGCAGTTTTTGATACAAAACAGTTATGGAGCGCCATATGGAGTTATTGAGAATTTTGAAAAAAAAAGAGTTTAATCTCGTAGAAAAAAACTTTATCTGCGTAAAAGCGTTATGCGTTTGATAATATATATACACACAGCTGAAATATGACGGTATATTGGAATAATTTAATCAATGATTTTATTTTCTCAAGCTTCGACAGTTGTTATTATCAGATCCTTGCGTGACTATTTTATGCATGCATTGATTTACAAACCTTAATGAGTTAGGAAAATAATGTGCGCAATAGTTAATTAATTAAAATTATTTATTGCTGTGGTATTGTTTTCACGTCTAAATAACAAAATATAATATATTTAAGAAATAAAGCAATTGAGTGTAATATGGGACAAACTCACTCAACTTGAAGTTATATAATTGAAGGGATTAGTATGAAGAAGGTATGTACTAAAAAGTAAGTTTTTAAAAGAGATATTTAACATTAAAGTTTTCATTTCGCATTGTGTTGTGGTAAAATATCTCCTTCATGTCACTAGTATCTCTGTATAAGATTTTACAGTCCTGCTGTTAGAGTCAAAAAACAGGACAACACACATACCTCACCTACCCATAACAATACCTCAATTAAAATTTATTACACTGACCACCTTCATCCAATCTTTAATTATTAAGCAATATCGATATTAGAAACATCGATTAAGAATAGGAATCGATTAAGATTAAGAATACGATTAAGAAACATCGATATTGCATTACAATGTCGATCAGTATCAATTAAATGCGAATGAAATATAGTAAATGTGAACAACATATCTCACTTTTTAAAAAATATAATAAAAGTTTTATCTTATAATTATTGCAACAATATTAAAAATATTTTTTATTCATTGGCTAATTTTCCAATAAAACACATTTCAGTGTACATTTGCAAATCATGATCGTTTCGATCGCATTCGGCATATCGTACGTACCATTTTAAGATTGTTTGTAGTTAAATACTTTACAACACTTCATACAAAATTTAGGACTTACTACTAAAAATTAGGACAATATTTCATCAAAAATCCTGAAACTATTAATAAAGTACAAAAAATGACGTTATCGTAGTAATAAAATAAACAAAATAATTATTTTAATTGATAATCTTCATTCTGAATTTTTTCACCATCGTACTTCACTATCAGCTGCTCAATATTTGCTATTCAGGCATGCACTTTAGCGTCAGTGGTGGGGGCAGGGAGAGGGTGGTAGGTATAAGGGGCTATAGCCCCCTGTAGAGTAAGGCTAGCCCCCTTATTGGTCAATATTTACAGTTACGTCGGAGAATGTCTCCATGGTCATACTTTCAAAAACGAAGCTAACTTTTTCATGATCTCTACGCTATACGTGGAATTTATATAACAAATCAAAACAAATGTTAAAATTTCATTTTAATACACGATAACTATTGGTTCTTAATTCGAACTCATAATTAAAAGGAAATAACTGGTGGAAAACAACCACTGTTATTACTCTTTCACATATATATTATTATTACACATATTCTATCTAGCATTATCTAAGACATTTATTTGTCGATATATATTTTAAAATTTGTTGTTGTTATTTATTCCACCCAGTCTAGAATATTCTAGACCAGGTCCACCAAATCATTCAGTATCAGAAAGTCCATCACCAGGGCAGGGTTCTTCTCAAGATCTTCACGACTCAGCCCCAAGCAAAACATAATATGCCCTGGTTTTAAAATTTATATGACATATAAGGGACTTTCAAGAAAAAGAACTTATTTATATCTCGTTCTATTTAGATCCACCAGAAGATTTACTTTCGATTTAACTTAATATTTATCTGCTAAAATTAAACATAACCTTGCTCACGAATCTTTACACATTTATTCTTAACGATTATTGTATTTGCAGTTTAAACTTGTTTTTTATGACTGTTTTTGCAATTCGAACTATATTTCGATTGGCTCATTCTGAAAGCCACTTAAATAAACTTAAAATTTAAATTTGGCGGACCTGGTCTAGAATGTACTGGACCAGGTCCATCAAACCATTCACTCTCAGAAAGTCCATCAGCAGGGCAGGGTTCTTCTCAAAATCTTCACGACTCAGCTCCAAGCAAGACAGAATATTCTCGGGTTTTAAAATTTATATGACATATAAGGGACTTTCAATAAAAATAACTTATTTATATCTCGTCCTATTTAGATCCACCAGAAGATTTATTTTCGATATAACTTAATATTTACCTGCTAAAATTAAACATAACCTTGCTTATTAATCTTTACACATTTATTCTTAACGATTATTGTATTTACAGTTTAAACTCGTTTTTTATAAAATATTTTGCAATTCGAAACTATATTTCGATTGGCTCATTCTGAAAGCCACTTAAATTAACTTAAAATTTAAATTTGGCGGACCTGGTCTAGAATGTACTAGACCAGGTCCATCAAATCATTCACTCTCAGAAAGTCCATCCCCATTGCAGGGTTCTTCTCAAGATCTTCATGACTCAGCCCCAAGCAAAACATAATATGCTCGGGATTTAAAATTTATATGACATATAAGGGACTTAAGAGAAGAAAAATAACTTATTTATATCTCGTTCTATTTAGATCCACCAGAAGATTTACTTTCGATTTAACTTAATATTTATCTGCTAAAATTAAACATAACCTTGCTCACGAATCTTTACACATTTATTCTTAACGATTAGTGTATTTACAGTTTAAACTTGTTTTGAAATTTGAACTATATTTCGATTGGCTCATTCTGAAAGCCACTTAAATTAACTTAAAATTTCAAAAATTCAATCTTTCTTTCACATTGTCGAAGGCTAGCATCCGGGCAATTCCTGGTGCCACCATTGGTTAGAGCTAACTTCCACGCAACTCCAAAACAAACTTACACCTAAACCATTAACTCCAACACATTCACGCCAATATAAAAAAAACAATTCCTCACCCACTGGGAATCTCCTCAAAACATTGGCACTTTAGTCCGACATTGGCCCTCACAAAGTGACGTGCTCCGGCCAATTGAAGAAGACTTCACTTTCGCCTGTTCAGAAGACAATGCAGCAATCCCGAACCAACTGAACCCATTTACTCGACTGCCAATGGAACTAGACCAACACCCTTTCCCAAGAGTTTTGGGAGTCTTTATCTTGGAGGAAAAATACTTTCTCTACCCAGCGAGAGTTCATTCTTGCAGAAGAGGAAAGAAGTTTTAAGAACCACCTCCGTAATAGGGTGGTGGTGAGAGATGGGGATGTTCAATTATTGATTAGAATTGTCATGGAATGAAGGAATTCCTGGAAGAATTTTGGATCATTCCGGTTCGGAATCGTTCGAATTTTGCGTTGTTAAAATAAGTTATTCAAATTAGACGAAACTATCGTAAAATATGGTCAATGGTGGATCTAGGATTTGTTTTAAAGGGAGTTTTTTTTGTAAACAAAAGTTGGACACCCAAAGGGACTTTTAGGCATTTTTTGTCAGGCATCTTATTAAGTTTTTGGGCACTTACACTTATGCATTTTTTGGACATTCACCCTTATATATTTTTGGGCACTCACTCTTATATTTTTTGGGTACTTACCAATATATATTTTTTGGGCACTTACACTTATATATTTTTGAGCAGTCATCCTTACATATTTTTTATGCAGTCACAGTTATATATTTTTGGGACACTTACCCTTATTTATTTTTTAGGCACTTACACTTATGTATTTTTTGGTCACTCGCCCTTATATGTTTGGTCATTCACCCTTATACATTTTTCGAGCAGTTTTCCTTATACATTTTTAGGCACTCGCTCTTATATAATTTTGGGACACTTTCCGTTATACATTTTTGGGTACTTACACTTATGTATTTTTTGGGCACTTACCCTAATATATTTTTTGGACACTTACCCTTATACATTTTTTGAACATTTACTCATACATATGTTTATTACATATGCACTTACCCACACATATATATTTTGGGCACTTTCTCTAAAAATATTTGGACAATTACACTTATACGTTTTGGACACTTATAAATTTATGGACCCTTACCTTTATATTTTTCGGCATTTAAATATACATTTTGGGCATACACCTATATATATTTGGGCATGTCTTGACAAGTTTGAAATATTTGTCATTATTATTATTAGCGGAGTTGTTGCCTTATTTAATCTTAATGTTAAATTAATACAATTTAGGTGACTGAAAATATTTAGTTTTGTTTACTTTTCACTGAAAATATTTAGCGTGGATGTACAATTTTTGTTATTCTACTTATGTGAGTTTTAATTAAAAAAAACATTACTTTAGTTTAAAAAAAAAAAAAAATGTTAGGTCATTTTCTATTTGATAACATTTTGAAAAAAAAATCTAAATTTAAAATAAGCAAATACATATTAACAACACATAGTCAAAATTTTAGAAACGTAGTTAATATATTTTTAAAGAAAAAAGTACCGAATTTATGAAAAAAAGTAGTTATTTATATTTTGCTGAAAATGTATAACTTATTTTCTTTCTGATGGGGACATTGTCAAGATGTTAATATATTTAAAGTTCTGTGTTTGGAAAGAATAAACACCAGTAGAATCCTTTCATTTACGAATTTGAGATAGTTTTACTTTCATTTCAACTTTTTTTATACACTTATTATTCTACTTGTAACAAAAAATACAAAGGTATACTACCTTAGTAACTAAAATATCTAAATGCAATTTTTAAATTAAAGTTTTATGTGCAAAGGTATGATATTTAATCCCTGAATTTTGTGTAAGGAGTGCTCATGAATATTCAAATATGTCAAAAAAATATTAAAAAAATTAATTAAGCATTGAAATTTTTTTAAAAAAGAATCGCCTCTTTCTGTTTTTGTAAAAAAAATCTTAAAGTTTCCTAAAATATCCCTTTCGCTTTAAAACTTGAAAAATCAGAGGTTCGATCAATTCTATCAAAAGGTTTTGCTTTTTTTAACCGACTGCCCAGCTTGCCCACCAAAACTCCAAAATAAAACCGCCAGAAACTTTAAATTAAAACGCCAACGTGCGCCAAGTCGAGAGGTTATCAATTCGTCTGTTATATATTTTTTTTTATGTAAGTTCGCTCGGGATTTCGGTTCTATTTAAGATATTTGGACGATTTTTTTGGATAGGGGATGTTTCACTTGTGAGTAATTTGAAAAAAAAAAAAGATTTGGTTATCCGGCATTTAACTTTCCGGAATTCTCAATTAACCGGACCGTTTAAAAAAAAATATTGTCCGATTTCGAAAATTCTTTTTTTGTTGGGTGGAGAAAAATCCACTTAGGCAAAAACTAATCGGTTATCCGGCTGTTATATATCCGGAAATGTCGATTAATCGGAGTTTTTTTTAAACAATTTATCTGTTTCAAAATGTTTTCATTGTGTAACAGAAGTTGCACAACAATGACATTTCGTTTACCCAGCATTTATTGGCATGGATAGGGATTGTTTTACGTTATACATTTTTGAGACAACATGTAAGTACAAAATGTTGTTACTTGAATTTCCTGGTGAATAATAGCAGGGGTGAAGCCCCCTGCTAAATTGAAAGCTAAAAAAGTAAAAGTAAAATAATCTTTCTAAAAAAAGGAAAACCGACTTAAAGAAAATGCGCTAAAAAGTAAAAAATAATTTTTAATTTTACGAACGAGTTGAAAAAATTTAATTATTTAATATAAATTTTATACTTATTACAACTTTTTGAAATCGACGATGATTTTTATAAATTGGCACCAAGTTAAAAAAGTTGTAATAAGTATGAAATTGATATTAAATAATTCAATTTTTTCAACTCGTTCGTATAATTAAAAATTACTTTTTACTTTTTAGCGTATTTAGTCAGTTTTCCTTTTTCTTAGGCACTACTCAAGTTAATATGAAACTAATATTTGACACTTGAATTTAGTGTAATTAGTTATGGTCTAATTTTTTTTTTGATTTGCGTAACCCTTTGTACTTGTCAGTCACCAAAACAACGATATATTCTTTTGTTCCATTTTCTTCAAATTGAACTGAAACGGTATGTTTTTAATCCCAAATACGCTTTTCTTTCGTTAGCTTGTTGTTACATCTAATTGGGTATATGTCGAAGTCACCAAAATAACGACGTGTTATTTTTCCTTCTGTCCTTCAAAATGAAATTGAACAACCTATTCTTTTGAGTTCAAAAAGTTATTCTCTCACATAGTTTAATATAACTTTTTTTTCTTCTAAGAAGCGCCAAGTATGATCTAAATTGAAGTTCCTCACAATCTCTGTTTTTTAAAAAATATTTGACAAATGTAATTGGACATGCTGTAATTGGTGTACATTGGACATGCTGTAAGTGTTGTAATTGGACATGCTTTAAGTGTTGTATTTGGACATGCTTTAAGTGTTGTATTTGGACATGCTTTAAGTATTGTAATTGGACATGCTTTAAGTGTTGTAATTGGACATGCTTTAAATGTTGTAATTGGACATGCTTTAAGTGTTGTAATTGGACATGCTTTAAGTGTTGTAATTGGACATGCTTTAAGTGTTGTAATTGGACATGCTTTAAGTGTTGTATTTGGACATGCTTTAAATGTTGTAATTGGACATGCTTTAATTGTTGAATTGGACATGCGCTGGACGTATAAGGAATTTAATATTCAGCTTCATGCATCACTTTTTAACTTTTATACCTATCCACCCTAAACGTAAAAAAACACGTTAAAGAATACCTCTTTAAAAAGAAACAGGATGTATGTGTTCCATAAATGAAGAACGCACACTGTAAAAAGGGGTACTTAAAAATCAGTATATGAACCTGCTCGTTTATCTTTGAGTACAGTTGCATTGTAAATGAGCGATAACGTACTCAAATTTAAGTAATCGTACTTTCCCAAAAAGGAGCAATGTGATTTAGTATCGCTTATCTCAGCTTCTGTTCAAGTCATCTTAACAACGCGACCTGACATACTTAAAACAGTTGTCCAGAAGATGGTTTTCTACATTATTTGATGTCGATTTCTTAAATGGAAACTAAGATATTACAACTAAATTTTCTTACTTTCCATTCTTTTGGCACACCTTTTAAAATTTTTTTCTGTTTATAACTTCTTCAAGTCGTCCTGGTAGTTTAATGGATAAGGCTCTGAACTACGGTGCCTGAGGATCTGGGTTCAATTCCCGGTAAGTCTTGGTTGTAAATTGCTAATATTTATTGAAAGGGATTTATTAAGGCAGCTTATGTAGGCAAGCAACTGCTCTTTTTATTCATTTTTACTCATTTTTGAGTACCTGTCTTTTTCAAAATTGAAACTTCTGTATTCGGAACCATGATAAGCATCGAATGTACTCATGAATGAGCACATTTTACATACTTTTGAGTACCTATTTTTAACGGTGTAAGCATCAAATATGGACCTGAGTACAACGGGTTCATTTTTTTTTCTGTGGCCATTATAGATTGTCTTGTCTATTAAAGATTGTCCATTAAAGATCGTCCATTAAAGATGGTCCATTAGAGATTGTCTATTAAAGATTGTCCTGTCCATTATAGATTGGCCATTAAAGATTGTCCATTAAAGATTGGCCATTATAGATTGGCCATTATAGATTGGCCATTAAAGATTATCTATTAAAGATTGTCCATTTAAATATTGTCCATTTAAATATTGTCCATTTAAAGATTGAAAACCACTTCAATATCCCGAGGACATATGACTATTTCACTTTGTATTCACTCCCTATTTGGAACAATGTCCAAAAAACACAGAATTCTGCCAAACTTTTTGATGCCCTGTCTTCAGTTTCTGCCGCTGATGGTCACACTCCATCGATTCGCCCCCCTTGGCGATACCTCAACACGATAAGCGGATTATTTAAATTAATAACATGTTCGAGGGTATAGCATGGTTGAGATCACTTGGAAAGAGAGTTCGACGATTCTAAAAAGGCCTGTTGGAAAGTGTCAGTGAAACACAATAAGGAAACACTTTTCGATAAGGTAGACATTGAAACGCAAATTGACATGCAGATTCCCACGTTCTGTAATTAATACCTTGAGCTTCTAAACCTTACCTGCATTTTAAAGATTAAAAATGAGATGAGGTGACAGATATACGAGTAGACGGAATGCATTGTGATTGCATATTCCCAATATATAATTTAGATATTAAGGAAGAGATGATATCTTATCTAAGGTTTTTCAATTGGGTTTTACTAATTTTCAGAGTGGATTGAAAGTGTTAGTGCTAAAAATATCGACTTTAAATAGATATTAGCATATTTGTTTATTTTGTTTTTTTGGCTATGGTATTGATCCTTCGATATGAATTCGAAAGTGTGAACAACTCTGGCAAAACGTCAATGATGAGGAAATCTTATTTATAAATTAATTAACATATTGGCGCAGTAGTATAGCGCCACTAAATATAATAGTAAAATAAAGTTAAAGAAATATTTTGGATTTTAAATTAATTTCTTTACGCAGGGTGTTGGTTGATTTCTTCACTATGGCGCCATTTGGCGATTTTAGAAAGAATTCATTTCTGCTTTAAAGGTTTTTTTCTTTCGAAATCTCATGTAGACAGTGACCTTCCCCTTGTCTTGAAGGTCAAGTGTGCAAATGTCATGACGGTTTGGGAGGATTTGTTTAGCGGCTCCAAAGACATGATTTTTTTTATCTATAATTAATTCTACTGACTTCTCGATATCTTCTTTTACAATAAGTTTTCTTTTCACTCTAATTTTATTTTGTGGCATTTTCTCGCCTTTTCCTGAAAATAAACAATGACCATCAACTAACAGCATTTAAGTTATCTGTTCCAGTATAGGCCTAACCAAACCACCTTAATCACTCAATAAATGGATTTAATGAAAACTTATTTGGTCATATTAAATTTATCAGAGGAGTTGTACCTTAGACAGGTCCAATGTACAACACTTAAAGCATGTCCAATTACAACACTTAAAGCATGTTCAATGTACAACACTTAAACCATGTCCAATCACAACACTTAAAGCATGTTCAATGTATAACACTTAAAGCATGTCCAATGTACAATAATTAAAACATGTCCAATGTACAGCACTTAAAACATGTCCAATTACAACACTTAAAACATGTCCAATTACAACACTTAAAACATGTCCAATTACAACACTTAAAGCATGTCCAATTACAACACTTAAAGCATGTCCAATTACAACACTTAAAACATGTCCAATGTACAGCACTTAAAACATGTCCAATTACAACACTTAAAACATGTCCAATTACAACACTTAAAGCATGTCCAATTACAACACTTAAAGCATGTCCAATTACAACACTTAAACATTTCCAATTACAACACTTAAAGCATGTCCAATTACAACACTTAAAGCATGTCCAATTACAACACTTAAAACATGTCCGATTACAACACTTAAAGCATGTCCAATTACAACACGTAAAGCATGTCCAATTACAACACTTAAAGCATGTCCAATTATAACACTTAAAGCATGTCCAATTACAACACTTAAAGCATGTCCAATTACAACACTTAAAACATGTCCAATGTACAGCACTTAAAACATGTCCAATTACAACACTTAAAGCATGTCCAATTACAACACTTAAAACATGTCCAATTACAACACTTAAAGCATGTCCAATTACAACACTTAAAGCATGTCTAATTACAACACTTAAAACATGTCCAATTACAACACTTAAAGCATGTCCAATTACAACACTTAAAGCATGTCCAATTACAATACTTAAAGCATGTCCAATTACAACACGTAAAGCATGTCCAATTACAACACTTAAAGCATGTCCAATTACAACACTTAAAGCATGTCCAATTACAACACGTAAAGCATGTCCAATTACAACACTTAAAGCATGTCCAATTACAACACTTAAAGCATGTCCAATTACAACACTTAAAGCATGTCCAATTACAACACTTAAAGCATGTCCAATTACAACACTTAAAGCATGTTCAATTACAACACTTAAAGCATGTTCAATTACAACACGTAAAGTATGTCCAATTACAACACCTAAAGCATGTCCAATTACAACACTTAAAGCATGTCCAATTACAACACTTAAAGCATGTCTAATTACAACACTTAAAGCATGTTCAATTACAACACTTAAAACATGTTCAATTACAACACTTAAAGTATGTCCAATTACAACACTTAAAACATGTCCAATTACAACACTCGGTCATATTTCAAAAACAGACACTCAGCCATTTCGGGGATAGGCTACACCCCGTTTTAAATTCACAAATTTCTAGCTAAGAAAATGCTTTAAAAAGCTGTACTATCATTAAATCACGAATAATTTTTTTTTGTGGTTAGAGAAGAAAAGTAAATGTAACCAAAATACTTATATTCAATAGGTAAAAAGTAGTTTTATATTTCCGCAGTAAAACTCTGCAACTCTCATCAACTAGAGGGACCTCGGTAGACCAGTGGATAAAGATGTTCAGCTTGTAATAAGAAGTTTGGTTTTGGTTAATTAACGTCGCACTAGTGCTGTACAATGGGCTATTGGTGAAGGTTCGGGCCTATCTCGAAGGAAAGACCCGGGAACGATGCCTCGTATTTTTGAACCATTTGTAAAACGAGGATTGCTGGCTCTAGTCCGTCTGACGGACTTGGCAAAGAAAAGTAAAAAAGTAGTGATTTTGTGATCAGAGGGTTGCCAGCTTCGCTCCAAAAATACAAGAAAGTCGTCCAGAACAACCAACAAATTATACTGGTGTGTATACGGAACCGGTACACGATGAATCTGATCGGGTTACGAAGTCCCGACGCCTATTGAAGGTGTAGGGTCCAGCTGAGGTGTTCTCGTCATCTGACCTTGGGTTTAAAATAACGTGGTCAAAGTATAAATGTGTATGTGGCTGTGATAAGTTTCAATACGAGGACAGAAATAGGGAGTCGGTAAACGTATAAACCAAACCAATCTCATCAACTAGAACCACTGAACTCTAACTGCAATTGCTGGAAGGCTCAAACCTTGTTTCCTCTATGGGCGCGTTGAAGCCAATTGAAAGCAGCTATGCTGTGGCTCAATATTTTTTAAAAGTGATTTAGTGGTGCTTTTTATTATCATAGCATTATAGAAATATTAAATGTACATAAATATTATATTTTCTTCTTATAGAATTAATTTTTATATTGCTAAACAAATAGTTTTATCTACTTCGACTTTGACTTGCAAATGGCTTTCAATTTTAATAGCAGATTGCATTTAAAATGGGTTTAAAAAGAAAATAGAAAAATATTTCAGCCAAAAGCAATACACGTCGGCTTATTTTAACATGAGAAATATACGAAATATTGCGGTAGCAAAGAAAGTGGGACACATCATGGCTGCCTCTACATCGGCTTCAAGTCAACTAAATGTCTTGCCCTATCCAGAAGTTACAGTTAGAGATCAATGACTAGAACGACTTGGTGAGGTCTCTATACGCAAATAGATAAATTTCAATTCCGTGTTTTAAGCTAACCCAGAAGGTAGGGCTACAATCATTGTATATACAAGGTACTAAACCTTCCTCTACTTTATTTTCAAGAAGAAAAGAAATTAAGGGCACAGTGAAGGGTTACTGTGAGAGATGAGTTTTTATGAAAACCGAGGTTTTAACCCTTTTGAAATCTCATATATTAAATACTATTTTAAGTAGACAAACATTGCAGGGCATATTTTAACATAGAGTTGGTGGGGATTTTTCCCCACCAGTGTGTGAAAATGCCCCACCAGTCATACAGAATTGCCCCATCGGACTTTTTTTTGTTCAATCCATTTTCCATAGTAAAAACATAATCTTAAGTTGTAGCATAGGAATGACGCTGGACCGAGACAGATGTCTCTTCCAGTGAAAAGGCCCTATTTCGCCGCAAGGGAGAAAATCTTTCACACCCCTCCCCCATCTAGCTTTTACCACTGCCATTTACCCATCCACAAAAATCCTTTTGTTCAGAGAATTGCCTCATTTGTGAAGAGGAACTCTCCCGTTTCCCCAGACTTGCTGATAACGAATTACACACACTCTTCAATTTTACGACGCAATTTCCTTTACGAAAGTTTCTGTGTTCGACCAGTTGACGATACACCTCGAATTGCCTACTTTTCAAAATCGTTTTATTGCACTCTTATCTCTATGATCTCTTAAGTGGACACCGTCTCTTCTTTTCTAGTCGGAAAAAGTTCTGGCATGTATTTGAAGGGATTAGGGTAGAAATATATGACCTTGCGGTGTGGGGGGTGTTATGAGGGGTGGAAAATGTTTCAATTGGATCTTTTTGGAATGGTTTACTTGAAATTCTACCAGTACGATAAAAAATGTTTACCAACAAGACGTATCCTATGCCTCAGACCGATTTTTTACTTCGATTTTTATAGCTATTTTTACCCAGCATTTAACAGCTACAAAAAGTAAGCAAATTACTTTTATTTATTTTTTATGTAGATTTTTTTACGGTGGGTATTTTAATTAAATTTTATTTGTATAGTTAAAAGAGATTTATAATTTTTACTCTTGGGGGAAAATATATTTCTCGATGTAAATAACAATTTGAAGGGATCAATATTTATGAATTTTAATAAATATAAACAGAGGCGTAAACTTTTCAAAATTATTTGGAGGGAGGACTCAAGGCTCTAATTTTTAATAAAATGCATAAACTATATGGAAGTTGAGCCAATGTTTAAAAAGATTATGCTTATTAATATAAATGTATAAGTTTATTTTTTAAATTTTGATTGCTTTCTTTATATGAGCAAAATATATCATGGATGTATAATTCTAAGGTAACTAAAATTAGCATATATAAGTTATTATTGTACTAATGTCTAGAGGGAAACCACAGCAAGAATAAGGTTAAAATAGTTTATTTGAAAAAAAAAATATTTTTTTTGTTACTTGCATATGATCGAATGTTTTTTATTAAAAATGCTATGAAACTGGTTTATTTTTAGATATTTTCAATATATATTGATACCAATAGAAATTAATCAAAAAGCAAAAAAAAAAAAAAAAAAAAAATGGATATATTACTTCTTAACAATGTCTAATCGCTGATGGCTAACAGGCTAATCGAATTATTAACAAAATTGAAAACTATCATACATAAAAAGCTATTCGGTAATATATTCAAGTTCTGGGATAATAAGTCTTTGTTTCGCCGCCAAATCTTTCTCTTGGATATTTATTTCGTAGGTTACATGAAACACTATTAAATATATGAGTAACTTTAAGAAAGGTTGAAGGAAATGAAAAAAAGGTTTGAAAGTTTGGTTAAAAAAATAAATGACTTCAAAACAATGTAAAAAATAGTCAAGACTTTTGTAAATGCCATTTAATACTGATTTTTTTAAACTATTTGCCTTAAATTTTTATTTTAGCATGCTTCGATTAAAAGGCAATGCTTCCAATATTTTTACTTTTAAAGTTACTACTTTTTATTTAGATGTATATGTACTTTATATTTAAAACTTTACATTTGTGTGAAGTAAAATTGCAGAAATGTAAGAAATATATATTTTAAAATACAAAACATTAGGTTTTTAAAAAAAGTTAAAATAAATTTTGCTTTATGACAACAAATAAAACATACTTTTATGAATCGTTAGAAAATTTCATTAATTAGATAAAAAAATTTAAATAAACTTTTTAATTAACTTTTTACAGAACATATAATTTTAAACTAAGTTTATTAAATTAGTTTCAATTTGATTATTTAAATACCAAGTTTTCATTAACTTCTGGGGTTCTACTTTCTGTTAAATTTAATTTGCCCCACCAGTTGAAATTCCTTAAAATATGCTCTGAAACATTGCATTTATTTAATAAATATATTGGTAAAACTATTTTTGTTATAAAAAAATATTTATTTTTATTAGCTTAATTAAAGAATACTGTAGCGCTGTTTTTTTTTCTATCGTTTTAATATCAATTTATTAATAGAAAGAAATAATAGTTAGTCTTATCATCTATGCAAAAAATCAATTAAGCAGCCAACGGGTTGGTTGGTTCGGAAATTTCTAATTGCGGCCCATGGCAACCTTTTGTCTGGGCGATAAACAATTGTTTCCTTCTTTGAGAATATGGAAACCCGGCTCCCTTCGGCCGCAATTGGGCTATTGCCGGTTGGTTAACTAGAGTTGCACAGTGGGCTAGTAGCGACGGTTCGGCATCTTTCTTGAAGAAAAGACCCGGGAACTCTGCCTCGTATTCTTGAACTATGCTCAGATGACTGGGACAACGCCTGAGTTGGCACTCAACGCCACCTCAATAGGCGTCAGGACATTCGACCCCAATCAAATTTAGCGTGCACTAGTCCCGTACACACGCAAGTGGAAATTGAGGATAATTTCAGATGACTTTTGTAATTTAACAGGGAATCTGGCAACACTCCGATCACGAGGTCGCTACTGTTTAACTTTTGTCAAGTCCTCATGCCGCTTCGAAATCGCAATCCTCTGATTGCTAAACGAATTCTGTACCTCTGGGCCACCGGGGCAATGGGAGACATCTTATGTCAATCGAAGAGAATGAGATTTCCATACATATTTGCAAGTCAGATTAAATTGAACTGTTTATACATTTTCAGTAATTACTTCTATCTTAAAAACACAAGACGTACGATACTTTCTTCAAAGCTGCTTTATTAATAATATATTCGTTTTCTGCTATTTGATTTAGAGATAATGTAATTGTAACTTATTATTTATTCTAAACTTTGCTTCAAGCAAACGATCGCTGAGTGAAAGTAATTTACTTTAAAAAAAAAGTATTTTCGTTTACTATTCCAAAAGATAATTCCTTTTCACCAAATCTTCTCAAATTTAATCTGATTCCATTACTATTATTTTTTTATATAAATTAATCTGAAAATCGCTAAACGGCATGAAAGTAGTACGAATTTAATCCCGATGAACAAAAAGATAGTTTAAAAATGATGATGACTGCTCTAAATTTAAAAAAATGATTTTTCCAATACAGAAATAACCTAATGCATTTACCGCAGTATAAGAAAAAATCCATAAAACTATAAATGCAAGCTTCTGAAGACTTGAGGCAAATAAAGAATTTATGAATATGTGTGGTTTAACCTTATCCGCAAAAGCAGAATAATACAAAATAAAATTTATTAAATATTATTTATAATTAGTTTCACGCTAAATTATGTTTGTTCCTTTAATTAGTGTAATTTAATGTACAAATTTAATGTGTGTAATAATAAAAGAAAATGTATTTGTGTGTGGCACGCAAAACACTAACTTCCACTGCTCGGACATGTCTGAAAATTTATATATATACTATTCAACCTTTAATAATGCACCTGGGACTTTAATTATGCACCTGTTTAGTTTTTTTTTGTTGATTATAACTGTTTATAATGGTTTTACATTGTTAAAAATAGGTACCCAAAAATAAGTAAAAGAAACTCCTTTTTGATTATATTCGATGCTTATCATAGCTCCGAATACATAAGTCTTAATTTTGAAAAAGACATGTCCTTAAAAATGAGTACAATGAGTAAAAATTACTAAAAACAGCAATTGCTTGCCTACGTAGGCTGCCTTCATAAATCCCTTTCATTAAATGTCGACAATTACAACCAAGACTTACCGGGAATCGAACCCAGATCCTCAGGCACCGCAGTCCCGTGCCTTATCTGTTGTACTAACGGGGCGACGTGAAGAAGTTATAAACAAAAGAAATATTAAAAATGTGTTCAAAAGAATGGAAAGTAAGATAATTGAGTTCAGATATAATAACTCAGTTTCCATTTAAGTAATCGACATTAAATGATGTAGAAAACCATCTTTTGAACAACCGTTTTAAGTTTGTTAGGTCTCTTTGTTAAGAAGGTTTGGGCAGCAGCTGAAATTAGCAATATTAAATCGCACTGCTTATTTTTGAGAAAGTACGGTTGCTTAAATTTGAGTACGTCATTGCTCATTGACGATGCAATTGTACTCAAAGAAAAGCAAGTATGTTCGGGTACTCTTTTTTTTGCCACAAAAAACAAAAACAAAATTAGTTAGAATTTTTTCCCCAAATTTGTAGCTGTAATATTATAATATATGTTTTTAAAAACCTCAATCTCATACAATATAGCAAAGTAAATAAAAAACTTACATGAACTTTGAAATTTTTATATTTGTATTCTTTGTTATATAGTATTGATATAATTGAAATTATAAATCAATAATTTAAATTTGAAATAATAAAAATTATTGCAAAATCTATTATTTTTGGCATTTTGAAATGTGGTGCATAATACTCACCATAAAACTTCCTTAATGTTCTAAAATTGATAATTTATGCAGAAAAACTGCAGTTTTTGGGAAATTCTTTTAAGATTTCAAAAACACTGCAAATATAAAGATTTTTGTTACATAATTCCTTTGTTAAAACTGCAATAAACTTTCAATTCTGAAGCATTAAAATTATTGAAGGGAAAAAGTAAATTTTTTAAAGTTTCAATACCAGAAAATTAAAAACTTTAAAAAAGAATGCAGTTTTTTGTTCCAAATTCCCTTATAAAACCTTACAAAACTTTCAATTTCACAGTTTTGATAAAATTTTGTATACTGACTTTTATTTTTATAAAAGGAAATATAAAACCGATGCATCGTGGCGCCATCTCCGAAACATTTATTGCAATAATAATTCTTAAAAATTCTTTTTAATTTAAAACTTTATTTTCATATTAAATGCAATTTTAATGTGTGTGTATAGATATCACCATAATATATATATTTTTATCTATAGTTTGCATTATTACATGCATTTAAAAATAAGTATGAAAAAAAAAAAATAAAAAAAAGGTCGGAAGAGATGTCGCTATTCCATTTTCTTTTCGAGACACATTCATTGAAATAAACAAATTAACATAATCACTTGAAACATTAATCGCAGAACTATATCCCTAACATTAGATAAAAAATCAATCTATATTCAAATCTAAACTATATATTTCCATTTTACTTCTACGTAGTTAGTTATTAGTATAAAGAATGAAATTCAGTTATTTGTGTTCTGTTGTAAGGGTCTCCAATTAATGTTTTTTGCCTGGATTTTTTCAAATGTGATTTTTTTACTTGATCCTTTTGTTCTATAGTTATTACTGTATTGTAAAACCGTTGATTTTTCTTAACGAAACCAGTCTTATAAATATTAAAACTGATTGTAAAACGAGTATAATAATGTATTGTTTTTACTTTAAAGATAATCGTTTAAAAATTGAGTTGTTATTGTGCCATTCACGCCTTTAAAAATAATTTAAGTTGTTTAACTGAACATTTTGTGAATTTTGATGTACACAGTAGTTTAAAACAAAGAAGTTGGGAAGGAAGGTTGTAATAAACTGAAAGAAATCCCGCTAATTATAGAGGTGTGTTGTTGTTAAAAAGTTGACTGGCATATTTTTTTAAATATTAAAGTAGAACGAATGGACTAGCTACCGAAAATTTGGAGAAAAAAAATTTAAAACTAAGAGCATATCTTTTTTTAAAAGTTTTTTAATCAATGTTACTCAAATGCCTTTAAAATTTACACTGTGAAATTTTTTTTACTTAAAGATGAGTATCTGAACCTACTTGTGATACTGAGCGATGAAGTACTCAAATTGAAGTAATCGTACTTTCGCAAAAATGAGCAGTGTGATTTAATATTGCTCATCTCCGCTTTTGTTCAAGCCACCTTAACAGAACGATCTGACAAACTTAAAATAATTGTTCAGAAGATGGTTTCCACATTATTTGATTTCGATTGCTTTAATGGAAACTGATTTAATCGCTAAAATGAATTATTTTAATCGTATTTTTAAAAAAAACCGTTGATAGTTATAAGATGAAATTACGATTCGTCACTGGTCCATGAAATTATCTTTCTTCTGATACCTCATGTTTGAAGATTCGTTGCGTCTAAGGGACGTAAAAGGGATCTTTACTACACTGTTAAAAATAGGTACTGAAAAATAAGTAAAATTTACTCATTTTTGATTACATTTGATGCTTATCATAGCTCCGAATACATGAGTTTCATTTTTGAAAAAGAAATGTATTCAAAAATGAGAAAAAATTAATAAAAAGAGCCTACATAGCCTTCATAAATCACTTTCAATAAATAAGTAAAATTTACTCATTTTTGATTACATTTGATGCTTATCATAGCTCCGAATACATGAGTTTCATTTTTGAAAAAGAAATGTATTCAAAAATGAGAAAAAATTAATAAAAAGAGCCTACATAGCCTTCATAAATCACTTTCAATAAATTTCAACAATTACAGCTAGGATTTACCAGGAATCGAACCCAACGCTGATGTCGTCCGCACCGAAGGGGCCATATCCATTGTACTACGAGAGCTACGGGAATAAGTTATAAACAGAATTATTTTTAAATAAGCGTGGCAAAAGAATGGGAAATAAGATCATTGAGTCGTAATAACTCAGTTTCCATTTAAGCAATCGACATCAAATAATGCGGAAAACCATCTTTTGAACAAATATTTTAAGTTTACCAGGTCGCTTTGTTTTGAACAGAAGCAGATATTAGCAATATTAAACCATACTGCTAATTTTTGCGAAAGTACGAGTACTTAAATTTGAGTAAGACATTGCTCATCTTCGCTGATTCGACATTCCAAAGGTTTAGTGAAAACCCCAAGCTGTAAAGTATGTGTTTTTGTCTCCTGAATAGAATTCCATCGAAACGCACTCCAGAGTTTGCTTAAAGCAGTAGGGAGTCTGTTAGGATACCTGATCGTGTGTTCGGTTCAATTGCTATTCGCGGGGGACGTGGACGACCTTGTTGCTTGTGGACATAACGGTTTGATTTAGTGGGCGAAAGAATTCCCCAAGGTCAAGAAGTAGGTGACAGGGGAAAATGTAGGGAATTCCCGAAGGGAATTCAAATACGTTAAAAAAAATAACTCTTTGAAGAACTTGAAATGTAATGATTGTTTAAGGTAATAAGTAATAAGCTTAATTTCAGAAGACTTTCAATGTTTGTCTCTCATTTTGAAATGGGATTTTTTACTGAAAATGTAAAGAAGTGGATATTTCGGTGATTTATTATATTGATAAAGCTATTTTGTCTGTACTAAAAGGTGTATGAGAATTATCTTTATTTATTTGACACGCAATAAAGCATAAACGAAATAAGATAGCTCTGTGAACCTACTTGTTTTTCTTTGAGTACAATTGCATCGTAAATGAGCGATGGTGCACTCAAATTTAAGTAACTGTACTTTCTCAAATATGAGCAGTGTGATTTAATAGGGCTCATCGCAGCTTCTGTTCATCTTAACGAAGCGAAGTGATAAACTTAAAAAGCTATTTTTGTGTACTAAAAGGTGTATGAGAATTAGCTTTATTTCCTTGACACGAAAATAAAGCATGAAAGAAATAAGATAGTTGCACTGCCAAAAAAAGTACTTAAAAAGGACTACGT
The DNA here is from genome assembly GCA_963932185.1 of Troglohyphantes excavatus. Taxonomy (NCBI): domain Eukaryota; kingdom Metazoa; phylum Arthropoda; class Arachnida; order Araneae; family Linyphiidae; genus Troglohyphantes; species Troglohyphantes excavatus. The sequence continues at coordinate 68,221,085 of OZ010669.1, read as the reverse complement.
GAACCTACTCGTTTTCTTTGAGTGCAATTGCATCGTAAATGAGCGATGATTTACTCAAGTTTAGGTAAACGTACTTTCTGAAAAATGAGCAGTGTGATTTAATATTGCTCATCTCAGCTTCTGTTCAAGTCATCTTAACAAAGCGAACTGACACACTTAAAATAGTTCTTCAGAAGATGATTTTCCACATTATTTGATGTCGATTGCTTAAATGGAAACTGAGTTATTACAATTCAATTATATTACTTCCCATTCTTTTGGAACACCTTTTTAATATTCCTTCTGTTAATAACTTCTTCGAGTCGCTTTGGTAGTACAACGGATAACACACTGAACGGCGTTGCCTGAGTACTAAAATATACTTTCTATATGCCCATTTACTTATTTTAAAGTATATAGGTTCGATTTCCGGTAAGTGTTGGTTGTAATTGTTGATATTTATTGAAAGTGATTTAGAAGACAACCTATATAGGCAAGCCACTGCTCTTTTTATTCATTTTTACTAATTTTTGAGTATGTATTTTTCAAAAAAGAAACCTATATATTTCCAAGCTTTGATAAGCATCGAATGTACTCAGAAATGAGTACATTTACTTATTACAAAAATTTTGTGTTAAAATACAAATAACAGTGAATAAATTACAGTTAAAATTTGGTTTTAATCCAAAAGTACTGTAAAAAATTAGGTGCCATATTTAGATGACGAGAAAATCCAATTAAAAAAAAATAATGATTTTTACTACGGCAAAAAAATTTGGGGGCTGAAAGGATTAAAGCGTTACATCCATAACCCCATTTTGAAAAAGTATATTTGAATACCTTAAAAAGAAATGAATTGTTTTATTTCCCCCGAATTTCGAATAACAGATTAAAAAAAAAGAAATTGAATAACTAATAAAATTACCAAAGTCTCATTGCGCCCACTACTTTTCAGGAATATTTAATAATAATTCATGCAAAAGTTACTAAATATTTTAAAGTTTGGAGTGAATTTCTCCCTTTTAAATAAATAAGTTTAAAATGGGGTATAGCAAGTAACCATGGTAACCATGCCATGTAAAGGGACATGTAGCGCAGTGCTCCTAATCGAACCTTAGGTGTTTTGAATGCTACGCCGATACTTTAACCATCCAGCTAAATCAATTACTCGAGCCCGAGAGAAAGTATCATGAATTTGAAATAACCAACACAGATGTATGTAAAAACCTCCTGATCTCTCATTCAACAGCTGTCATCTGGCTTCATTAGATTATTTCCAAATACTAATGCGTTTAGGGCAATAAAGAAAGTCACGTTAAAAGCAGTTTATCGGCTAAAGCCGAACGGCTTCAGAGCGGCTTTGAAAGAACGACATATTTTTTTTAGCTCAGTTTACGTTATGTCCACACGTGATTATGTATAGTTTAATTTGCTAATTAAGGTCACAAAAAATCCAAAAATTGATTTTTTAATATTGAAAAATTTCTATAAAATGATTTTCCTAATGCCTAATATTTTTTTGTAAGTTCTTTACTGAAAACTATGTATGAAATTCAGCGACTGTAAGTAAAACAACCTGGATGTATCTTTTTCCCATTAGTTATAGTAGTACCCGAACAACAGGAATTTTAAAAGGTTGTTGGTCACAATCTCTCAGTTAAATCTGAGAGATTGTAATCATATAACAAACTCTATAAATTAACATTCACAGCAGACGCATATTTGTGTTTATGTAATTTCTATTAGATTTAATTAGGAAAACTTAAAATTATTTTTGAAGATAATAAACTGTGATTATTTTTTATTATGGAAGCATATAATTATCCATTTTGAGTTTTTTTGTGTGATTAATTAAGATATGTTTTTTTTAATAATTGATCATCAAAATTTTCATGAAATTGTTTTTATTGAATAATTATAAACGATAAATCTTTATTTTCATGTAGCGGATTGTTAACGTCAATTTTGAAATAATAATAAATAATGTTGCTTATTAAAAGTAAGTTAATGTCTTCCATTGAGCATTTTCTGCTGTGTTTATAACATCTAATATTTTTTGCAGGAGAGAGGTCTATGATTTATCATATTATTATTATATTTAAGACGTATAATATTAAATGTTTATATTAGTAAACATTTAAATATTTCTATTTTGTGAGGAAACCTTGAGCTAAATGAAACTATACAGTTTTAGTGCTGCCACCTATGGAGCATTGTCGCTACTAAACATGTACCCTACATAAGCTAAGCTATCGTTAACACATGAGTATATTGATAACACATGAGTATGATACAGCTTTAAAAATGACAATTCTTTTTTTAAAGAATTATTTTTCTTTCGTTTTCAAAGTGTATTTGAAAGTGTTCAATGTAAAAAATACATTGACACGATACTATATTTTATTTACTATTTTGTAAAAACGTTGTAACGGTTGCAGTTAATGTAAAAACCATTTCATAATAATATAATGATTATAACATATTTAGTTATTGAGAACATACATATTTTAGTGAAAAATTGCACTATATTTTCTTAATTTTTTGAAACAAAAATTATTATTCTATTAACAATAGTTAAGTTTTGTTACTATTTTGCGATTTATTTAAAAAAAAAAAAGAGCTTCGTGGATATAGCTGCTTTCGCATCTAGACTACTCATATGTATCCAGTTATATTCAAGCATTTTAATTTTAGAGGATTCAAATTACATTGAACCCAAACCTCAAAGTTATTGTCTATCTTTTCGATGTCAACGAAATTTTTCTTTGGTCAAATTAAGAACATCTTGCTAATTAACGTACTTTCAGAATCGTGTACATGTCAAACACAATAAATGGACGCTTTAGTAAAAAATAAACAGTTTTAATAAACTTTTACATAATAATACGTACATACAAGAGTGGACACAAAAAAAAGCATCAATATTTCCACGGGCAGTAAGGATTCTGTAAGACTTGAGAGGGTCATCAAGAATTGAGTCATTGTCAAAGCAGAAAACTGACTGGCCGCCATGGAAATTCAGGAACTTTGCTTCTCCCCTCGCAAGTTTAGAAACGGAATTTTACTGCAGAATTTATTCTATTTACTAGTCTTTTAGGCTTCCGAATATGACTATTACTTTATTTACTTCATATATAAAATAAGTAACAGGGATATAATAGTTACAGTAACTACATACAGAATAAATTCAAAGAGTGATAGGGTAATTTTTTTATGTGGTTCGTAGCAAGACGCGTAATCTCACGCGGTCAAAACGCAGGTCATGACTGGGAGTACGGACTTGCTACTTAAGGCGTGTATCACCTCAAATGGATTGCAAAAACATGCGAAGGGAAAAGCAGGGCCGGATACAACAATAAGTTATTCAAATACCCAGAAAAGCAGAGCAGACACTTTTTGTCTGAGAAAAATACAAGCCTTCACACAGAAATCACACAAATTACACAAATTCATAGTAAAAAAAAATACTTATTTACATTGGATGGAATTGTTATTTATTCACTTTTATTCCTTGGAGAAATGTTCTAATTGAAGAATATTTTATGGCCTTAGCAGAAGAATAAACACTTTTTCGAGTTGTAGGTTTCTAAATTGTAAAAATGACATACTAATTGGCACACAAAGTAATGACGATTCTATTCTATTTTATCACAGATTCTAAATCAATATTACAGGTAAAAATAATTATTTCAATTTTCAAGTTGGTGTTACATTAAATAACGTTGAAATCACAAATTTTTTTATGTATATAGTTTTTTAAGTTCTGGAAAATGTTGCTTATATTTAAATGGTGTAAAATCATTTAGAAAACGTTTAAAAAAATAATCGTGTATAAAAAAAACATTACGAAAGATACAACTTTGTGCGATTAAGAACATTTAGTGCCGATAGGGGTCCCCTCGTTTCGGCCGTGTCTTGGAAAGTTTGTAAATTTATAGAACCCATCGAAAGGGGATACAAACCACCATTCATAAGAGTTCTCTTAAGCAGTTCTAATTTGCTTCTTGTTAAGAAATGCGCCCTTATTCTGCGCCAATGTCTCCAAGAAGAGATGTGGCTGGCTCCGGCTTGGCCTGCTGCTCACTGACCTCTGAAGCTGAACCCTGGAAACCAGCAGGCGGGGGAGGCCTGTAAGCGTTGCTGCCCTTCAAACTCTCGTTTGGATGGTCAGGGTTATCTCTGTGAGGGAACACCTGAGGCTGGTAAGGTGGCTGGTAGCCTGGAACCCCTCTGGCTGGGGGGTCTGGCCGAACTTGGGCCCCGAATCCAGAAGATGCCGGAGATCCTTGGTACGCTGGCTTGTTCTGGGCTTGGGTGATGGTGTTCTGGGACGGGGCAGCCTGTTTTGTAGTGTGGCTGCTTCTGGAGGGTGTGGAAATGGGCTGGTAAGGTGAGTTTGCCTGACCGAATTCGGGCTTGGGGTAGACGTTGGGGCCCTCTGTGTAGCTGGATCCGGAATCGTATTCAGGCTTGGGTTGCCTGGACTGGAAGCTCTGCTGGGAAGCAGCTTGAGGTCTGGTCTTCACGCCAGAGGATACGGTTTTGGTCTGAGGGATTCTCTGGGGTTTGTACACCTGTTGAACAATTTCTTGTTGGACTGGTTCGTAGTCGCCTCTGGATGGTTTGGAAGGCTGGGATGGGTATCCGCTTCCTGAGGGTCGTCGCGGTACGTTTGTTTTTGTCTTTTGCTCGTAGGAGGTGGATGGTGCGGATGGCCTGTCGTATCCCCCTTTCACATTGGCGTTTGGGTGATCAATGGGCTGGTGTGAAGGGAATCGGGGTTGGCTGGGTCGAGACACGCTCTGGATTTGACTGGGTTGCTTGATTCGGCCTGGTTGGGGTGCCGGGGGTTGAGGAAGAGGCTTTTCGTATTGTCGGTTGTCTGATGGACTAGTCGTTTTGATGGATGTTGCAGGGAGTGACGGAGGCTGGGGTCTGGATACCACTACTGGGGCTCTAGGACGCTGTTGTGGTTTAGGACGGGGTTGGGGAACTTTTACCCCTGATTCGGGAGTAGAAGGGGATTTTACTCGCTGCTGCTGTTGAGGAGGTTCTCGGTATCCACCTCCTTTAATTTCACTTCGTGGGTGATCTACGACTTGTATGGGAGGCTGATAGATTGCCTTGGGTGGTTCGCTTGGCTTCTTGATCCTTCCTTGTTCTGGTGTTTTGTATCCGCTAGATGTTGAAGGACTGGGTCGTTTGTCTCCAACTGGTTTTAAGGCACTCACTGCTGTGTCGTGACGTGGACGGACTGGTTCGGGAGCTGACGGTCTGCCAATTCGGGTTGGCTCAAACCTTGGAACTTGGGGTGGGGGTTGGTTGTAGCCTGGTCCGCCCTTGATGTTGGAATAAGGATGGTCGGATGGTGGTGGAAAAACTGGCTTAGGCCTTTGCGGCTGTCGGCTTCCAGTGGACACTTGAGGTCGGCTCGGAGGTCTGGAAGCTGGTTTTTGTTGTTCTCTTACAATTGAGGGTTGGGGTCGCCTGTACTCTTCATCAATGGGCTTCTGAGGAATCTGTGGTGGAACGTAGGGTCGCTGAGGTCTAGGTGGCTCAACGATTGTTACTTCTTGCTGGACGGGAGGAGGTGGAGGCACGAAAGCTGGTCTCGGTGGCTCGATAGGACGAGGCGGGGGAGGTGGAGGCACGTATTCAGGTTCAATGTGTTCCTGCTGTATTGCAGGAGGTGGGACGTATGCTGGTCGTTGAGGAATAGGACGTTGAACTACGGGCCTTTGAGGTACTGGGTAGGTTGGGTAGCTGCCAACTGGACGACTGGGTTGGGGCTGTCTGGGTTGCTGAGGTGGTTGGTAATCACCGGCTCCTTTCAGATGGGAATCGGGGTGGTATTCAGGTCTGGTTGCTGGCGGATGTCGTGGGCGTTGAATCGACGGCTCGGGCTGTCTGACGACTGCGGGAGTGAGCGGGGGTCGGGAGACACGTGGAGGTGAGACTACAGGTGGGAATTGGGGCCTGGGTGTCTGAGGATGAGGTGGGGGTGGGGGAGGGAGTGAGATCGGCTTCTGGGGATTGTATCCGTCGAAGTGGTATCCGTCATCTTCTTCTTGTTGAATGGAAGGTGGAAGGGGTCGCTTTCCTCCTTGGCCGTGACCCGAACCTTGAGAAGGATAGTCTGGTTTGACTGAGACCTTCGGAGGTTCCGGGCGAGGTTGGGGTACGTATGGGGGCTGAACCCTTGGGGGTTGGGGATGAACCCTCGGTGGCTGTGGCTGAACTCGCGGTGGCTGGGGTTGCTGTGGCTGAATTGGTTGTTGAGGTTGGTAAGATGGTTGTTGAGGTCTCTGAACAACGGGACGCTGGGGTTGGGGTTGGAAGACTGGTTGCTGAGGTCGCTGTTCAACGGGACGCTGGGGCTGAGGTTGGAAGACTGGTTGCTGAGGTCTCTGAACAACGGGACGCTGGGGTTGGGGTTGGAAGACTGGTTGTTGAGGTCTTTGTTCAACGGGACGCTGGGGTTGGGGTTGGAAGACTGGTTGCTGAGGTCGCTGTTCAACGGGACGCTGGGGCTGGGGTTGGAAGACTGGTTGTTCGGGACGTTGAGGGGGCGGTGACGGGATGCTCACTCGTGATGGAATTGAGCCGACGGAAGGGGGTTGGTCGGGTCGTCCAGGGTAGGTGGGGTAATTTGGCTGCTGTGGGGGTGGATTCCTGGATTGACCTTGGTTGAATGCGGGGTCTGGTACCTTTCCTATGTCAGCGTTGACATTGTAAAACGAGGGACTGTCTGCGCAGTCAAAATTGTACCAGAAGTCGCATGCTAAAATCCTTTGATTGAAGTTCGTTCCAGGACCGCACAGGAAGCTTTCTTGGCGATCTTCAAAACAGTTATGGTAAACCTATGAAATAAATAAAAAAAGTACTGTTAAAAAATAATCTATCTCAAATTAATTTTAAGGCTTAAGTTGCCTATGATGAGATTTCTATATTACTTTAAAATGTTTCTATACGAACGGTTTTAAGCTTTTAAAACTTACGTTTTGTTAAAGTTAATTCGTGATATTACAATCTCTAAGTTAGAAACAAATTTACTAACAGAGAAATATTTAAGTAAAGATTTCTTGCATTTAATTTATTCCAAAAATCGTATTTCGTAAAATATGGACCAGAATACTTTATAAAAACATTGTATATTTTATAAGTTATCGTGTCTTCAATCGAAGTCGTGGTACGTTTGTTTTTGTCTTTTGCTCGTAGGAGGTGGATGGTGCGGATGGCCTGTCGTATCCCCCTTTCACATTGGCGTTGGGGTGGTCAATGGGCTGGATAACGTATCGTAATAAGTTATCGTGTCTTCGAAAGTGTATATTTATGTAGTAGTTATTAAAAAATATTGTTGTGGCATATAAACACCTCTACTAAATGCTTTTTGAACAATGCAAATTCTTAGTTAATCAATTCTGTAATAATATGTTTATATATATATATATTAATAGTGTGGGATTTCCATCCAATAGCATTGTAACTGCATGCAGCAACCACCAGGGATACTAATACTCAGTTCCAACATAATTCTCGTAACGATCAAGCTACAGGGTGCTTGTGCTGATCATAGCCGGCCAGAGACGGCCGTTTTATCGATAATTAACGTAATTACAAAGTTAAGTAGGGTAGTTATTGAGTGGATTAGGGCACGGCCCTACAATAGTTTAGGATATGTTTGTCTTAAATAAATTTGTAAATAAATAATTTTAGTGTTGGTAAATTCTTGATTTCATCTCAGCTCTTTAAATAGTCTTAGTGTAGAAACCAACTATCATTTGCATCATGAGTTACATGTCTGTACTATTTTCCCATCTTTCACATTACAATATTAATTACTTCACGTGCATTACGTAACTAACTTCCTTTATAAATAAATCTTCGATCACGATGAATCTAAGAGTGCGAAGTGCCCTTACCTGACACTGTGTCTCCGTATCTGCGTACAATCCTGGGTTGTAGGGCTGGGCTGAGCAGCTGAAGCTGGTCTGCGGTATCGTGGGTGTCTCCCCCTTAACGTATCCGTCGTGCCTCCTCAGGACGTCGTCGAATCCGAGCGCCTGGGGACTGTCGCCTTCGTCTCCCCTGGATTGCTACAGGAAGGAAGAGTATTTATTTGTAGGGGGAGCATTTACACGAATCTATTCAGTTTTATTTTGTACGGCCACCTTTACGTCGGAGCATATGCAGCGAATGATCGCTAAGGTTGCGTTTTTAATTCACGTCCGGGGCACCAATGAGGTGAATAGTTGCAGGATTTGGTTAGATGTGGAACCTTTTGATCCACGGCAAGACGCGTAAACACGCTAAGCCAAAACGTACACTATAACCGCAGTGACGTATGCAGGGGGGGGGGGGTTAGGGGGTCGAGACCCCTCCCTTTGGTCTATAGAGAAATTTTATTTCCATATATATGTTTTTTTATTTTTTATAAGAAAATTATGCTTAAGAATTTTGTAATAAAGTACAGGATCAGTATAAATGGTTTTCTAATTAGTTTATCCTGCTTTTGTTAGGTGTGGCAGCTAAAAAGCTGTGGACGCAGAGACACATATTACATCGTTACTGGTTAGGTTAGGAATGCTATGAGTGCGGACTGCCCAAGAGAGGTTGCCATTGTAAGAAAAAGTTTCAGTTCTCACGAATTCTAGTGACCATATAACCGAGGTTACGAACTTGCTATTAAAGGCAGCGTGTACCAATAGCAGTTGTAATTTTTATTTCAGAGGAGCAGTTGCATACTTTGAATATGGACTGACATGTTTTGGATAAGGCTTTCCTTCAATTTTCAAAGCTTTGGTCTCAACAGGAGGAACGATGGAAACAGATTGCAAAGAGAATACTTTAAATTTCTATATATAGAACATCAAGAGTGTGGAAGAGAGGAAGAGTGTGCATATGTTTGGTCATTTCTAAAACAATACCAATTTTTTGTGATCATTCGTTAAAAAATTCAATAATTTAAAATCTTTTAAAAATTCCAAATTATCCCGACGTTATAAATTATTAAAATAGAATAAAGCTACAATTCTATCGTTTTTTTTTAAAAAATATGAAAAATAGTTTTTTTAAAAGTGGGCCAAACACCCTAATTTTCCCTTATGGACGTTTTTGTATTTTTAAATGTTTTGTTGACATTCCATGTAATATTTCAGTTTGCTATTAAATATCATTATTTTTCTACAGCAAAATAGTTTTTACCCCAAGTACAGTTACAGATAGAAATATATAATTTCGTCACTATCCTACTCACCAAGACGATTACTATTTTGAAAAATACTTAAAATCGTCATTTCGCCAGTGACACTTTTGCGCCTTCTGAATGGCGATTTGTAAAGGGATGATTCAAATTGATAACTTTAAAAAATGAGTTTATTTTCTACAGAAATATCTAATTTGTTTCTAAAACAATATATTTGATCTATTTAACTATTAGATTAGTCTGCATTCATAATGATTAAAATAATCAATAATCTATAGATGTACTAAAAAAGACGTAACCAAAATAATAAAAGAAAATAGGCATCAGAAAAGCGATCGAAAATATAGTAGTGACGTTAAAAAATATAGAAGGCATATAGGAGGTGGATACCTAGAAATAAATTAAAGCAATACAATACAATTATGCATTAAAAACCAAAATAGAGAATAGAAAAAAAAACCTCAATATAAAGTTCATATAAGTAAAAGAGTTGTATATTTGTCTGGCAACTATACATATTCACATTCTTAAATTTACATGCAATTTTATACATAGGAGTTGGAGGACATGGTAGGTGTAAAGAAACAGTATTTCACTTTTACGTATGAAGCATACTGTCCTACCCTTAGAGCATGAATCGACTGTAGTAGAGCGAATATGACGTCATCATCGTGATGCAAACATCTCAGACCTGATGGCACCAGACACGTGACTTCCTTTCAAAATTTATGAATGAAAAAAAATTCGCAATTGACTTGTGATTTGGAAATAATAGTAAATGTGTTACTTCATGAAGTACAGGATATTTTTATGAATGAACTAGAAATTTTTTATGAATAGATGTCGTAGAAAATCACGTGTTTGAGGTCATACATGTTGGCCTGACTTTGATGTTAGCGAGATTAAAACCTTATGATTTCTCTACTATGAGGGATCCATTCTCGAAGGTCCTACCATCACGAGAAAATCCCTAAATCGAATTCTGTTGTGTAGCGGCTGCTATAGAAACGGAACAGTTTATTGAATTCTACTTTTGGAATGTAGAAGAAATAGCTGGTATGTGTTACGTACGCTTTCTCTTGGACGTGGGCTTTCTCTTGACGGTCGCTTGGTACTCGACTTCTAAATATAAATCTTCAGGTCTTTTAAGTAAAACAGGTAACGTATATAGAGGTCAGATGCATAAAAGTAATAAATGCATTTCCAAGGGTCTTATTCGGGATTCAAAATTAGCTGTCGTTAGTTGAATTTGCAACTAAAAATTTTAATTTAACCACCGTAATTTTATATCCAGTCGTCATTTTTGACGCCTAAGTTTTTATAAAAAGTTCAGTTTAAGAGTTTATTTTTATACCAGTCGTCATTCTTTACGTTGATTTTCAGTAATTGCTCTCATACCTTTCAGTAATTTTGCCAGTAAGACGGTGATATGTTTGAGTGCAAATGGAAACATGTTCTTAATTTTATACAAAAGAAGCTTTAACGACTACAAAAGTATCGTAACAATTGGCAGCTTTGCTTAAGCACCTTGAATTATTTTAAAACTACGCCTAAGCAGAACATTTTGGCATCTAAAAAATATTTCTAGATGCAATGACGCCTAACTGTTATCCCCTAATTTTGAACTCGTGTTCTGTTGTCTTTTGCTTCAAATAATTTACCAATATACATATACCAACATAATATATTCAATAAACTTACCAAGAGTTGGTGAAAAATTTAACATTTTGTAAATACTTAATTTATTGCTGCAAATAAATTGTAAGAGATTTTTTTGATATTTTATCTAATATTATAATTTCAGTCAAATTCAACATTTTGTGATCAACTAGAAAATATATGAGATTTTGTACACTTTATAAAATTTAATAATAATATATGACATAAAATGATTCTTGATAAAAAGGTTGAATTGACCGTTTTGACAATTTACACAAAATAAATTACGTGACTTTGGAAATTTAAAAAATACTCACGCATTTAGCACCAGGAATATACAAGTTACCTAAAATAAAAAAGGATAGTTTTAGTTAATTTTTTCTTAAAAGGCAATTTTACATAATAATATATTTAAAAACCAAAAAAACTGTTTTTACCGAAGTAGGTTTAATTAAATAATGTGGAATAGTTAATAATGAAATACTTAATAACTTTTACATAAACTCTTATACTTAATTATGCTCTATTGTAAAGTAATTTTATAGTAGACATATAACAAGCAAATTATTAAATGTACCCATGTTGTAAGTATGACATGTAAATTTCATTTGATTATATTAAAAAGACATGACGTTAGTTTCTTAAAAAGTGAATTGCCTTCAAGTTAATTTTCAGTTTAAAAAAATCGATGGGCAATGCCTATCAAGACGGCCGCATGGTTAATGGAGTGTAGCGTCAAACTCAAGTAACGAACACCTTTTTGGATTCCGGACAACGTAATTTGTATTTTAGGTAGCGGTGTTAGTGATGTCAATTACGATAATAGCATCATTGTTATTTACAAAGTTTTTTTAATAATCATGTTTAATTTATAATATATATATAGGGTCCATCATATATTACGTCACGCCCTCCTGGGGGGCGGGATTATTATGTGTGACTGTGGCCTGACATGAGGGCAGGGAGTCTAGTGATAGTAAAACTTTATGTATTGTAAAAAAAAGTTATTTGTGTCTTTCTTATGGTAACCATCTTTTCTTTTTCATAGTTTGAGTCATTTTTTAACAAGTAATTATCGGATAGTTATGAAATTTACCGAGTTTGTTTAGAAATGTGTGAGAAATAAGATGACTGATGTTATGTTATGTTATGTTATGTTAACGTTGAAAAATGCGAGTAATCGCATTGTGAAGCCAACATCCCATAATTATATTTTTTTGTGGAAAAGTATTCATATAGCTTATCTAATGCATATAGCTTTTTGTGTTTGAAACAAGTTATTAGTTTGTGAAGTAGTAGCTTGATTAAAACATGGGGCGGGTGGTTTTAATATTTTTAATGAAGACTATCCGACGAATATACACTTATAAATACATCCAGCGATCAATTAGGATTTCATATTACATTGTATAAATAAAAATCGTCTTCTGAAGTCGTTCTGACAATTTCAAAAGTTCAAAACAGCACACAGACTGCTGCTTTTCGAAAGCGCGAGTCACCGTTTTATTTTTCAATCCAACACAGCAGTTGTGACGTTATGTTAGGCTTTCGCCGAGATGAGAAGTACATCCAGTCAAATCCTTACATAGTTTAAAGTTGAAAAATGCGATAAGCTAAGTCAAACGTGAATATGCCTTGACATGAGGGGAGGAGGGTGTTCAAAAGAATGAAAAATAGCATGACATAACAAATGAGCGCTCCCTATTATTCCATGAAGGTCACTCCCAACCCGTCCTTCAAATATTGTCCTTCATCCACATGTTTCCTTCAATCCACAACCACATCCATTTCAATTCGTACAATCCACATTAACAACTTTCAATTTGGGGATAAAAAAAAAGACGAATCTCAATCCAAAGTTCTCTACATAAAAAAAAAACATCCATGATTCATGAAGTCTAAGTCAAACTGAAAAAGGGTTCTGGGTATTTCCGAGGACGGTCCTCAGAAGCAGACGATAACGCGATGAATCTTTATCTGTTTCAAATCGTCTGACATGTACGGTGGTTTTTCCCCCCTCGAGCATTTAGTCCGCCGGGTATGCAGAGAAGGTTTATTATGCTTGTAAGACGAGGTCGTAAAGGGGTAGATTAATATAAGAGATATTTGTCTTTTGAAGGAATCGTCTGCGCTCGACATCCATCTTCTTATGAAAAGGCACGTGGACAGAAGGATTTTTTTCATTATTATTATTTTCATAAGTAATTACTTTTAGAGAAATGTCGAAATGGGCTGTTTATCGCAAGCCTTATGACTCTTGGAATATTTTAAATCTTAAGGTTCGCATGCATTAGGCTTGGGGAACGCTGATATTCTACCATCGCGATTAATCGCCAGTCAAACATCGATACTTTCCGAATAATTGATATTTCTTATATATTAATATTTCTAATATATCGATATTTTTTATATAAACATGTTGTGGATATGTCGATATTTCCGATATATTAATATTTCTAATATATTATTAATCGCCAGTCAAAAATCGATACTTTCCGAATAATCGATATTTCTTATGTATTAATATTTCTAATATATCGATATTTCTTATATATTAATATTTCTAATATATCGATATTTCTTATATATTAATATTTCTAATATATCGATATTTTTTACATAAAGATATTGTAGATATGTCGATATTTCCGATATATTAATATTTTTATTATATTGATATTTTTTATATAAACAAATTGTGACTATGTCGATTTATCGATATTTTCGATATTTCCGATATATTGATATTTTCGTTAAATATGCAATAGAAAATCAGATGCATCTCCTGCTTCCATCTTCAATGTAAAAAAAACTTAAAATGAGTACCTGCACTTGTTTTAATTTGAGTACAATTACATCGTAAATGAGCGATGATGTACTCAAATTTAAGTAACCATACTTTTTCAAAAATGAGCAGTGCGATTTAATATTGCTAATCTCAGCTTCTGTTCAAGCTATCTTAACAAAGCGATCTGACACACTTAAAATAGTTGTTGAGAAGATGGTTTTCCACGTTATTTGATGTCGACTGCTTAAAGGGAAACATCGTCGAAGCTTAATATGCAAATAATAGTTTTACAGTCTGATACAGTTGTTGGAAGTTATTCTTATTGTGTAAACTAAATAGCTATTCGACGGATGGGATTTTGGAAGTAGGCTTGAGCGATGTTTCGATATGTATCGAAATTCCGGAAGGTAGAAAAAATCGCGAATTTGATTTTGTAATTTTCGATTTTCTGATTAATCGATTTGACGATTATTTGATTACAATACAAAAATAACTGTATAATTGTAATGAGTTTTGTTCTAAATGCAATGAAAGAAATTTTATTCTTGAATTTCGGAAAAAAAAATAATTATGAATGAGTTTAAAAATCGCAACTTTTTTTTAAGTTGCGATTTTTAAATACATTTAGAATTTTTTAATTACGAAAAATTTAACAACATAAGAACAAAAACAGTATTTAAATATTTGAAAACTTATATATACTTTTTTTATTTAACCTGCATTAAGTAAAATTTGTTGCTTAAATCACTAAAAATAAAATAAACTACTTACTATTTGTGAGATGGACAATTTTAACAATATCGTTTAATTAATGACAATTAATCCGTCTAGTTTCAAATGCAGATACATCCATATAAATTTTACAGGAGATTGCTAAAAACGATTGCCACGCACTTTTGGATCTAAACCCATGACTTTGATTGCAATTTTAGACTGAATTCAGACAGTTTTGGTCAATGACACTTTGCAATGGGATGTAGTGCATTAAGAACTTGTTAAAAATTAAAAAAAAAAAATGACTTTGCGAAAAATGTGGATCTATCTCGTTTTGAAACTCTAGATGGCCTAATTATCTCCTTTAAAAACTGCAAGCCTGAATCACTTAATTCACGTACTCTTAATTTTGTTTTTCATGTACTTTTTTATTCTTTTAATGAATAGGTCACAAAGGATATTATGGTTCGTCCATTAATTAATTCAAAATAACGACAACAGAAAGTAACCAATGTCCTCCAGCCATTCATAATGAATACAATAAATAGATAACGTGGGATTTTATACTAGCAAAACCTTACCTACTTTAAAATAATCAGTAAACATAAACAATAACTTTATTTTTAAACAATTATCCTTCATTAAATATACAAAACTATGAATTAACTTTTTTTATGACAAATTATAATAAAAAGCAATTAAATTTGATGATATGCTTTTAGATATTTATTTTGGAAATTACAATTAGATAGGTACTTGTGTACGTTTATTAAAACCAAACAAACAAAATTATCTTATTTTAATAATTAATCTATAAAGCGAAAGGAAGTATTGTTTAGTAATTAGTCTTAAAAAAAATCAAAACCTATTTTTTATAACTAAATAGAAGTTAAACTTCCTTTAACGCGGACTTTTAAATCAACATATGAATCCCATAAAAAAAAATAAAGATCTAAGTTCTGATGTTGTTGAATTAAGTTATTCCTTCCATTAACCAACAAAACGTACTTAATCTACCTATCAAGACATTGTTCGTCATAAATCATTCAAATATAAGCTCATTTCCTTCTACTGTCCGACCTTTTTTTTCGATAGAATTCCGATCTTTTATTTAAAACTTTATTTTCAGACGATTATTTTTTAACTATAACCGCAAAGGAAAGTGAACGCGAAGGAAGTCTAGGAGAGAGTTGCAGACGGGCCTAAATGGAACATTTCGTGTCTTTAGGCGGTGTTCGATTGAACGAACTTATTCTCGAGGCCATGGGCCTGCCTAGGGGGCCTTTCTTTTTGCTTTTTGTTAGGCCTTTTTGAAGAGTGATCGACATCTCCCCCCCCCGCTATTCGTTCTAATGATCTAATTGTTGGATTCGAAGCTACCGTGCAGACGTCTCGCTACAGAAGATGAACAGTGCTGACTTGTCTTTGAAATTGTTTATTATTTATTCGTTCAAAGATTCGAGAATTGTTTTAATGTTTTTTTTTTCATTTACGTTTTTGTATGTAATATATTTTTCTCAAATTACCATATTTTAAAATTTCTTTTATTATACTGTTAGAATTATGTACTAAAAATACGTAAAATGTACTTATTTTTAAGTACATTCGATGCTTATAATAGCTCCGAATACTTAAGTTTTATTTTTGAAAAAGACATGTACTAAAAAATGAGTATAAAGAATGAATAAAAAGAGCAGTTATGACTGCCTTCATAAATCCTTTTCAATAAATAGTAACAATTATAACCGAGACTTACCGGGAATCGAACCCATATCCCAAGGCACCTCAGTTCAGTGTCTTATTCGTTGTACTACCAGAGCGACAGAAGAAGTCATTAACAGAAGAAATGTTAAAAAGGTGTGCCAAAAGAATGGGAAGTAAGAAAACTGAGTTTTAATAGCTCAGTTTCCATTTAAGCAATCGACATCAAATAATGTGAAAAGCCATCTTCTGAACAGCTAATTTAAGTTTGTCAGGTCGCTTTGTTAAGATGGCTTGAACAGAAGCTGAGATTAGCAATATTAAAAATACACTGCTCATTTTTAACAAAGTATGGTTACATAAATTTGAGTAAGTCATAGCCCATTTACGATGTAATTGCACTCAAAGAAAAACGACTATGTTCAGGTACTCATTTTTAAGTACCTTTTTTTACAGTCAATTTAAAAATTTAATCAATTTAAAAAGTATAACTTAATTTCAACTTAATGATATTACCTCGTGTATATAAAACTCATTTTACCATTCCACATACATAATCTATCAGATTCATGTTTTTTCTCTACTGAAATAGAGTTCTCATAACTTTTCGCTGACGACTTCAATTCTATTTTCAATTTAGTCATAACAACTCGCCTACACGAATATTTTTTAGTAGCTTTTACACAGGAACACTTTAGTTTTTTATAGTGCCTCCATATGAAAAGATATTTTTAAAACTATTTTATCTAAGTATTTTGCTTTTATTTTAAACAAGCCGCTAAAGTTTAGTAGCAACAAACAAAGTATAGCAAAAATAATTATTTATTATGATTAATTTAATAGCTGACATGATATTTTGGCTGTATCACGTTTAGTTGTATTGGGTTAGTGAAACATTTTTTTTGTGTGTGGACTGTTTCATTAAGTATAAATCATTCATAAGTAAAATCAAATAAGACATCCATAAGTATACTAAAAGAGCATTACTATTCTACTGCCAGCACCCCCATCCATAGAAACGGTTGATTTTACTATTAATTCAGAAGTGTAAAAAAGATTCAAATAGACGATATTCGGAATTTAGATTTGTTACTAACCCATCCCTTTTGCATTCCACCCCTCCTAGAATTTAGTAAACTCTTCCGTTTCTATAACAGCCGCCATGCAACAGAATTCTGGCGCGATGTTTTCTGCTGATGGTAAGACTATATGCAACTTCACATTTTTTAAAAATAGAATAACAATATTCTATTTATACAAATAGAGAATATAAATAGAAAAAAAATTGACTTTTTTTAAGGTTTGACATTTCTCCTTGCAATTTGTGCGTGTTTATTACCGAAAAAACAAACACAAGGAAACGTTATTTTTTCTCGCAATTCCAGGAATAAAACAAGAGATTTTCATCCCTCGTGTCCATAAAATTCGATATCATCATCCCACTTCCTCTTATTTCTGCCTCTAACCAAAAGCCTCAAGTCGAGGAATATTTCAGAGATGAGCTCCGATTTCAGGATATAAAAAAATTCATCAATATTCCATTGACACGAAGAAGCGTGACCTCTTGACCAGTGGTAATACGAACTGACAGTAAAATTCGCGAAAATGTGCAACACTCCAGGAAGATTGCCGCGGAAAAATTACCTGACTTTCAGAATGCCTACCTGTCAACAAGGAATACAACAATGAATTTCACCTTAAGGTAAACCTTGAGGGTGTCAGTAACCTATAAATTCTTTGTTTTTTGTAAAAACAATTGATGTATTCTAAATATAGGAAACAGCATAATTACTGTGCGTCGAAACTGCATACATTTTATGTATTAGAATGGAAAGGTAATGGAAAGGAATTGGTATGATGTAAATGAGTTAATTTGAATAACAATGTAATGGTTTAGTTAATTCATTGTTAGTGTGATGAATTTAACCTAATTATGACACTAATTGAATGTAATAATTTCAACATTTGACCCCAAGTCATCTGTCATGGTCCGCGATGGGCTTTTTGACTGAGCTCGTTATAAGAGATCTCGTTATAAGAGAGTTGACTCCTTGATCGCTATTGGTCAACTAAGTATTCTTCTCGTATAAAAGGGTACAAGTATAAGTTCATTCTGGTGTGGGTCAAAATATCCTCACGTTGATCATGGAGTGGAAGTTAGCTGTATGGACGCTTTTCGAATGAAAATATGTGTGTTATTTAATTTTAAATAAGCATATACCAATGCATTTGGGGTGTCAATATATCAAGTATATGATTTTTGAATTCGTTGAATCTACATATCCGATTAACTATCTATTAAATTAACCGTCACAGATATGGTCTTGCTGTATACTTAATAATCGAGATTTAAAATTCGCTTCGCACCTGTTCAGTCAAAATGTGGTTACAAGCGAATATTATAACTTTCAGAATCTACATCTCTGCGATCAAGCCTTTTAGAGTGTCATTCTGCATATCATTGTGAATAGAACATTTAGAAGTTTTATTTAGTTGGAAAGAGTTGTCATTAAGAACTTTCTATATTATACTTTCGATTATAACTTTTGCGAAAGTAACAGTTATAATTTGATTAAATTGCCGAAACCAACGTTAGGAACTCTACCCACATGACTCCTGTTGCCATCTCATCACAAGAAAACAATAAACAACAATATCTTTTGTCGTTACTTTTCTAGAAATGTTTGCAAACCAAATAAAATTTAATATTGTTATTTTTACAAGGATATGTAGAACGTACCTCTAAGTTGTTTAGGTTGGGGTGATACAGCCGTACAAAGTAATGATATTATTTTTTAATCAAACTTTGTTTTAAGGTTGTTTGAAATGAATTATTTTTAGTATGAAAAGTTCCAAAGCATACTATTTCCATTTGAAAACCATTGAAAAAGTATGCATGTATGTAATTAGAATTTATAATGAGGATGTTTGGTATTAGTTTGGGAAACTGCACTGATCTGTAACTAATTTCTGGATTGGGCAAGGCAGTTTCCTGACTTGAAGTCAATTGAAGGTTAAAAAACTGTACCCCCTCACTTCCATTTCTACCTCAATATTTCGTATACTGCTCATGCTAAAATATGTCAAATTGTAGTGTTTTGGTTTCCTGCTTTTTCTATTGGAACCCATTTTGAATGCCTATTCCTTCTATCATGAATGGTCTGTAGTAGAGAGACTATGACGTCATAATCATGAAGCCCACATCTCAGAGCGAAAGGCCCATATCACGTGCCATCTCTTCAAAATTATGAATTAAAAAATAATCGCGATTGGCTGATGAAATGGGAAATGTGTAACTGTGAGAATTTATGAATGGAATGACGTCATTAACCACGTGCTGAGGCCATACATGTTGGCTTCACTTTGATGTTAGAGAGGGTGACGTCATGACTCCTCTATTACAAAGGATCCATGCGCGAAGGGCTATTCTTTGAAATCCATTTTAATCAATATTAAGTGGACAAACATAAAAAGAAATACTATATTTTTAGCTATATACAAATTTGATTGTATATGTAGAAAATGAAATATCTAACCATATTTAAAATTTCTAAGAAGGTTTAAGAAGGAAAAACCCACAAAAACAATTCTAAAAATGAGTTGGGCCACAGTATGTCTACCTACAGTATGGCTTCAATCTCGACTATAGAAGGAATTGGTTATGAGCGTTCCAGTCACAGTTAGAGTTCAGTGGTTGGGTAATTGAATCACGAAATTTCCTTCTTAACAATTTCTCAACTATCCGAAAACTAACAAAAGAAGGTAGTTTTCGTGCTCTTCCTAACAATGTTTCATAAAAATTAGTTCCATTTATTGGCGATTTACTAGTTTATTCTAAAAAAAGAGAATGAAAAAAAAGTTTCGCTATTTTAGATAAGTCACGAAGTTCCGCACGATGTTTGAAGAGTGTTTTTATATGCGAGGTTTTCACGCTTTTTGAAGGAAATCGAGCGTCCGAGAACTTAATTGCCAAGTTTGATTTATATAATAATTAATAAGTGTTGTCTTAGATTATAGCGTTGTTTCTTTGCTGAAAGCGAACTTTGGAAGACTTGTGCTAATTCTCACCTTGGGCAACCTCAGATGGTAATATTTCGGATAATCTGCGCTCGTGACTTGTAATTTGGTGCGTTCTATTATTTTCTTCTTGTTAAAATCAAAGGTTGACTATTGTTTGAGAAGCATTTTGTTAATTTTCTCTCTTCTTTCGTGCCTTCGTTCGATAATATATTTTTGTAGGTTCTACGTTGAATATACCTCCACTATGAGGCGGCTGTAGCCCTTAAGGCGGTGAGACATCACCGATGCTCAGAATTTGGGAGACGCCAAAATAAAATACTACACTGAGCAAATATATAACTATTTGTACATTAAGTTGGTGCATTTTTTTACTAAACATCAATGGTAAACTATTTAGTTGAATATATGATTTATTTTAGTATTTTAACACCAAATGTTTCCCCGGCTCCGTTACCATGGTTATCCATCCACCAGTTCAAACAGTCTGGTAGCACAGTTCAAACAGTCTGGTAGCACAGTTCAATGAGTATGGATGTATATGATGTGTGGCCAGCACTTCGAGATTTGCTAACTACACATGTCATTGTGAGTAAAGGTGAACGAAGTTTTACAAAATTAAAACTTATCAAAACTTATTTAATTTTGATTATGTGTCAAAACCGGCTTCTGGATCTAACATTTATATACATTGAAAACGATACTGCACAAAGTATAAATTATTCCGATAATTCAGAAATTTGTCAGTGTTAAATCTAAAAAGGTGTCCATAGAATATTTTGACTTGTTTTTAATGTAATTGAGATATGATGTTTAATAAAAATCTACTTATGGAATAAAGGTTGTTTTTTAACCAAAACACAACATAATGCATACTATAATAAACAAAATGTAGTTTATACGTCGCTCGATTAATCGGTTAACCGACTTTCATAGAATTTACAATATAATTTATGGTGAGGGGGCGGGGGCGCAACTATGAAATCTCGTCACGTCAAAAAACGATTTGAGAGTTTTTTTTTTAGAAATTGAGACGAGTGTTTCCTTGTGAACGCGGGATCCTATCCAAACCACGGGGTCCTGTGCGAAAGCACCTGTGGAATCCTTAAGGGAGGTCCTGATATTTAGACAAATATGTATATAGATAAATAGATAAAGATATATTGTGAGGTGAGTACTACAACTAAAATGATATGTAATACCGTAATCTTCCTATGGTGTTATCCAGATGTCGTATTAAGGTGACGATATGTTTATTACAATATTCACACTTAAAAACGTTTTGTGTCGTTAATTACAAAAATATTGTAAAACAATATTTGTTAATGTAACATTATTTTAAACTTGCATTAACTAACATACAGAAGCAACTTAGAGTGAACTCAAATTTTTTTTCTCTTTTATACAATCTGAAATTGACAAATTCAACATGACATGCACGAGGATCGTAACAAACCCAATTGGGCAGGAAGCGCATCCGACGATGTCGACGTCACAGCGAGAATGTCGCCCCCCAGCAGCGCACCGATTATTCTGAAGTTTCAAAATATCCCATACAAAGCTTCCGTTTATAAATCACCGGTACATATCATTACATAAATCTTATATAACAAAACATACGCTAACGGGTTTTATTAAGCCCCCCTCCCTCCCCCAAAAAAATTAAGGGTCTGCTACTAGATTCTCACCGGGTTGCTAAACGCGGCCCTGCGATTGACAGGTACCCTTAAATAT
This sequence comes from Troglohyphantes excavatus, assembly GCA_963932185.1. NCBI lineage: Eukaryota > Metazoa > Arthropoda > Arachnida > Araneae > Linyphiidae > Troglohyphantes > Troglohyphantes excavatus. Next base: position 68,199,288 of record OZ010669.1, on the reverse strand, counting down.
TTAAATAAATTCACATACTTACCCTACTTCACAAAAACAAGGCCACAGAGAAAGCAATAAAAATATTTAAAAAAAACACGTGACAATCTCATAACCGCCCTGCGGACACAGTTAACAGCCTCTTAACCGATCACACGTGTTGATTCCCGGCATTCATCTATCCGAGTTTCATTAATAAGAAAGCCCAGACGTGCGTGTCAAGCGCACAGTGTCAAATATTCCAGGTCTCTCCAATCAGGCACAGAAACAGAAAGGAGCGATCATCGGGCACGCATTACGTATTCATAGAAAATCCCTCTGATTGATCATTCTGGCCCGGCTGACGTGCAGCCCTGCTGTCCAGGCGACGCCCCAAGGCAAGTGAAGGAGAAAAATACGAAAGGGGAAAACATTTTAATGACTTTTGAAGAAGACACTGATTTTGGTTTCGGATGGTAAACCCGGAAGAGTTGTTGCGCTAACCAGAGGAATTTGTATAGGTTCTATTCAAGTAATCGACAATGTCTTTTACCGCTGCGAAAAGTATTTAAAAATGAAGAATTTAGGGGAAGAACGATGAAGGTTTGATAAGTTTTCAATAGAATAAAGAGGTTTTATAGTCTGTATTAGCGAGAAGTGTTTTTTACATGGTCATTTTTGAAATGGAATCCATCCCCACAACATTAATTATTCTTTACGAAATTCATACTTTTCTGCTGTTTCGTCCCACTGTAACTTCTGGATGAGGCAAGGCAGTTTGTTGATTTGAAGCCAAATGAAGGCTAAAAAACTATACCCCACCTTCATTCCTACCTCTTTTTTCGTATATTGTTCATGCTAAAATATGCGGAAATGAAGTGCTTTTAGCTTGTGTTTAAATTGTTTTTCATTATAACCCATTTTGAATGTATATTCTTTGAAATCCATTTTAATCAATAACAAGTGTATAAGTAGCAAAAAAAAATTATAAAAAATTTAAGAAGTACACAGCATTGTTTTCTAAATTTAGGATTTCTTGCACTCAATAGGGTTGTCCATCAATACGAGATTGGATGGTCAAATCGAAATTTTCTTGTTTGGGTCGAAAGCCACATACAAATTCTCGAATACACAAGCGCGATTGTATCACATCAATAAGATTCATCAAAAGCAAATACGCAAGACAAATATTAAAAAGCTAAAACTTAACATTTAAACGCTGAGTTTTAGATTTTCGTTGGAGGACAGACAACGTTCTTAAGACCATTTCATTACAATACCGTTCAGATCCAAACACCGAATACTTTCTTAGAACGGATGCATAGAACTTTTATGAATCGGTGGACAAACTAGAAAAATGAGGCAAATACAATCACTACAAGAAGTATTTAATTAATAACACGCAAGCCAAAAATTAACATCTAAACGTTGTGTTTTAGATTTTTGTTGGAGGACAGACAACATTCTAAGACCATTTCATTACAATACCGCTCAGATCCAAACACCGAGTACTTTATTAGAACGGATACAAAGAACTTTTATGAATCGGTGGACAAACTAGTAAAATGAGGCAAATACAATCAGTACAAGAAGTATTTAATTAATAACACGCAAACCAAAAATTAACATCTAAACGTTGTGTTTTAGATTTTTGTTGGAGGACAGACAACATTCTAAGACCATTCCATTACAATACGTTCAGATCCAAACACCGAATACTTTCTTAGAACGAGTACAAAGAACTTTTATGAATGGGTGGACAAACTAGTAAAATGAGGGAAATACAATCACTACAAGAAGTATTTAATTAATAATACGCAAACCAAAACTTAACATCTGAACGTTGTGTTTTAGATATTTGTTGGATGACAGACAACATTCTAAGACCATTCCATTACGATACCGCTCAGATCCAAACACCGAATACTTTCTTAGAACGGATACGTAGAATTTTCATGAATCAGTGGACAAACTAGGATAATGGGGCAAAAACATTCAGTGCAAAAAGTATGAAATCTATATTACGCAAATCAAAATTAAACAACTAAACTTTGCGTTTTAGATTCTTGTTGGAGGACAGACAACATTCTAAAACCATTCCATTTCAATACCGTTCAGATCCAAACACCGAATACTTTCTTAGAACGGATACAAAGAACTTTTATGAATCGGTGGACAAACTAGGAGAGTGAGGCAAAACCATTCCCTGCAAGAAGTTTTAAATCAATAATTCGCAAACCAAAACTTGTTGGAGGACGGCCAACATTCTTATGTCTTATGACCATCCCATTACAAAACCCTTTTCGATCCAACCAGCTCCTCAAAATGTCTCAATTTGATGAAAGGTCGGGCATTCGCTTGCAAGTAGGTTGCCTTCACAGGTGGGCGCCATACCAGCAATCTCATAAATGATAGCATGCGAAGGTGAAAGAAAGGAATAATAATAAAAAAAAACCAAAAAGCCACAGTCAAAATGATGTACTTTCACTCCTGCATCTCAGCTAATTGTTGCCAGATACCTTGACCCCGTTCTTTGTTGGCTGGCTTCTTATGGGTGGCAGACGCGCCCTTGTTTGTTCCATAGTGGCCCATCACTCAGATGTTTCCGCTGGCAAAGAATGCAGTCCTGTCTTCATCAGGAGCAACATGAAGTCTCCAGATGGTTCATGGTGATCAACATAGAGGGTGGGCAGATGGAAATGATATATTAGAGCAAACGTGATCTGGTTTGATGATGTGCCACCAGCTGGAATGTTTCGCTGAAGGATGTTCTGTAATTTGAAATATTTCAACTGGATTTCTGTATATAGCAATTAACCCTTCTACTATTTCCTATATAGTTCGAGTTCATTGTTTGAGGTTTTCTTAGGGGAAATTATGTTTTTTTTAATTGCTGTCTTATCAAAGCTCTAGAAACTTTAATCTTAGAGTAACGATGTCCATGATGAAGAGTTGAAGTAACATTGAGAAATATGTAGAAAAATGATGCTAAATTAAGTTCTTAAACTGCCCGATAGATAGAAGAAGTTTTTAGAGTTATAATGAATCAAGTATTTTCTTTGTAATTTATTATAAAGGGAGTAAAACAAAATGGTTGAAGGTAATACACGAATAAGACATCGTAAAGCTTTGATAAAAGTCGAAAATGAAGGTTCATAGATCTTAATCCATTAGACAGATTTCCACTTTCAGATTCCAACTTCTGTCTTCGACTAATTATCTGTCAAATTTATTTTACTTTAAGACTGAGTGCGTTACTTAAGCTGCCATTTTAATTCGTATTAACCCAGAGAAGATGTAGTAACGAAAATATTGCTTTAGAATAAAAATTTAGATGTTTTTTTAAAAAAAGGTTTTACACGTTTTAATATCGTATAAGTTTTAACATTTTTACACATATGCTGTCAACAAGATCTATTGAGAATTAACTAATTGAACGTTGGGGTAGATCACGAAAAGTGTTTAATCAAAACCTAAGGATATAATCTTGCCGTTGTATAAAGGTTTGGTAAGGCGCCATCTTGAGTATGTTGTAAAGTTTTAGTCACCATATTTTAAAATATACATTGATTTGTTAGAAAAGTTCAGCACCGGACAATTAAAATGATCCAAGGGTTTTCAGGCATGGATTATGATAGATTAAGAAATTTGAATATATATACTCTGAAACAGAGAAGATTTAGAGGAGATTTGATTCAACTGTTCAAATTTATTAAACAAGAAGATGTGGAGGGTTTAGATTTTAATATGAGTGATAGAGCAAGAGGTCGTGTGTTTAAATTAAACAAATCACATTTTAAACGGGAAGCGTGAAAACATTATTTCTAAAATAGTGTAATAGACAAATGGAACAACTTGTCAGTGAATATTTTTAATTGTATAAGTTGGTTGTATGGGGTTTAATAGCGCAAGAGCCAAAAATGGCCAAGTTGCGCGTTAATTGTATAAGAGTAAAGGATTTTAAGAAGTTAGATATTCATTGGGGGATAGTTAGGAGTTACTAGCTGGACCAACCTTGTTGGGCCTTAAGCCTGTTGTTGGTCGTTAATACTTGTATTTGAATACTTATACAATAACACCATTCGGTACATGGAATACTGCTGTTCAATATTACCTGATAACAATCACCGTTAAAATCACGTTTTTAATATTATTAAATAAATAATAACGAAGAACAAATATTTATTTTATTGTAACAGAGATATCAAGCAAGTTCTATGGCTCTTAAAAATTCACTGTCTCACGTAATGATTTGAAATTATTTTAGAATAATCCCACATATATTTTGGCATAAATAATTACAGTTTTTAACAATAATTAGCTTCAAAATTTATTTATAAACCACGGAACTAGTCTCTGAAAGAATTCTAATCATTACGCCCGATCTATACTCTTTTGTATAAGTATACTTAATATTAAAATATAATTATTAGAATAATTATTTTTCAGTCTAGCGAAAGAAACCGAATTAGTTGCCGTTATAATTTCACCAGAAAAATGAAATATCTGTATGCATAAAACATTTAGCCAAAACAGTAAGTCATCACTCACAGGTAATTAAACTTTTTAACGATCCTCGGACATATTTAGCGCTACAATTTCCCATTTAAAATCAATTTCTCTCATTTATATCTTCTATAAAATCTTTTGTAGTTCTTGTTTTGTATGCTAATGACGTGGTAAATTAGAAGACAGACGAAGCTACAGAATTACTGTAAAAAGATGTGGGTCAAATAATATTTAGAGATATGAATCAAATGTACACTTAGCTGCAACAAATTGCACAAGAAGCGTTTAGAAGGAGTTTTTGAAGGATATTTAACAACTAGTTACGCAATTCCCTAAAGGGAAAAAAAACACGTTTTATTTCATTAGTGGGATTTCGCTGCTTATATACATAAAAGGGAAAATGTAAACTGTTATTATCCTTTGTTTCGTAGTATCTTTTTGTTACCTGTTATTTATTTTTTAATATTAACTCACACAAAAGTCATTAAAAAAGATTTTAAATTGTGTTACATTGTTACATTTCAAAAAGTTTATTAGTAATTTAATTTTTGGTATATATACAGGGATTACAAATTTTGGTATATAAATATTTGGTACATATACATGGAGATACAAATTGTTGGGCAAGGGTCATTGTTTGGCTGTATCATATTTAGTTGTATTGGCATAATAAAACATTATTTTTCATTATTTTTGCCCAACTACTTCAGTTATATTTTAAACAAGTCGCTTAGATTTAGTAGCAATAAAGTACTTAAAGTATAGCAAAAGAGTGGTTTACTATGTGCATTTAAACAATTTGTGACTACACGGCATTTAAAATTATATTTCAATGTGATATATTCACTGAGCTAAAATATTATAGACACTGGAGCAAAGACTAACCGTGCCTGACCACTTTACACCTTTTTGAGCCAAGGTAGGAAAAATAATCATTTTGCATAGGTTTGCGTAGATTTAAAAACACATTCATGGCTTTCAAAAATACATTAAATGTTACACATTTAATGTTTTCCCATATTTAGTTTCTTGCTGACAAGAAAACAAAAGGCACGGGAAAAAAAATCAAGTTTAAACATGTCTGTGACGTCACACGAGACTCTCGCGTAGCCAAGTATGAATGATTTCTCAATCTTTCTTCCGAATAGTATGCATCCGCGCGTCACGGTAAAGTACATTGTCCCTCAGTGGGAGTCGTCACTCTAGTGCTTATAATATTTTAGCTCAGTAAATATACTTGAAAGATATATAACAAGAAAATAAATTAAAGCATATATTGCAACTTAACCGATCATGAGATCGTCTGCGTCGGCTGATAGACTCTTAGCTGAATACGGTTCCACTGGGCTACTGGGGCTCATGGGCACAAGGAATTAAAAAAAATGTAGATTATGTTTAATTCCATCAATTTTAATTTACTTGTATTAGCTTTTGTACATAACTTTTTGCACTATTAAAAATAATTCATGTTACTTAAATTTGTAAACCGGATGATTTGGTTAATTAACGTCGCACTAGAGCTGCACAGTGGGCTATTGGTGACTGTTCGGGGCCTATCTCGAAGGAAAGACTCGGGAACGATGCCTCGTATTTTTGAACCATGGTCAGATGACGAGGACTACACCTGATCTGGCACCCAACGCCTTCAATAGACGTCGGGACTTTGGATCCCGATCAGATTTATCGTGTACCAGTCCCGTATACACGCCGTTAATTTTTGTGGATGTTCTGGACGACATTCTAGTATTTTGGTAGCGAAGTTGGCAACCCTCCGATCGCAATATCACTACTTTTTACTATTCTTTAGTCTAGTCTGCGCAAAGGTTCGAACCGGGGACGCTTTGGATTCCCAGCTGACGCCTTTATTCACTCGGCCACGGAAGCCCTTGTAAACCGGATGAAGTAATTCTTTATAAAACGTTCGAAACTTCCATTTTTAATGATTGAGACACTGGATAATCCGCACGACAATAACTTACAACGGGATTTCTAAATAATTCGACCAGGAGGTCTTTCACCAGTGGGCGGATTTTTAAATAGGTTAGTAGGCAGTGTGTCTCTCAACTCAACTCCATCGTCACGTGGGATACAACCCTTTGACAAAGGAATCCAATAGTCACACGATTTCCAAACAGTTTTTTTAAATCTTTTTCGAAAAGGAATGTGACGCATCTTGAACCTTGGGCGTCTCGCGCACGTTCTTTGGAGGGTGGGCCGATTTTTCACCCACCCCCGACAGAGATAACGCATTTGTTTGACTTTCTAACCATATTCAAAAGAAGTCACGTGACTTTTCTGCAAGTCATAAATTTCGGAAACTCCCCTTTGACAGAGAAAAAAAAGAATATCTGTGACCTCTTGCCTTCTTCTCGGCGGAACAAGATGACAACTTGTTTGTTTCGGTGGATTTTCGGATTTTTTGATGCATATTTCTCGTTTCGTTTTGATTGGATTTTGATTTGATTTTTTGTGTGGTTTGTTTGGATTCGAATCGGTGGATTTACTGTCATTCTGTCAGTATCGAGGAATAGGGACAAAGGGATTTTTTTTTTGTCATGAAAGGGAAATCGGGAACAAAAGTTCGTTGCGGATTATTTTGGCTTTTCTGTTTCTTGAAAAGCGAGCGAATGAAATACGGTCGAATAACAGGAGGGTTCTGATTTTGTATTAAATATTCGTGCTGGATATTTCACGCTAAATTATTTTTGAGTTATATTGATTTGTTTTGCTTTTAAATTTGAAAATGCAAGTTAACAATTGAGTTCAAATAGCAATAAAGGGCAAATTTTAGAAAGTTTTAATTTAGTTTAACAGTATTTTACACGTTTGTTTGAAGAATTTTTAATAATTTTTGACTTATATTGTTCTAACCCTTAACGCTCGAGACTTATTATTACATTATTGACCAATAGATCGAAGTGATGGGGCTAACGCTTTAAGTTCCAAGCATATTTGGGGCCCCCAGTTGTCCAGTGGATAAAGGCGTTCAGTTGGTAATCAGAGGATTGCTAGTTCGATCCCAAAAAGTAGTGATCCTGCGATCGGAAGGGTGCCAGCTTCACTACAAAAATACTAGAAAGTCGCCCAGAACATTCAACCAATTATACTGGCGTGTATACGGGACTGTTGCACGATAAATCTGATCGGTGTTCAAAGTCCCGACGTCTATTGAAGGCGTTGGGTGCCAGTTCAGGTGTTTCCTCGTCATCTGACCATGGTTCTAAAATAACGAGGTGGATGTATGAATGTGTGTGTGAATGTGTATGTGTTCCCGGGTCTTTCCTTCGAGATAGACCCCGAACCGTCGTCAATAGCCCACTGTGCAGCTCTAGTGCGACGTTTATTAACCAAACCAAACCAAACTGATCGGGGTCCAATGTCCTGACGCCAATTGAGGTTGCGTCAGGTGCCAGTTCAGGTGTTGTCCTCTTCATCTGATCATGGTTCAAAAATAAGAGGTATCGATCCCAGGTCTTTCATTCGAGACAGGCCCCGAACCTTTTCCAATAGCCACTGTGCGGCTCTAGTGCGACGTTAATTAACCAAATATATATATATATATATATAGATATACACACAATAGAAAACCGCGAGGCCATGGTTCCCTACCTTGAAGCTATGCCATACTTGTGCGACAGAGGTTGCTTCCGTATAGACATTAAACAAATTTTAACATAACATCACGACTAAAGTATTTAATGCGCAATAATTGCATTGCAGTAGCCTTTATTTGTTAATCTTCATTGCATAAATTTAAAGTCAAAAGCAATCATCCAATAACACTATCCGCTATACAAACTGCGATTGGTGAATATCTTAAATATGGCCCTAAGCTTCTTCCTTTTTTCAATTTTAAGTGACCGTGAAAAGTTATAATAATTATAACGCTCTATAGGGAAACCCAGTATTGTGTAATGATACTTAACCATAGCGAGTTCTTGACCTCCAACTACGTAATTTATTCAGCGTCAATTTAACGATTCTGCATGCAGACAGGAAAAAAAAAATATTTTGCTATCGGTTGGGCCTTTGGGTGTTGGAAAGCTTATTATGAAGTAGGATAAATAGATATATCTCATTAATATTGATATATCCATTTGATTAATTGACAAATTAAACTATTTGTATAAATTTGTGGGTAAGTGTACACTGTAAAATATTTTTTACTTAAAAATGAGTACTTGAACCTGCTCGTTTTTCTTTAAGTATAATTGCATAGTAAATGAAAAGTGATGAACTCAGGTTTAAATAACTATACTTTTTCAAAATGAGATTTAATATCGCTAATATCGGTTTCTGTTCAATCGATTTTAATAAAACCTGACAAACTTAAAATAGTTGTTCAGAAGATAGTTTTCCACATTATTTGATGTCGATTGCTTAATAAAAACTAGGTTATTACAATTCTCTTATCTTACTTCTTGTTCTTTTGGCACCCCTTTTTTTAAAAAAAATAATCTATTTATAACTTCTTAATGTCTCTCTGGTAGCTTATAGGATAAGGCAGGGACTGCTGTGCTGAGGATCTGGGTTCGATTACCGGTAAGACTTGGTTGTAAATGTCGTTATTTATTGAAATTGATTAAGACAGCCTATGTTATCTAGCATCTGCTCTTTTTATTCATTTTTGAGTACATGTCTAGTTTCAAAATTGAAACTTATGTATTCGGTACCATGATAAGCATCGAATGTACTTAAATATCGGTACATTTTATTTATTTTTGGGTACCTACTTTTAATAGTGTATGTTCTAAAATTTTATAGTTTTTTTTATTCAAGTATAAAATATTTGAAAGTTTATTTTTAATTATATACGTAAATGTTAAATATAAAATTTTGAGCAACTGTGATCTTTCTTAACGCTTGTTGTACCAACTAAGCTTAGGTTTAGAAAGCGTCATACGAATAAAAGGTATTAACAATAGAATTCAACAACATTTTGCTTTATATTCGCCAAACTAAACACGAGTTTTTCAGTTACGAATCATTTAACAAACACTTCATTTAAATTGAAAATAAAAAAAAATCATAGTTTTTATATTAACACAGTTAAATTAATTTGAATTAATAAAAATGATGTATAGACTTCAGAGTTGAAAAATTACTATTCAATTTATTTTAATGATAATAGGTAATGTTTTTACGACTGCAGTCAAAGATAATACTAGTAATTCTCAAAACAATAGACGTCGCGACTAAAGAACAAAAATCTTTAAAAAAAAATATATACGTCTATTTTAATGACTTCAAGGAAAACCCATGCCAAATTTGAAGAAAATCGAGCAAAGTGTGTGGTCGTAACTGCATAACAAACCTATCACTGAAGATAGAGATAAAGCCTAGACCTAGCTGTTATTCGGCCAATTAATTTAAATGTGATATTCAAAGCATGACAGTTTGAATGATTGATAAGAATAATATGCTATCAAGTTTTAAAGTTGAAAGAAGACTATAATGAGTAAAATTGTCTCGTCACAACTTCAAGTAAATGCTTAAAAACAATAAAGATAATATCGTAAAGAAACTATAATAAAGATGACTTTATGACTTATTAAAAATAACTTTTAAAATTATTTCCTTAAACTTATATAGATCTGGATTTAATATTTGAATATAAAATAGCATTCTTTAAAACTGACACTTTAATTTACTATTGTGTATTATCCCATAAAATATAACTCTAAAGGGGAAAAGATTTGACACTTTTTAAGGTAAAGAAATCACATAAAATAAAAAAATTATATTCTAATGATCGTTATTACGATCTATTCCGCCAATTGATATTTACAATGGTAATTTTCCTTCCGAGATTGACAAGTTTCTATTGTTGCATCTAAATACACGTCTCATAACTCTAATGCTACAGGAACTACTTGATATAATTATCATCAAGTCGAACATAAATGTCAGAGAAGTCTGTTTGTATCATAATGAATACGATAAGCCTTTCTTTATGCGCTGCACAAGACGCCATGACCACGTATTGGCGCAGTAACTTAAGCGACCAAATTGAGCCATTAACATTCACATCGCTATCTCCCTACTAAATGTGTATCACATCGCCGTAATGATCCAGAAGCTGTATAAAAGACGTCTTAATAACGTCGAAAGGACGTCCTTGTGAAGGACATTCGGCGACCCAGGTCAGCCGTATGGCCTCAATGGACATATTGGTTACGCTTTAGTTATAAAGTTGCACGCCAAGCCTTTTGCTGCTAACCGGGTCAAAGGGAATTAATTGATTGATTAATTTGGACGGAAAATTCTGATTGATTTTTGGTGTTTTGCTTGATTTTCACAACGCTTTTTGACGGAAAGATTAATAAAGGTAGAGTTATTGGGTTATCAGCAGTCGTTATCGGTGGATTGAGTGCGCTGCGATCGTTTCCTAACGCAATTAAGTGAAGTCGTGAGGTTCGTTCGTGCTACTGCCTTTGATGGCAGTGGGAACAATTAAAAAGGTCAAAAAAATACTTATTTTGGTATTGCGAACGAACAAAATGCGAAACATGGCAGTTTTTCAAAATAACATTTTAAAAATAACGTTCATAACAAATCGCAATATTTTACGTTACGCTTCCAGGATAAAAAATAGGCCCAAAATAGGCTAAAATAAAAACATTGAATTCAATCATTCAACATTTTATGAGGCTAGAGAAAACTACATTTTAAAGTAAAAAAAAAAATTAAAGTTTGTTGTCTTTCACACCAGGAAATGTGTTTCGAATAAAGTGCCTCGACATATTTCATAAGTATATATATACATATGTAGATGTACATATGTAGATGTTCATATGTAGATGTACATATGTAGATGTACATATGTAGATGTTCATATGTAGATGTACATATGTAGATGTTCATATGTAGATGTACATATGTAGATATACATATGTAAATGTACATATGTAGATGTTCATATGTAGATGTACATATGTAGATATACATATGTAAATGTACATATGTAGATGTACATATATATATATATATATATATATATATATATATATATATATATATATATATATATATATATATATATATATATATATATATATATATATATATATATATATATATATATATATATATATATATATATATATATATATATATATTTATATATATATATATATATATATATATATATATATATATTTATATATATATATATATACTTTTATATATATACATATAGATATATAAATATCTTTATCTACATTTATATATATAATATACATCTACATCCACATCTACATATATATATATATATATATTATTCAGAAAAAAATTCAAACGGCAACCTTTTAAGAATGGATAATTGTAAATAGAAAATTATTTAAACAACTTCTCTTGGTAATGAATGTCAGATTTAAATTGTAAGAAGATTTAACTAAACAGCAAGAACAACGAAATGCACGCATACAAAATAACAATGATCCATCTCAACTCATGCCTCTTAACTTACCACGTGTTAAAACGAATTAACATCTAAGCATTTCATTCTTACGGAACCCTCATTCCCCGCTCTTTCCATCTAATTACAATGCACAATTCGAACTCTTTTCTCAAATTCTCTGCGCTGAGAATTTTAAGTTATTCCCCGGCCTCACTTAATCAACTTAAAACCTAATCACCACCAATTACAGTTTTGTTGTGGTTTCAGCGTCTACGGGTGTAAGAGTTGACACCCATCTAAGTCCACCATCAACTTCTTAATGGAATAATTTAGAATTTGGCACTTTGGCGCCATAACGAATTCCACGCACGAAGCTTTACAACGGAAGCCGGTCACTCTGCATTGATCATCTATCAAAGGACATTCCGATGGCATATTTTTCGCTTAATTTATGCCGCCAAAAACTGGACAGTAATAAGGTACAACCAGTTTTAAAACTTGTTATTAATCTGTTGCATTTAGGCATTTTTTTTTTTATTTCGATATTTTTTCTTAGCTCTCTCTTCATCTTCTTCGTGTATTTTATTTCGCATTTTATTTCGTTCGACCAGTCTATGTAAACCAGGCCGATCTAAGGGCGTAGCATCGAGCCCTCTGTCTATTGAATTAAAAAAAAATATTTGCGTGTAAGGAGTTCTTGTAGAACTATATATTGTGTGATATGATAAGACGCTTTGGAGGGTTCTAATCTCTTATAAATACCATAACATCCGCCGGTGAGATGGGTGTGGTTTGAATTAACCCCGCCCATTTGACGTGGCGATGCTAAATTGCTTTTCAATCGGAGCATTTTTAAGAGAAAGATGTTATCAATCGATTTTTTGATTGAAATATAGTTGAGTTTATCAATATATTCGAACAAGTTTCATCAGTAAGTTCCCTTACACTGTAAGAAATAGATACTCAAAAAAAGTAAAATTTACTCATTTTTTAGTAAATTCGATGCTTATCATAGCTCCGAATAAGTTTCAATTTTGAAAAGGACATGTACTCGAAAATGAGTATTACAAAGAGTATAAAGGAATAAAAAGAGCAGATGCTTGCCTTCATAGGCTGACTTCATAAATCACTTTCAATGAATATCAATCAAGACTTACCGGGAATCCGACCCAGATCCACGGGCACATCAGTCCAGTGTCTTATCCGTTAAACTACTAGGGCGACTTGATGAAGTTATAAACAGAAGAAATTTTTAAAAGGTGTAGAAAAAGAATGGGAAGTAATATAACTGAGTTGTAATAACTCAGTTTTCATTTAAGCAATCGACATCAAATAATGTGGAAAACCATTTTCTGTTAAATTACTTTAAGTGTGTCAGGTCGCTTTGTTAAAAAGGCTTGAACAGAAGCTGAGATTAGCGATATTAATCACACTGCGCAATTTTAGGAGCATTCTACGAGCTCAGAAGTGTCGTTAATAGATAATAATAGTAAAGTTTGTATTATATTTGCTTATATTGCCTTTCGCTTACAAATTGAACTAAAGTTATTTAGGTAGTATAATTATTGACGATTTAAAACATTAACATACTTTTCTCAACACTTATAAAATATTGTGGATTTACCATCATAAACAATTTCATAATTGTTTGTATTTTTTTCAAAATTTAAACGTTTTAATTTTATAAAATCTTTTTTTAAAACGATAAAGCTTTTTTTTAAAATATATATATTTTTTCACCAAAATTTTTTCCTAGATCTTATGAACTATAATACGTCATATAAGAATTGACACTAAAATTTTGTATACTACATGTATTTGATTTTTTTATATAAATAGTTATTCATAATATCACAAAAACGTTTTTTAAAACTCAAATTTTTTTACTTTAGTAATTGTCTAAAAAAACTAAAAAAATTATTACTTATAGAACTAATTTACATGATAATAAATAATATAAACATATTTTATAATAGACTTCAATAACGCATCAATAAACTTAGATACAGTTCTAGAATTTTGCAAGCATATTTAAAGGAGTCCAAACTTTAAATTTAGAAAATAAAAAAAAATATCGTAAAAATATATATTATGCATTTGGGGCTACGATAAGAATCGAAAGTACTCAAAAATAAGTACATTTTACTTATTTCGGAGTATCTATTTTTAACAGCGTACAGTTGAACTTAAAGGAAAAAAGACCATTTTTATGTTCCCATTTTAAAAAGATTATTTTAAGAGCTTATTTGGAGAATTTCAAAACAGTAATAAATTCTCCCGACTACCATTAACACTATAAAAAAACTTCCTTTTATCAAAAACGGTTTGCAATGATCGTATGAAATTCATTCCGCTTGCCACATTCGATCTGATATTCTTGACCAACGAATATTAAACTAAATTTAATTGACTCTATCATTCCAATCTACTCCAACTCCAACATCTAAATCGTACAAAAAAACCAATCTTCCCCCGTGATTCGAATCCTAATGAAATAACAGTTTCCCTTCCAAAGGCGTTGTTCGAATTAAGAACTTTTTTTCTTCTCTTCACTTCGCTTGCAGATCTCCTTATCTGTGACACGTGCTACAGAGGGTGAAGTAAGAGTGCCTTGAAAAACTTTCACTTTCTCCTTATTTGTAAATACCGAGTCAGGGTCCTCTGGAGAAGTTGGTACGTGATCACCACCAGCGAAATGGCAGGGGAAAAGTGAGATGAATTGTTAAGTGTTGGGTGTGTTTAGAACAATTAAGGATCGGTGTCTGTGTCTTTCGAACATTGCGCAAATGAATTTTCCAGAGAACTTGTTGCAGACGATTTTTGTTTCGTTCTGCTCGTACTCGATTTGAATTCGATTTAAAGAAGTTCGAAATATGTTAGATTCTATGTTCGATTTATTTTTTCTTAAACTGTGCAATTTAGAGAGTAATACTGCAAAATAATATTTCGTTATTTTCTCCCATTGAAACATAACTGGGATAATACCACATTTATTTTATACACTAAGTCTTGAAGCACGAAAATGGTATATATATATATATATATATATATATATATATATATATATATATATATATATATATATATATATATATATATATATATATATATATATGTGTGTGTGTGTGTGTTAATCTGATCTTTGTATTACATAATATCCACTGCATAAAAATATATTTGTATAAACTGTTCACTTTTTTAATGTATACCATTTTGTTTTCCCTCATAGATATTTTTATTATTAATGGCGAAGAAAAACAAAATGGAAGACTCCCAAAGGGAATAAATAATTAAGTTTCCTAAAATTGAAAATAAATTGCGATTTGTCTGAAATGTAGTATATTTAGTGATCTGTTTCGAAATAATTACTTTATTTTTAAACAGTAAATTATTAAAATTAAATCAGACATTTAAATTAAAACAAAAAAAAAAAATTAAGCTGGGATGTTTTATAATCTCTAATGTTAAAAATCTTCCACAATTATTTTTTTAAAACTATAATTGTATGTTAATTAAAGAAAGGGTGTGTGTGCCTGTGTTACACAAAACACAATTTTCTACTGCTCGGACATGTCTGAAAATTTATATATATGGATAATATTCAACTTCTAATTGTGTTCCTGAGTCTTGAAATTTTAAAGTTCTTCGTTTAGTTTTCGTTTATAACTGTTTTTGAAGCTATTTTTTTTTAAATGGCCATTAAAAAAATACCATTTACATTATTAAAATTTTTTAAGATATTGACAACAATGAAATACTTTAAAATAAATCAATACGAGGTGTGGCTAGAAAGAAACCGAACTAGCACATGTGAAACAATAAAACGAATGCAATAAGGCTGAAAGTCGCCTGGCCTGTCACGTGACTCTTGCTCCGCCTACTGCTCGAGTTTTATCTGCCTCCTGCACTCAGTCTGCCCGTGGCGTCTGTTCTAAGTAGTTGACGTTTTGTCTGTGCGTCGGAAAAATGTTGAGTGTACAGAAAGAACAGCGTGTTAACATCAAATTTCTTTTCAAACTTGGAAAATCTGCAAGTGAAACGTTTGTAATGTTGCAACAAGTGTACGGCGATGATTGTTTATCGCGAACACAAGTGTTTGAGTGGTTTAAACGATTTAAAGATGGCCGCGAAGACACAAGTGATGACGCTCGCACTGGCAGACCATTGTCAGCAAAAACTGATGCAAACATTGAAAAAATCGGTAAACTTGTTCGAGAAGATCGCCGTTTAACAATCAGAGCAATGTCTGAGTTGACAGGAATTGACAAGGAAAGTGTTAGGCAGATTCTTCATGAAAGTTTCAACATGCACAAAGTGTGTGCAAAAATGGTTCCAAAGTGTCTCACAATTGAACAGAAGGAACGCCGAAGAATGATTTGTTCTGACATCCTAGGAAACATTGAACGTGATCCCACCTTTTTACAAAATGTTATTACTTGTGATGAATCGTGGTTTTTTACTTACGATCCCGAAACCAAACGCCAATCGATGCATTGGAAATCTCCTGATTCTCCACGACAAAAAAAAGCACGAATGTCAAAATCGAAATTCAAGGCAATGATGATTGTTTTTTTTGATGTCAAAGGGATTGTACACATTGATTGGGTACCAGAGGGACAAACAGTGAATCAGCATTACTACATTAGCGTCCTGACTACCCTACGTGAGCGAGTACGGAGAAAACGGAACGATTTGTGGAAAAAAAAGACATGGATCCTGCACCAAGACAATGCCCCAGCTCACAATGCGTTGTTAGTGAAGACGTTTTTAGCCAATCACAACATTCCCATCTTAGACCATCTACCCTACTCACCTGATTTGGCCCCCTGTGATTTTTTTCTTTTCCCTAAAGTCGAGTCAGCTTTGAAAGGAACTAGATTCGAGAGTGTTGAAGCAGTAAAAGAAAAAGCGACGGAAGTAATGTATCGAAAATGATCTGCAGCATTGCTATGAACAGTGGACAATTCGTATGGAGCGGTGTGTAGACCGGGGAGGAGAGTACATTGAAGGAGATAACATCAAATTGTAAATAATGGAAAATAATTTTTTTTTATAGCATCAGTTCGGTTTTTTTCTAGCCACACTATAAATGTATTGTTTTAGACAATTGGAAGTTGGCGATCAAAAATTGCTTTGGTGAAATAACGCTTTCTGACAGTTATGCTTCAAACGGAAACTATATGAAAAGCTAACATTCGGAGATTTACTTGGTGATGACTGAAAAATAAACAAGTTATTTTGTCTTAGAGAAAATAAAAGCGAAGGAATGAACGGGGAAAACCAATTATTGGAGTAAAAATTGTTTAACTGTTGCGAAATCGCGGGTAAAAGCTAGTTATTAAATAATTGTCTTGATGAAAATATTTTAAATAAAATATGATTGGCGATCCGGATAACTGGAGTCCGGATAATTAGTGCTCCGGATAACTGGGGTCCGGATAATTAGTGCTCCGGATAATTGGAGTCCGGATAATTAGTGCTGCGAATGACTGGAGTCCGGATAATTAGTGCTCCGAATAACTGAAGTCCGGATAATTAGTGCTCCGGATAATTAAAGTCCGGATAATTAGTGCTGCGAATGACTGGAGTCCTGATAATTAGTGCTCCGGATAACTGGAGTTCGGGTAATTTGGGATCCGGATGATATAATTAAAATATTTTAAATAAAATATTTTGTAGAAACAATTTTTTTTTCATATAAGCAAATATTTCATCAAAAGTACCAAATATTATTAAAAGCTAAAATGTCCTTAATTTATAATTTTTTTTAAAAAATTTCACTTAACAAATCTGCAAATAATGTACAAATAAAAGATCTCTTTAAAACGATAACCGTTCGAAATACCTGTTATTAATTAATACTCCATTTAACATACATCAAAAACCAAATACTCGAGAAATCCACGCCAGGACCTCATTACATAATACGCTTTGTGTCGAAACCAAACCGACCCCACTTGGACAAATCAACCCAATTCATTAATCCATTTACGTCGCAGGAGACTGGAAAAGAGTATAAATTAACACGGGCTGACACCCATCTCAACGTTTAAAATCCGAACCCCCCCTCCAGCCAAACGAATACATAATTACAAGAAGAAAAGCGGACTTTCGAAGTACTCAATTCTGCCTTTGATTTGCATTCGTTCGCGATTTCAGTCGGACCCTCATTTGCTCGAATTGATTAGGGACGGATCAGACAGATGACCGTTTCTTTTCTGGAAAACCCCGGGCATCGCCCGGAGTGTGGTAACCCACACACTTTTTTCTTCGGAAGACGGGCGACTTGTTATGCGAGACCCGGTTTTTGAGGTTCGTTTAGGCTTAGCGGATTGTGCTGAACCCGGTTGCTCTGGGGCTGCTTTCTGGATCTTTGGAGTAAATTAGATTAGCGAATTTGGTTTTGTGTTTTTCTTTCTCGAAAGCAAGGTCACGTGTTTACCTTGACTATGTGCTTGCCCTATTTATTCTAATTAATGTAGTAGAACTCCAGTTGAAAGGGCAAATGAAGGAACCATTTTTGAAAAAATTATAATTTTTAGATTTTTTTTCTCAGCTAAATTTAGTTAGGTAGATACAGAGCAGTAAAAAAAAAATTCACTTATAATGGTTCGATTTCATTAAGAGAACCTAAATGCCAAATGTGCGAAAATGCGCCAATTTTGTTAACCTACCATCACAAAAAAAAATATAATTTTGATGTATATGAAAGCTTTATGGACGTATGCGTCTTCCCTCAAAATTGTATGGCTCTGCTAGATTTATTTAGGCAGATTCAGAGCAGCAAAAAATATATGTTTTACTTATAATGGTTCGATTTTATTAAGCGAACTTAAATGCCAAATGTGCAAATTTTGTTAACTTTCCATCACTAAAAAAAAATATAATTTTGATGTACATGAAAGCTTTAAGTACATATGCGTCTTCCCTCAAAATTGTATGTCTCTACTAGATTTATTTAGGCAGATACAGAGCAGCAAAAAATATATGTTTCACTTATAATGGTTCAATTTCATTAAGCGAACTTAAATGCCAAATGTGCGAAAACGCGCCAATTTTGTTAACCTGCCACCAAACACTAATCACGCTCATGGTCGATGAATAGGAAAAGGTCTCTTGCCAATTTTTTCCTTGGAGATAAATAGTGGATGTTCAACGGAAAACGACCCTTTTCTTCAAGATTGTTGTCAATGAAAAAGCTGTTTATCTAGGAAAGGGATTTTTGTCAGTTAACCTCTATTTCCCCTTCAAGTCCTTCAATATCCGGACTCCAGTTATCCAGACCGCCAATTATTCGGACTCCATTTATCCGGAATGCTTTGAGGAAAAAAACAGTAAAATCTGCATTTTAAAAGTTTCTTATAATAAAAATGTGCTGTAGTGCAGCGATGGCGGATAATCAGACGATGAGCCACTTTTATAAATTTTGTAAGTACAAAATATAAACAAAATTGTTTTCATAGTCATTAGATTACAATACATAATAAAGCAAAATTCATTTTTTTTACCAATAAATAATCTTTATTTCGTGAATTATCTAATTATTTGGATGTTCGATTATCTGAATGGGGTCTGGTCCCAATTGTTTCTGATAATTGAAGTTCTATTGTATACAAAAGGTACGGATAAATCAGTAATACTTATAACGTAAGAAGATTATACTTAAAAAAAAGTTTAAGAAGAATATGAAAAATTAATAATGAAGTATTATCAATGGAATTTTTATTTAATTTATTTAACTATATGTTATTTTGAAAGTTTTATAAATTTGCTTAAGATTTTTTTCAAAAGAAAACAAAAGTACAAACGATGTTTGTTTCTAATTCATAAAAAGATTGTTTATCGTCCATAAAGACTTTTATTACACAATTAAATATTAAAAAAAAATTCTGTACAAAAAAAAATACTAGCTTTATCAGATTTATATTAAAAATAAATGAATTTTCAAGTTTAAAAATTAAAAAATAAATATAAAATTAACCACAAATGAAATTACTGTGTTCAATTTTCTTTATTTTGAAAATACTGAAGTAATTTCACTTGAGCTTTTCATTACGCTCCATAATTAAAAAAATTCTTGAAATTGAAATTACTTCCTAGTCTTGTTTAATTACAACAGGTAAAAAAAACTTGGAAATAACTTTCTTGCAGTAATTACGATACGTATTAATATGGAGATTCACTTTAATAGCTTTCGTCACGCCTTTTCTATAGTGTCGTGCAACACCTGTGCTATCTACGCAAAAAGTCCTTAAAAGATCATTAAGAAGACATCTGATTATCGTTTACATACATTAGGGCTTTCTAACTTCCTGGTAAGGAATATTTGACCTTGGTAGAAATGATCTCATCATTGGAAATTAAAAAACTGCCTTAGAACTGTGACTATTTTGTTTCGTATCTTTAACGACGCCTAGTATTTTATGACGTTAATTTAGGCATACACGCGCTTGCTCATGTGTAGACTTGCTCATTCCCATATTTAATTACCTTTTGGACATTTTTTAAATATAAATGCACATGCATTAGTCTTTAATACGGGGTGGAACTCGGTGTCAGTCCGATGGGCCCATACCGATTCATTGGAGGTAACGCCGTGGCCACCGGAAATGTGATACCTGATATGGCTATTAGTCAGCCCATGCATTTAAACACATTTTGATTTTATATACTCACACTCATTTCCGTTATGTTTACGTTACAACATATATGGACTGTGTTATGCAACAATGTATCAACACCAGACACAATGTTCATTTTGAGAAAACTGGCTTGAACGATAACCACTGAATAGGAAAATACATGCTGCAACTATTCGCTGCAAGTCCGTTGTCTGCCTTGTATGTTATGTGCCGCTAATGATTTTTTTAGTATAGAAAGTGAAACTTTGGGCTTCTATTTACGTTAAAAAAGCAATTTAAAAACATGTGGATTGACACATTGTTGCGTAACACCGCTCATGTGATTATCCCCCCCTCCGCCCCCCTAAAAAAAATCAGCATTAAACCTTTATCAAAACTTCGTAAAATCTTTATAAAAATTGTATGTTTTTTTTAAAAAGTTTTTAATTTGCATTTATAAAACCTGGTATTTTTCCTACAAGAATTTCAACGCTGAATTTTTTGCCATTAAACCAGCATGAAACTTTTATTTTCACAAATTAAGTGAAGGTTTTATGCTGATTATTTATAGTTGGTCATACTCATATTAAGTTTGCTTTCAAAATCTGAATATAAATACATTTACGCGCGTACTCACAAGCACTCGCCACATGTTTACATATTACAGCATGCATGTTTGTGATCGTAAATGCTCCGAAGCTCATGTATAAATTTACTAGATATTTTTTTTTCACAAACATATATATGCCCACACACATTGACTTGGCATGAAATCGTAAACGTGCACGTATCTAAGTATGTCTTCATCTACCAAATTACAGCAGACGTCGGAGGTATGGCTACGTTTTGT
The DNA here is from genome assembly GCA_963932185.1 of Troglohyphantes excavatus. Taxonomy (NCBI): domain Eukaryota; kingdom Metazoa; phylum Arthropoda; class Arachnida; order Araneae; family Linyphiidae; genus Troglohyphantes; species Troglohyphantes excavatus. The sequence goes on along the minus strand of OZ010669.1, from coordinate 68,177,951 downwards.
ACAAATATTACGCTCTTAGCCATCAAAAACGCCTGCTAGCCATTGTTGTTCTTCTCGGCCTCCTTGATGAAGAGAAGGGAATGCTTTAGCAAGGTTCTTTTATATTTTTGTAGTATATATTATCGTATATCTTCAGTATTTTTACTTGTTTTTATATATTGAGTAACGATAAAGCTTCAATTTTAAATGAGTTTTCGGAAAATCTCGAGGGGCGAGGGTGGGATTGGGAGGAAAGGGGGGGGGGGGAGAAGGGCAATTGCCCTAAGTGCCGTATATCTAGATCCGCCACTGACTAAAAGTTATTATACATAAAGATATAAATACTGTAATTATGAGTTTATGCGTTTTCTAAGCCGTTCATTAAAAAAGTCAATAATCAACTTTTTAAGTACATCATGGCAACTGTAAAACCCATGTAAAAAATCAATTTGCAAATAACAACTTAGCTATCAGCAATAACACAACTTCATTACCAGCTATAACACGCTACGCAATTACATTTTTTTTGGTCTTCCACTCTCCATCGAAAAGCACTTACCGACGAGGAAACGTCTCTTACTACAAATAGCAGGAAAAACAAACAGAATCTAAAGGTGGAAAGGCCATTCTTAAAAATCTTATCTCTTCTAAACATCGACAACTCGGATCGTAGTCGCAATCAGAGGCTACTTGCTACCAGATCATGGAGATAGGGCACGTCCATGCTAAATAAGAATGAAGTAATTGTGGAAGTCCCGTTTAATGTTGCTGGCAGGTCAGACGGACAAACAAAGAGGTTTATGACAGTTGGGGATTTTACCAGGATCTAATAGTTCGTTAAATGAGATAACCTTTGCTTTTGATTGGACGAGTGTCGTTTGTGTAGGTGGATTGTTTTTCGTATGTTTAATTTGAGTGATGTTTTAAGTGATGGATACCATTCAAGTGATGGATGTATTTGACGGAGGAAGGCGTTTTTCTTGAAAACTCATTGCGTGAAAGTTGCTAAATACTTTTTTGAGAATTCTGGTGTTTGTTGTGAGGATGGCTGTTTTGAATTTAAATATATGGAAGGTTTCATCGTTGTGGACTGAAAAGGAGATGGTGTTTCTCTTAAGTTATGCTAATTCTTTATAATATTTTTGAATTTTAAACCTTTGCAATTAAGGATTGGGAGTTTAATCATGTTTATTTATATGCAGAAATGTGGCTTGTTGTAAATAGTTTCGAAATGGGAATTAATACTATTAACCTGTGAACTGTACACTTTTATAAGTTGGAAGACTCCCTAAAATAAGTTTTCACTATATCTTACTTTAAAAGAAATATTAAGGAGAAATGGGGGTGAAACTTAAATATACAGGGGCACTCCATCAAATAAGTTTTTGAACGCTAATTTTGTTAGCAAAAATGTATGGGTTACAATTTTGCAATCTAAATTCCTCATATAAAATAAAAAAAATCACACTGAATATGTTGCTAACTTCCTAAAAACATTGTACATAGTCATTTAAAAATCAAAATGCGGCAATAAAAAAGCTATTTCGAATTTTTATTTTCATAATTTTTTACTAAACAGTATTGAAATAGCCGATTGCATAACATAATTAATTATATAACAAACAACTTTTTATAAAATTCTATAAAAATAAATTAATTATATAAAAACAAAATATTTATATAAAACAAAACAATTGTATAAAAACTAAATAATTATATAAAACAAAATAACTATACAAAAATCAAATAATTATATAAAAACAAATAATTATATAAAAAATCGAATAATTATATAAAAAATCGAATAATTATATAAAAAATCGAATAATTATATAAAAAATCGAATAATTATATAAAAATTCGAATAATTATATAAAAACAAAATAATTATATAAGAACAAAATAATTATATAAGAACAAAATAATTATATAAAAAATAATTATGCAAACGCAAAATAATTATAATATAACAAAATATTTAAATAATTATATAAAAAAATAATTATACAAACACAAAATAGTTATATAAAACAAAATAATGATATAAAAACAAAATACTTATATATAACAAAAAAATGATATAAAAACATTTTTATATAATTATAACATAATTATATAATTACAACTTAATTATATAAAACAAAATAATGATATAAAAACAAAATACTTATATAAAACAAAAAAATGATATAAAAACATTTTTATATAATTATAACATAATTATATAATTACAACTTAATTATTTAATTATAAAATAATTATATATTTACAACATAATTATATAATTGTAACATAATTATATAATTATAACATAATTAAATAATTATAACATAATCTTATAATTATAACATAATCTTATAATTATAACATTATCTTATAATTATAACATAATCTTATAATTATAACATAATCATATAATTATAACATAATCAAATAATTATAAGATAATCATATAGAACATAATTAGATAAAAATTTAGTACTTAAAAACAATATTTAGCACGTAAATCTTAAATATCCAATATATGTATCGCAATGGGATGGGTTATCAAATGGAAGTGAAATCGTTCTTTGACGGAATGCCTCTCTATATTTAAGTTTAATTTACATGAAAAAAAATAAAAATATATACATATTATATAAAATGATTTCTCTCAAATCTGTCAATATGTTTGTGACTTACCAGCGAGCAGTAGCGACAGCATCCATAACCTCCACGGCCCTCCTTTCTCCTTCATCGTAAATGGTTCGGGTTCGTTTTCGTTTGTCGACTGCAAAAACAAATGAAATGATCAATAATCACGTTAATCAATAAAAAAATAATAGGAATTGACATTGTAGTTAATATCGAAGGTTTGTGTGATGTTTTGTTTAAGTTGACCTTAGAGATAGATGATATTTGGAATAGATTCGAAGATATTTTTGGATTATTTTCAATTTGTGGTTGAAACCATTTTCTCGTATAAGAAAGGATTTCGATACAAATAAGCGTAAGAATATATTAGAATTTTTCTATTTTTCTATATTTTACTTAAATATTTCTATTCAAACTTGTAAACTTATTATCAGAAACTTAAAAAATTAATTCATTAAACAATCCTTTTGACAAATTTATATCAGACTATAATTAAAAAAAATTAGTACTTATTAATTTCCAAGTATAAAAAAAATGCCATAAAGTATATGAAAGTAAAAGTTATATAAAGTATGAGGTCAAATACATCGAAAACTGCAAAATGTATCATTTTATTATATTAACATTTTATACTAATTTTAATTCGTTTTTTAAACTAATTTTGATTTTAAATTATGTTCAGAAATAATGTATTTATTTTGAAAAACCTGACAAAAAATGTACCTAGAAAACAAAATTTACCTAAAAAAATGTAAAAATTTTAGAAATTGAATTAAAAATTTTACATTATTATTGTTAAATATAAAAAAATGCATTATTAATTTGTCATTTGAAGTTTTTCAATTTTCGGAACCCATTCGTTGAACGTATAGCTAATATATCATATCGTTGTTGACAGAGCAAAAGATCGTATATCTAACCCTAGCGCTTTCCAGAAGAGCAAATATAACAATTGGCTTTTATAAGGATTCCATGATAGAATTTTTTTCATTTGGTTATATCTTTTTATTCGATTAGTTGATGATATTAGGGCTGATGACATTAAGAGTTTGGCCCCTGATGTTACAACATACAGCATTATAAAAAAAGGAGGATTTTTTTGACATACGGTCTGTTGTACTGTCAAAGACGATATGCAGGGCTGCAATTAAACGTTTTCTGACTTATGAAAAGCATTAATTTTCTTTTAAGGACATTTAATTTGACTTTTTTTTTGTAATATAATAAAAATGTGGATAACGCGAAAATTTTGTAATATCCATTCTAACAGAAACCCCTAAAGTATTGTTCTTCTTGATATATACCCACCTCTAAAATATAATCAACGCATAAAACATCTTTCAGCCAACACCGCTCTACCCAAAGGTAAAAAAAATGTTACATAATCCCCTGTTATCGAGCAAATCCCGGATTTACGACGATAAAACCCTCACAAAAGATGGCCACATTTACGACCTTACTGTTTGACTCTCTCCCCATGAAGTAAATGGGAGATGGCCACCGTTTAATGGCTAAGAGTGGCTCGGGTGATTCGCCAAAGATCGTTTAATGGCCAAGAGTGGCTCGGGTGACTCTCACCAAAGGTCGTTTATTGGCTAATAGTTGCTCGGGTGATTCGCCAAAGATCGTTTATTGGCTAATAGTTGCTCGGGTGCTTCCCCAAAGATCGTTTAATGGCTAATAGTAGCTCGGGTGACTCTCGCCAAAGGTCGTTTATTGGCTAATAGTTGCTCGGGTGATTCGCCAAAGATCGTTTATTGGCTAATAGTAGCTCGGGTGATTCGCCAAAAATCGTTTAATGGCCAAGAGTGGCTCGGGTGACTCTCGCCAAAGGTCGTTTATTGGCTAATAGTTGCTCGGGTGATTCGCCAAAGATCATTTATTGGCAAATAGTTGCTCGGGTGATTCGCCAAAGATCGTTTATTGGCTAATAGTAGCTCGGGTGATTCGCCAAAAATCGTTTAATGGCAAAGAGTGGCTCGGGTGACTCGCCAAAGATCGTTTAATGGCCAAGAGTGGTTCGGGTGACTCGCCAAAGGTCTTTTAATGGCCAAGAGTCCGAGCCACAGGTCGTTTAATGGCCAAGAGTGGCTCGGGTGTCTCGCCAAAGGTCGTTTAATGGCCAAGAGTGGCTCGGGTGACTCGCCAAAGGTCAAACGCTCCGCAGAGGATGCTTCGTTACTCCGCAAAGACGTGGTTTGCGGAGTATCATTTCTCTTCCGAAAACCCCTCTTTGTGCGGCTGTGGGATTTGGGTCAGGTGGCGATTTTGCTCCCTTAAATGTGTCAGGTGGCCACTTCCTCTCTGCTAGGGGAAAGTTGTGGTTAAAATTAATTTTCTTTTCATTTTCTCTGTCTCGACGAACGGGAACGGGTTTTTGTTTGTTTGTGTTTTTTGCGATTCGGACTTTTTTTGTTGTTCTTACTTCTTTTATTTGATCAATTGAGTCGGCGCTGGAGATCGCGTCGTCAGAAGTCTTTTAGAAAATGGGGCTTTGAACACCTCGCTCTGTAATTATGATTGTTTATTTATTCACGCTGTGTGGATGGTTGTTAAAAATCCTTATTTCAATGATGCGAGGGAGTGATTTAGGGACAGTTATCACAATGGGTATTATGATGATTCGTACAATGTAAAAAAAAGTACTAAGAAATGAGTACATCAACATACTCGCTTTTCTTTGGGCACAATTACATCGTAAATGAGCGATGACGTATTCAATTTCAAGTAATCGTACTTTCTCAGATATGAGTTGTGTAATTTAATATTGCTAATCTCAGCTTCTGTTCAAGCCATCTTAACAAAGAGATCTGAGAAATTTAAAATAGTTGTTCAAAAGAAGATGATTTTCTACATCATTTGATGTCGATTGCTTCAATGGAAACTGAGTTATTACAACTCAATTATCTTTTTTTGGGCACACCTTTTTTAACATTTCTTCTGTTTAAAACTCTTTCATGTCGCCCTGGTAGTACGGCGGATAAGGCACTGAACTGTGGTGTATGAGGATCTCGGTTAAAATAGTATATATTTTAAATGCGGTGTTTAATAAATGGAATAAATTGCTTATAATTATGTTAATTCTAGAGGTTGGTAGTTTAAGAAAAATACTTGGATTTACATTTTTATATTCTTGGAAGGTATCACTGCATCATCCTGGCTGGGATTTGAATCTATAGTTGATTTTTATCGATATAGTATCATATTTGTATTTTTACAAAGTAAAAAAGGTACAAAAAATGAGTACCTGAACATACTAGCACGTGCTTTTCTTCGAGCACAATTGCATCGTAAACGAGGGACGACGAACACAAATTTAAGTAATCGTACTGTCTCAAAATGAACAGTGTGATTTAATATGGCTAATCTCAGCTTTCTTTCAAGCCATCTTAACAAAGCGAGCTGACAAACTTAAATAGTTGTTCAGTTTTCTACATGATTTGATGTCGATTGCTTCAATGGAAACTGAGTTATTACAATTCAATGATCTTATTTCCTATTCTATTGACACACATTTAAAAGAAAATTCTGTTTATAACTTCTTCAGGTCACTCTGGTAGTACAACGGCCATGGACTGCGGTGCCTGAGGATATGGGTTCGATTCCCGGTAAGTCTTGGTTGTAATTCTAGATATTTATTGAAAGTTATTTATGAAGGCAGCCTATGCAGGCAAGCAACTGCTCATTTTTATTCATTTGTAAGTACATGTCATTTTCAAAAATGAAACATGTATTCGAAGCTATGATAAGCAACGAATGTAATAAAAAATGAGTACATTTTACTTATTTTTGAGTACCTATTTTTATCAGTGTATAAATTGGGATTTGGTGGAATAACGTTTAAATAATTTCATTCCACCAATTTAACTTAGTATTGATAAAATTTAACATTACATTACTATAAATTTTCTTTGTTGTCAGATAAATATAACAATCGTCGTTTTTATAACATTATACAAAATTATAGAGAAAGTTAAGTTAATAATTTCTTAAGAAATTACTTTAGCTTTATATACTAAATAACATTTTCAGAAAAAAAAAATACAAAAATTTTGTGACTTTTATATATTAAAAAAAACACCCTTTATCTTTTGATATGGAAAAACACTTTTAATTAAAACTAAAAATATATATAACGCCTACAGATCACAACCAGAAATTCAAATGGGTGATGTATAAAAAAGACGTTTGGACAAGTGAAATAAAAAAAAAACCCTTCTCAATGTAACATCATCAACGAATAGCCCGAAGAAGTCTCGAAAGAAAAAATGAATTTGTATTCCGTTCTCGAAGTCATCTTTCGTTTTGGCATCATAAAAACGCATATTAAGAAATAGATGGAATGAATGAAACAAAAATACAGGATCGCCCCACGCCAAATATCAAGGGTGTGCCTGTCAGCCCACATTGGCGCCAAGTTCATTTTTTTGTTGCTACTTATGGATCAAGAAGGCTTCAAGAAAGTAATGAGATTCCGAACGTTTCTCAATAGGCTCTCGATAAAAGGGAGTAAAATAAGTTTATGCAGCTTCAAAGCAATATCCGTTTAATTGAACTTGGATTGTTCTTAAATTTATACTTTTAAATTTATCACATATATTTGTATCATTTAAAATTTTTGTATGTATTTAAATACTTACATTATTAAAAATATGTGTTAGGAATATATAATTAAATATTTTATTATAAATTTCCTATACAACGATTTTCAGAGTTTTAGTTTGTAATTTGAGATATCTCTGGTTAATACATCTGGTTTTCTTGTTGAATGTTATTTTAATTCATTAAATAACTAAGCGCAAATTAATTGAATGTTTTATTTAATGTTTATAAAGGTACTGTGACTGCTTCCCTTTATTCACATTTTAGAAAAGGTACTTAAAAATGAGTATCTAAACCTACTCGATTTTCTGTAAGTATAATTGCATCGTAAACGCGTGTATGGCATACTCAAATGTATGTCATACATGAGTAACCATACTTTTTCAAGAAGTAACAATGTGATTTAATATTTCTGATCTTAGCTTCTGTTCAAGCGATTTTAATGAAACCTGACAATTAATGAAACCTGACAAACTTAAAAAGTATTTCAGAAGGTGATTTTCTACATTATTTTATGTCGATTACTTAAATAGAAATTTAGTTACTACAACTCAATTATCTTACTTCCCATTCTTTGACACACCTTTTTTATAAATATTTCTTCTGTGTATAACTTCTTAATGTCTCCCTGGTAATGAGTTTAACGGTTATGATACTGGACTGCGGTGCTGTGGACCTGGGTTCGATCCCCGGTAAGGCTTGGTTGTAAATATAGATGTTTATTGAAAGTGATTTATGAAGGCAGCCTATGTAGGCAAGCATCTATTTATTGTTATAATTTTTGAGTAATATGTCTTTTTCGAAATTGAAATTAACTGTATTTGAGCTTGGTATGCATTGAATGTAATCCAAATGAGTACATTTTACTTTTTATATATATATATATATATATATATATATATATACTGGTATTCTGAGTCATAGGCGAAGGTTCTGCTCTCTATAGCTTCTCCTTGTAACCTTCTCTTGCCGCAATCAATTACACATTATAGTTATTGTTTAGTTTAAAATATTTCATTTACTAACATTTGTTTGAGGGAAATAGGTGGCGTGAGAAAAATTCTCACGCGCGAGTTCTCAGGTCACTCATTTTGACCCGAGTTCTGGAAGGTTAATTAAATAAACCAACCTTGGATTGTGCCTCTCAGACACAACGTGATCTCTGCAGGGTTAAACGATCATATTCCGTGTTTCAAACTTCACATTTATTAAACTGCAAGATGTATTTCACGTCCCCTTAATTAAAAACTAATCTCTCACTTCACAACGTCTAAATATTAGATAGAAATGTCACAAAAACCTACAGGGGCTGGATAGCCCAGTGGATGAAGGCGTCAGCTGGGAATCGAAGAGTTCCCGGTTCGATCCTGTGCGACGGACTTGACTAACAAAAGTAAAAAAGTAGTGATCTTGTGATCGTAGGACTGCCAGATTCACTACAAAATACTAGGAATGTCGTTCAGAACATCCACAGAGCCCCAGTTCTCAGTTGGTAAGGCGTTCAGCTACTAATCAGAGGATTGGTGGTTCGAATCCGGGAAATGGACTTGACATAGAAAAGTAAAAAAGTAGTGATCTTGCGATCGGAGGGTTGCCAGCTTCGCTACAAAAATACTAGAAAGTCGTCCAGAATTTCCAACAAATTATACTGGCGTGTATACGGGTCTGGTGCACGATACATCTGATGGGGGTCCAAAGTCCCGACGTCTATTGAAGGCGTCGGGTGCCAGTTCAGGTGTTTCCTCGTCATCTGACCATGGTTCTAAAATAACGAGGTGCACTATGAATGTGTGTGTGAATGTGTATGTGTTCCCGGGTCTTTCCTTCGAGATTGACCCCGAACCGTCGCCAATAGCCCACAGTGCAGCTCTAGTGCGACGTTAATTAACAAAACCAAACCAAACCAAACCAGAACATCCACAAAAATGATCGGCGTGTATACGGGACTGGTGCGCGATAAATCTGATCGGGGTCCAAAGTCCCGACGTCTATTGAAGGCGTTGGGTGCCAGTTCAGGTGTTTCCTCGTCATCTGACCATGGTTCTAAAATAACGAGGTGCATGTATGAATGTGTGTGTGAATGTGTATGTGTTCCCGGGTCTCTTTCCTTTTCGAGATAGACCTCGAACAGTCACCAATAGTCCACTGTGCAGCTCTAGTGCGACGTTAATTAACCAAACCAAACCACTCCTTTGAGATATACTCCGAACCGTCGCCAATAGTCCCCTGTGCAGCTCTAGTGCGACGTTAATTAACCAAACCAAACCAAACCACTCCTTTGAGATATACTCCGAACCGTCGCCAATAGTCCGCTGTGCAGCTCTAGTGCGACGTTATTTAACCCAAACCAAACCACAAAAACCTACAACACAATCCAAGCCCTATGACCAACCAAAAACCAACACACCGATTCGTGTCTCTCAGTTAACAAAACAAGTAGCCACGGGGTGAATGGTGGCAATCACCCACCCTCACATCGAAAGCTGAGCTGGCAAGGAATAGAGGTTAAAGAGTGCCCACCTTTCCCGTACAGCAGCAGGTTAGTTAACCTTGATCGCCCACCAAGTACTGATCCGACCCAACCCCGAGATCTTTCCTTGAGGAGAGTGACAGTAAAAGCTGAACGGCGCGTATAAATATTGTGACGCACGCTCCTTTCCCGCGGTGAAAGGAAAACAGAGGAGTCTCGCTTCCCACTGTTGATGACGACGGTTTATCCACCTTTCTGGGATGAGAGGAGGGAAAACCTCAACTTTGAAGAGGTGGGAGAGTCCGATGGGGATTTTCGACTTGTTGAAATAGTATTATGTCATAGGGTGATTTGTTTTGGTTAATTAACGTCGCACTATAGCTGCACATTGGGCTATTGGCAACGGTTCGGGGCCTATCTCGAAAGCAAAACCCGGTTTGGTTTGGTTAAAGACGTCGTACAAGAGCTGCAAAGTGGGCTAATAGCGAAGGTTCGTGGCCTATCTCAAAGGAAAAACCTGGTTTGGTTAAAAAACGTCGTACTAGAGCTGCACAGTTGGCTATTGGCGACGGTTCGGGGCCTATCTCGAAGGATAGACCCGGGAACGATGCGTCATATTTTTGAACCATGGTCAGATGACGAGGATAATACCTGACCTGGCATCCGACGCAACCGAAATAGGCGTCAGGACATTGGATCGAACAATCAACAAATACGAACTCGGTATATTTTCTATAGAAATCGGTGTATTTTCCATATTTTCTATAGATGATAGTATATTTTCTATAGAACTCGGTATATTTTCCATATTGTCTATAAAAATCTGTATATTTTCTATAGAACACGGTATATTTTCTATAGAACACGCGTCTATTTTTTTTTATTTTCTATAGAAATCTGTTTATTTTTTATAGAACACGGTATATTTTCTATAGAACTCGCGTCTATTTTTTTTTATTTTCTATTGAACTTGGCATATTTCTATAGAACTCGTGTATATTTTTTTATTTTCTATAGAACGCGAATATTTTCTATAAAACTCGTATATTTTCTATAAAACTCGTATATTTTCTATATAACTCGGTATATTTTCTATTAAACTAGGTATATTTTCTATATTTTCAATAGAACTCGGTATATTTTCTATAGAACTTTTCTATAGAAAATATAGAAAAAATACCTGTTTTCTATATTTTCTATAGAACTTGGTATATGTTCTATAGAACTCTTATATTTTCTATAGAACTCTTATATTTTCTATAGAACTCTTATATTTTCTATAGAACTCTTATATTTTCTATTGAACTCGGTATATTTTCTATAGAAATCGGTATATTTTATATATTTTCTATAGAAATCGGTATATTTTATATATTTTCCATAGAACTCGGTATATTAAAGAAATGCCATAGGTGGAGTGTTTGTTTCCACTTGAACTTGATTATCTTCTATGATTAATAGGAGGAAATCCCGCAAGTTCCTTTAAAATTAATTGGGAGAGTGCGATTGCGTGTAGGGTCAATTTTCTGCTCGTTGAATTAATACTATTATCTCATTTAATAACAGATGCCGTAGAAAATTGTTTATTTATGTTGATAAAATCAGTTTAGCGCTTTTACTAGCAATTACTTTACTATAAATAAACTTTATGAAGTTATAGTGACATATATAAATTCTGGTTAAAATCTTTATGAATATTTATGTAATATTTATCTTAGTAAATTCCAAAAGATCAGAAAAAAATAAATAATTTATTCCGGTTGATAGTTTATATTTTACTATGATAATTGAGCGAACGATGGAAAATTATTTTTAAGGGCGGAATTTCATTTTTTGATAATTATTACTCTAATAAATGGTATAATTCAAATAATGATCTAAGTATGTTGTATATAGAAAAGTTAAATTGAAGATTTGTTAAGAAAACAGTTATAAATATAATTATTAAAAAATAATCTTTGTTGTGTTTTTATAATATAGTATCGAAATTGAAAACGGATTTTGATATTTTTTGAATTTTTTTTTATTTTGATAACAAAACTTTAATGTTTTAAAGAAAAAAGAGATGGTAATTTTTCGTAACAAAATGTAATTAATTTTTAAAACCTTTTAAGAACACGCATTGCGGTTAAACTTTAAATAAATAATATTTCAAGAAATGCAATAGTTTAACTGTCTTTTCTTAGAAATATAATTAATAATAATAGTAAGGAAATAATTTATAAAACTAATTTTTAATTTAAATACGAATTTTTTTCAAATGTGAGTAATGAAATGGATTGTAAAATTATGAAAAAAAATAGTAATAGTATTATTAATGAGGTCGCTCAATTAAATATATTTATATAGCTTAGTAAAATAAATTACTCCAGATATTATTAAAATAAATAACATATTTGTTTGTTACAGCGAATAATATATATATATATATATATATATATATATATATATATATATATATATATATATATATATATATATATATATATATATATATATATATATATATATATATATATATATATATATATATATATATATATAATTGCTGAAATATTTAAATAAATACTTAGACTGAAGCCTTTTTATTGGAAAACCGCATTAAAGTAGTTCAAATAATTATATGGTATTTGTTTTAAATGCAAACCAATAATTTATCCATAATTGTCATCATGCGATGTGCTTATTATTAACTAATTTTGAAGGAAACGAGGGAAATATAATAATATTTATCTTTATTTTTCTAATTTAGAACTTTTTAATTAAAAACTTTATAATTAAAAACTTTATAATTAAAATAATTTTTTTAAACATAAAACCATTAAGCTATTGAGCACAAAATAAATGAGTTTACAAATAAGGATATTGTAGATTAAAAAAAAGATATAACGTACTTTTCTCAAATTTTCATAAACATATAATTATTTTTCCAAAAACATTAATTTAAATGTGTGAGGGTTACACTTGGGCACCTTTTGAAAAGAAATATCCGGTTATCCGGCATTTAAATATCCGGAATTCTCCATTAACCGAACCGTTTAAAAAAAATATCGTCTGATTTCGAAAACTATTTATGTTAAATAGAGAAAAATCCACTTTTCAAAAAATTAAGGAAAAAATCGGTTATGTGGCTGTTATATATATTTGGAAATATCGATTAACCGGACTTTTAGTTAACAATTTATCCAATTTAAATATATTTTCATTGTTGAATAAAGATTATACAACTATGACATTTTGCTTACCCGGTATCGATTAGCATAGATAGGAATTGTTTTACAATGTACATTGTTGAGACAATATAGTTTTGTTTACATGATATTTATTAAACTGGATCCGGGACGTGGAAAAATGCGAGCACCAATTTAATTTTGCTGTTGAATAATAGCAGGGCGCAAAGCCCCTTGCTAATATAAGAACTAGAGAAGGAAAAAATGAAATAATCTTAAAAAAAAAAAAGAATACCGACCTTAAAAAAAAATGTTTAAATAAGTGAAAAATAATTTTTAATTTTACGAACAAGTTGAAAAATTGAAATATTTATTATCAGTTTTACACTTATTGCAACTTTTTGAAGTTGGTTCCAACTCACAAAAAACATACCTAAATTATGGCGCCGATTTTAAAAAAAAGTTGTAATAATTATAAAATTGATATTAAATAATTCAATTTCTTCAACTTGTTTGTAAATTAAAAAAACATATTTAAATTTTTAGCTAATTTTTATAAAGTCGATTTGCCTTTTTTTTAAAGATTATTTTGTGACAGGATATTGATCAAAACTTATAATTATCATTAATATAACCATAAAAATAATTTCAACTCTACACTTCTCTATTTCCATTAGAACATGGATTTATATCCGTAATTGGTGTGTACAGGAAAAGTCGAAAAAGGATTTATACCACCCTATTGTTAATGATAAGTAAATAAAGTGGGTGCGCATTTCATCATACGTGGGCTAAAAAAGAGCAAATTACGTAATTGAAAAGAAATCATCCCACTATTGGCACAGGCCGAAACAAAAGACTCAAGGAAAAACAAAATGGCTGAAGGCTTATTGGGACGACCAACAGAGCAAAGTTTTTTTTGAATCGATTACATATTCGAATCGCGTTAGCGGTTACCTATCGATTATTCAAACTTGTCTCGTCTCGTTTTATTTTGGTGTTCCTTTTGAAGATGCGCTTCTTTTTATTGACGGTGATAAACAACATATAAAATAGCTTTCCGAACATTTTAGGAGATTCGGCAGAATTGAATGGTCAGTGTTTTATATTTAGAATGTAGAGATGTTCTCATGATTGATGGTACGGAAGTGTTTCTAATTTTAAAGAAAGATTGGAACAAAAATAGGTTTTTTATTTTGTTGTAAGAAATATTGTAGGAAATTAATAAGCAATTCTTTTGTTGAAGTGCCGAAAAATATTTTGACATGTTTTTGCAATAAATAAAATGTTCCTGAATGTGCTTTAAACTTCCTACTTCGAGCAAAAAAAACTATATTTATTATTATGTAATAATAAAATATTTTTAAGTACTTGAGGAAGGTTATACTTGTATTTTCAAGTAATGTTTAACAATGTATATTCAATGTCATTTGTGATAGTAGCAGTAAAATATATTCTTATAGTATTGTTTTGCAATATATTCCTAACATAGTGCTTCTACTAATTTATACGAATTTTAAACTATTCTTTAGCGAAGGTCAACAGGAATTTCGAAAGTTCATCTCAGAATTTCTTGCACAATCAGGTTATCTAACTTATCGACACAATGATACTTGTGAACAAGCATAAGGTCGCTTAAGATGACTTCAGATTGTAGAAGTGTTTCCATTCTCATTTATTATTCAGAAGTTAGATAACAAATATGTGTTGGGACACCAGCGTTTCCGCAATGGAAAATATGAACTTAACGGAAATATTTCAATGATAATGAAATGAGATTTTCACGCTTGAAAACTATTTACATTTTCCCTTTTTTTTTGTGCGATTACTTCAATTAGGTTGTCTAGGACATTAAAAATTAAAATTTATTCGGTGCCAACCATTACTTTACTATCAAGACGATAAATAATACTTAAAACTTTCGTAGCATTGATTGGTTATAAACTGAACTACTATTTTGTAGGAAATAGCGGATAAAATCGTTAGCAACTAAAATTTAACGTAAAATTAAAACATAAAAAGCATCCAAAGTTTTCATGATATAGAATCATTATCTTTGGTATAAATTGACAAAGGGCCATAAGATGTAAGATACACCATCTAGAAAAAATACTGTGATCTTTTAAATCCGAAATTAGAATTTTTTTAAAGAAAGCAAATGCATTTTACACTTAATAATTACAAAATATATTGGTACAGATGTAGTATAGGACATTTGGTTCTCGAGTTTTTTTGGCGTGTTTTATAGGGGCGATAAATTTATAGTATGGCAACCCCACCTGACATTGTTGGTATATTCCGAATCTTGTGGCGACTTTCAATCTGGCAACCCTATGACGTCATAGCGCTGCTTAACGGCAATTTTTCGTCGCCAAAAACAAAAACGCGCCAAATGTCCTATACTACATCTGTTCCAATATATTAAGTTAATTAATTAGTATAGTTCAGTTAGTATATACTATTAGTCTAAATTTTTTATGTTTTTGTCCAATTAAGTCTGCATATTTTACACATCTGCATATTCTGTTATCTGGCAGTTCAAATATATGTTCCATTCAAATTATAATATATAAATGAACAATTAATTCGAATGTATGATGTTTTACGGTTTTAAATCTAACGGATAATCGAATATTATTATTCAATGATAAGTGGTTCTTATCTTATTTACATGGTTCTTGTTTTTAAAAGTTTTTCGATGCGATCTCTTACGCAAGATGTTAAGATACTACTGTAAATTCTTTGTCTTAAGAATATATATTTTAATATTATTGATTGGTTTGATTGTACAATATTTTTACGGTTTCAATTCTTACGGATAATCGAATGTTATTCTCCAATTAACAATGTTACAGGTGGTTCATTTCTAACACAAATCCTAAATTAACTACTACAAATTCTTTGTTTTAAGAAATACATTTAACAAGTTCCGACTGGTACAAATATTCAAAATGTTTACGATTTCGAATATATCGGATAATCGAATATTATTCTAAAAAAATTAATATATGTTACATAAGACTTAAATTATCTTCCACATGTTCATCATTTTAAGAAATACATTTAATAATTACGATCGTTTGCATTTTTCGATAATTCTACATTTTTATTTCTAACGGATAATTGAATATTGTTATATAATTGCAAGGGCAATACGTAGTTCAACTCATACACAAGACCCTACTAATTACGACACATTCTTAAAAAAGTAGATTTCAAAATATGCAATTGGTTCGAATATCCGATCGTTTCACGGTTTCAAATCTAACGGATAATCGAATATTATTCGGAGAAGACCAGAGTAACCCATAGTTAATCTCATACACAAGACTTATAATTAAGACACATTCTTTTTTCTATTAAAAATATATTTCAAAATATTTAATTGGTTCGAATATATGATAGTTTTACGGTTTCAACTTGTGACGGATAATCAAATATTATTCTGGAAAGACCAGATTTACCTATAGTTCATCTCTTACTCAAGACCTAAACAAAACCACTACACATTCTTTATCTTAAGAAATACATTTCAAAATATCATATCTAATTGGTTCGAATATTCGACAGTTTCACGGTTTCAATTTTAACGGATAATCGAATATTATTCCGGGAAGACCAGAGTAACACATAGTTCATCTCTTACTCAAGACCCGTATAATTACGACGCATTCATTCTCGTAAGAAATAAATTTCAAAATATATACGGGTCCGAATACCCGCCAGTTTCACGGTTTCAACTCTAACGGATAATCGAATATTATTCTGGGAAGATCCATTATATAATTTGAATTGATATGAACAGAGTAACACACAGTTCATTTCTTACTCAAGACCTAAACAAAGCCACTACACATTCTTTGTCTCAAGAAACACATTCCGAAATATCTAATTGGTTCGAATATCCGATAGTTTCAACTTCTAACGGATAATCGAATATTATTCTGGGATCTATCTCTATTCAATCTATCTCTCTCAAGAACTAAATAAAACCACCACACATTCTTTGTCTTCAGAAACACGTTCCAAAATATAGAACTGGTTCGAATATCCAACATTTTCACGGTTTCAACTTCTAACGGATAATCGAATATTATTCCGGGATCTATCTTTTCTTACTCAAGACCTAAATAAAACCACCACACATTTTTGTCTCAAGAAACACATTCCAAAATATCTAATTGGTTCGAATATCCGACAACTTCACGGTTTCAACTTCTAACGGATAATCGAATATTATTCTGGGATCTATCTCCACTTACTCAAGAACTAAATAAAACCACCACACATTCTTTGTCTTCAGAAACACGTTCCAAAATATAGAACTGGTTCGAATATCCAACATTTTCACGGTTTCAACTTCTAACGGATAATCGAATATTATTCCGGGATCTATCTTCTCTTACTCAAGAACTAAATAAAACCACCACACGTTCTTTGTCTTAAGAAATACTTTACGAAATATCTAATCGGTTTGAATATCCGACAGTTACAACTTCTAACGGATAATCGAATATTATTTTGGGACCTATCTTCTCTTCAAAACACAAATAAAACCACCACACAATCTTTGTCTTAAAAAATACATTCCAAAATATGTAATTGGAATACCCGATAGCTTCACGGTTTCATCTTCTAACGGATAATCGAATATTATTCTGGGATCTATCTCCACTTACTCAAGACCTAAATAAAACCACGACACATTCTTTGTCTCAAGAAACAGCAGACATTAAGGCGAAGAAGAACACTCAGGAAGTATCCGTTGCCGAGCTAAAACAGCGCAATTTCCATAACCCCCTTCGAGGCGAGGTCAGGTGACCTTTAATGGTTTGGTTGCGAATGAGAAAGCTCGTGTATAAAAGAACGATCAGACGATTTAGGAAGTGTGCGGCACGTAAGGGTGGGAAATTGTTATGCCGGGCGTATCATCTTATCGTTTGGTTGATTGTGAGAGGGGGGAAGTTGCCCTCCAGAGTCGGATGGGATGATTAACTAAAGGCTTGAAGAGGAAATGGGGTTTTGAGGGGATTGTATAAGTTAGTATTGATTTTAAAATGGGTTTTGGTGTATCGTAAGTGTAAAATAACAATTGGGAAATCCCAGTAATTTAATTTAAGTTGAAATGTTTATTGAAAAGGTTTGTTGAGTGGCATACATGTAGTTTTAATATTACTTGTGTGTATGATGTTAATTTTTAATTACCAAATTTAAAGGATTTACAAACAAATACAAATGAGCCGTCTAGTTTTTTCGTATCAAGTTTTAAACTTTTTAGGCAAAACTTTTTTAAGTTTCAAAACCCTCAAATAGATTACTTTGAAATTTAATAGGTAATAGAAACACACCTTTCTCCCTATTTTCCCAAAAAAGTGTCACTTTAAATGATCAAAATAACTAGTAACTATTCAGTAAAATAAAGGATATTAAAATATAATTTTCTTTCAATTGGATATACTTTTTCATTAAGAACACATATTTCATATTTTTATTGTTTAAATACAAGAATGTTTGCATAAAATAACACGTTTAATAGAATGATAAAAAAGTAACCTAATGAATAATATTTCAGAGTATTGAATATATTTGAATTTAAAGATTTTTTATCGAAAATAAATATGTTTATTATTTATATTTACGATGTATTTCAATGACAGTTTGAATGTAGAACGCGATCTGTGTGTGTTAAACGACATTTATATTGAAATGGAAATCTATTAAATGGAATGAAATACTCTAATTACGGATAGAATAAGTCATACTACCTATTACCTATTTTCATACTACTATTTTTTATACATAATCTTTGTCGAACAAACAAAAACTAACACTTCATTCTTGACAAATAATTTTTTAAGAAACTAATTTTTATTGCAAAAAATAAAACATACTAAATTATAAAATAACTTGTACACTGACGAGTACATAAAACGGTACATAAAACGTTATTATGTATCCATATATGTGTCCCGTATAAAATTTCGTAATTATTAATATCTAAAAAAACTAAATTTTAGTCGGCATTTAAACCATAAAATTATATTCTAGAAGACGTCTCACATATGTATTTAGTATAACACCGGGAGACACGTGGCTTTTGAAAACAAGATGTTTGGTTGTAATAACTAAAATTTAAGAACGGTATATTGAGATATTTTAAAGGAATGATAGCTCTCTGACGCTCAAGGCCGTATATATACGTCTAAGAATCTCATTTATTTTAGCAATATGCAAATTCATAAAATATCCTTTTTTTCAGTATTTTTCAAATTTAAAGTATTGAGGTACAACTTATAAGCTGTTACTTTACAATTAATTAAAAAAATTAAATATTTTAAAATAGCATGCTCAGGAAAAATTATTGAAATTTCCGAGCAGTGAAAACAATTTTACAATTGCAAAAATCGCGTGAGCATCATGGTTAATTTAATCATTGAGAAGAAGTACTAGTCCAATTGAAATAAGTTGGGCTTGTAAATGTTCTTTTCTCAACAATTCAGTTATAATTTTTGTGAACTTCGCAATTGGTAAACCACACAATTTCGTGTTAAAATCGAACTCGCATAAAATAATACACTGTTAAAAATTTCAGTTCACCGATGTACCATATATTGGTGCAAAACAGAGGTCTGCAGCAAATTACACCATATTATGGTGGAATCTAAGTAGAACCAAACCTCTTTTATTGAAAAGAACGAAAGTTTCACCGATAATTGGTTGAACCTCTTTAACTGCAACCGAAATTTTCGCTGTCGCTACATATACAAGCGAGAAATCTCCTCCAAGAAAGACAACGACGAACAAGGGCCTCCTTGTCCCAGTGGATAAAGGCGTTCAGCTATGAATCAGAGGATTCCTAGTTTGAGCCTGATCGGTGGACTTGACACAAAGAAAAGTAAAAAGTTGTCATCTTGCGATAGGAGGGTTACTAATTTCGCTACAAAAATACTAATACTAAGAAAACTCGAAATTTGAGTTTTATGCAACATTATGAGTTTTTGTGCAAGCTTTCACCACTAAATAGTATCCGTGGTAGCACCGTAAAATGGCAAAGCCAAGCACCCCAAATGTTTGTTGCAGCTAAATGGGTACAAAAGTTTGGTGCAAGACCGTAATAATTTTAACAGTGTACTTAAAATTGTATTTTATGCATTAGTTTTGTATTGATGAACAACATTTTCGCAACAAAAAATTTTCCTTTAAAATTTTCGACGTACTATTCAGGGTACTTTGGGAATGAATTATGGAGAGAGGCTTAGAATTCTAAATATGTATACACTCGAGGAGAGAAGGATTAGAGGGGATCTTATTCAGTTATTCCAATTTATCAAATTGGGTGATGTGGCGGGATTGGAATTTAATATTGCAAATGTGACAAGAGGTCATGGATTCAAATCACAGATTAACCGGGACGTTAGAAAGTATTATTTTTTTAATAGGGTTATAGACGAATGGAATAGTTTGCCTGAGTATATTGTTAATTCTTCAGGAGTGGGTAGTTTTAGAAAGCAATTGGTTCGGCATTGGGGAATCGCGAAGATGATAGATTGACAGGACCAACCTTGCTGGGCCTAGAGCCTGTAGTTGGTCGACATTATTTGTATTTGTACTATGCGACATTATTTATTTGTTCAGATTTGTAACTTTTAACTCCCCCCAAACCCAGCGTAGATGCCCACTTTGTCAAAGGGGGGAGCCCAGTGGATAACGGTGTCGGCTGTGAATCAAAGGATTCACGGTTCGAACCTGTGCGAGGACTAGACTAAAGAATAGTAAAAATGTAGTGATATTGCGATCGGAGGGTTGCCAACTTCGCTACCAAAATACTAGAATGTCGTCCATAACATCCACAAAAATTATCGGCGTGTACACGGGACTGGTGCACGATAAATCTGATCGGGGTCCAAAGTCCCGACGTCTATTAAAGGCGTTGGGTGCCAGCTCAGGTAATGTCCTCGTCATCTAACCACGGTTCAAAAATACGAGGCATCGTTCTTGGGCCTTTCCTTTGAGATAGGCCCCGAACCGTCACCAATAGCCCACTGTGCAGCTCTAGTGCGACGTTAATTAACCAACCAACTTTGTCAAATCCCTCGAAAAAAACTTTAAACTTGAGTAAAAAAACCACACTAACCCTCGCCACTTGTCTTACGCAATCTCAAAAGTAAAACCATCCAAACCTCCTTAACCTTTCTTCCACAACTCCACGGGCCAAACGACAGCGAAATCGCGTTCTGTAAAACTCTTTTCCCTGCAAGGCATCTTTGTGCAACTGGGTTAACACAGAAACGACCGCAGGGGGAACTTCGGTCCAGCTTTCTGATGCATGGACATCGCAGTGCAAGGTTAGGTCTCCATTTGGTGAAGATGGTCTTTTTTCGGGCCAAACATTGCGCTCAAGCTGATTAATAACCGTTTTTTTCAAGCTTATCGTGAAGGGTGAATTTTGTGTGGTTAGTTTTCGGTGTGGATGGCCCGGAGGTTGCGTTATTAATCTTCCGGATAAGGAAATTGGATATTCATCAAGAGTGTTTATAAAAGGTGATTTAGATAAAATGGATCCAGTCATCGGTTTAATGAATAGATTGGTTTTTATTGATTCGACGCTATTGAACCGCAAGTGTGTAATGAGGAAAGAAGTATTTCTATTGATAGTGAAAGTTTGTTGAATTTTGATGAAGCGTTCTTTTATGCAATTGATTTACCTGTTCGAATCGTGTATTGATGTTAATTGCTTCAAGGATTTTTTATTTATTTATTTGTGTTTGATTAAACATTCACGTGATGGAAGAGTTTCGAACTCTAAATATAAATGATATTTCTACGTTGTAGAACACATTTTAAATTGCTTTAATAACGAATAAAGTACAGTGCGATCCATAATCAATGTTATTTATTAACTTTTATAAATAATTTTATTAAAAAAGAAATCGGGAATTTTTTTAAATGAAGAAATAATATTGGATTTCAAATTAAAATAGTATTTAATTATGGACCTTAAATTCCGTTTTTATAACAACTTGTAGTTTTATAAAAATAATTAGGATTATTGCACAAAATATTTAAAATTTTAAATAACATCTCACATAAAGAAATGGATTAAGAATGTATTGCAAAACATAACATTTTCTTTATAAAGGAGTATAAAATACATCATATGACAATTCAGAGTAATATAATTAAAATAGTTAAAAAAGTTTATAATTAAAAGAGTAATTTAAGTGAAAACAGAAAATAAATTAAATTATGAAACCATTTGAAGGGTATACGAAACTGCTAATAATTTTTTCGTTTTAAACGGAATAATTTTCAGTAGTTAAATAAGACTAAGAAATTTTCATTAATTTACTACACAAATACCTAATATACCAACAAACAAAAAACAAACAAATATTAATAAATTTAAAATCTTGTATAATATAATTATAGAAATAATTTATAGATAATTGTTTTAGAATTAATCAAACTAAAATGAAGTTAAAATTATAAAAAAAATCATTAAATTGAAAACGTATTATCTTTTATTAAACCTAAAATTAAATATCTATCTTATTAAAAATATTTATTAATATTTTAAATATTTATGAAATATTTTTAGTAAATTACCAAAAGAACAAGAAATATCAAATATATTAAAATTTAAAAAGTATTATTATAATTTGAATTTCGTCTTTTCTTAACACAAAAGGAAAAAACAATATTTCAGTGAGTTGGACATCAGAACAAGTTGAAAATTTAAAAAACATTAACATTCTTAAAGTCCTTTTAATATATCAGATATAAAACCCTGCAACACGACAAGTTTAATTAAAATTAAAAATTAAATTCAAAGACAATAAAATAACACAAATTAAAAAAATAAAAATAAAAATCGGTTATGTTCCACAACACTAACTCAGAAAGAAAACTTAAACACGAACCGAAAAAACCAGAGAGAGACAGAACGAAAGCGAGAGTAGAGAGAAAGTCCAAGTCCTTACCTGTTCAACTCCTTGGTCCTCAAAGTCCGACAAAATTCTCTCTCGGAAGTTCCACTCTCACTAAGTCCGGAAAGAGAAACCGAATGCACTTTCCAGCTTCTGTAAAAAAGGGTCTCTTCGTTCGTGACCCGTCCGACCGGCTCTCTGCTTTGATAGGCCGGTTTGCCCGCGCACGTCACAACTTGCAACCCACTTTGTGTTAGATCCCTTTCCTCTCACTAGCCGCACACACAGCACTTTGCCCACGAGAAAGTGAAAACGGACTGACCGGCCATTAGGTTTTTATATAGTAGGGGAAAAAAGTTTTTTTAGTGGTCGGGATTCGTGACGTCACGTCGATGACGTCACGGTGTTTATCGAGTGTGGTTTTTTAGGTGGAAGGCCGGTATTGTGCAAAGCGGAGTTGTTTATTGCCCCCCTTTTTGGGTGCATTACCACTTTGGTGAATGGAAAAGGGGAAATTCCGACCGTAAGAATGCGATTGGTAATGGGAAAGACTAAAACGGTGATTTGAACTTTCCTGGAGATTCAGAAACAAGATTTGTAAATAATAGACGAATAGAGAATGATTTGTTCGTGCGAGAATTCTCGCATGTGTCGCTAGTATATATTATTTCTGTAGTAAAGATCCCTTTTACGGCCCTTGTACTCAATGGATCTTAACACATGAGGCGTCAAAAGAAAGAGAATTTTCAGGAGCAGTGATGAATCATTTAGGTTTCATTATCCTGTTATGTGGGATTTTTTTTGGTTGATTAATGTCGCACTAGAGCTGCACAGTAGGCTATTGGCGACGGTTCGGGGCCTATCGCGAAGGAAGGTTTGATTTTTGGTTAATTAAGTCGCACTTAAGCTGCACAGTGAACTATTGGCGACGGTTCGGGGTCTGTCCCGAAGGAAAGACCCTGTAACCATGCCTCGTAATTTTGAAGCATGGTCGGATGACGGCAACAACACCTTAGCTGACACCCAACGCAACCTTAATAGATGTCGGGACATTGGAACCCGCTCATATTTATCGTGCACCAGTCCCCTGGAACGAGCGTGTTTAATACTCTGTGTATGTGCAGCGTTCTGATAATCGGAGAGTTGTCGGATTCGTTCCTTTAGCGTACCGAAAGGAACCTGTCTATTAGAGGGGAGTGGTGCACGTTAAATTTGTAAAGTTCTAATATCCTCAGGCCTATTGAAATTGCGTGGGGTACTCCCTCAGATGTTGTCCTCGTCATCTAATCATGATTCAAAATTACGAAACAGTGTTCCCGGGATATTCGTTCAAAATAGATCTCCAACTGTTTCCAATAGCCAAAAGTGGAGCACCAGTGCGATCTTCATTCAACCAACCAATTAACGTTAGTAGTTGGCCAATATTACCAAATATTTTGTTAGGGAAAACTAACCAAGAACTTAATAACTAGTGCAAAACTAAAATAGCATCATACATGCAGATTAACAAAATCTTCAATCACTCTATCTGAAAAACCTAATAACTTTAAAAAGCCGCTAAACAGTGATGTTTCTCAAAGCTCATATGATTTAGCATATAAAAACTATTATTTTCGCGTTTAAATTTTTAAAGCTAGATTTCAGTATTTCTTTGGAATTTATATCTAAACATTTTTAAACACAGATTGAGTGTGTCTGCAAAGTACGTATTGGACAAATGTGATGGGTATGGTTACATGTTAACTTTGCTGAATAGTTCTCACTGTTAAGCAAAGTTTGGTTTCTAAATTCTTAGTACAAGTACCTGTTAAATGCCTTCTACTGTCTTCTGTAATAGGTAAATTACTCCGCACTTGTCATAAGTTTAGATTTCTTGGTACCATTTTGTTCATCTTGAATTGCTCTTTCATCCCTTTTCCTTTTCATATGCTGAAATTAAAGTTTAGTGTCGTAGTTTGGCTTCATAACGAAAACTTCCACAAACCATCCTTTTTCATTCTACACAATTGTCACAGAAATTATTTTAACTATCAACTAGTCGAATAAAACCTCGTTCTCTTTCATTTAAGCAGGAACTACCTTGATTTCAACTGAAGTTACAGTTTCTTTGCGACACTTCTGTACGAAAAATTACTAATAACTTATACGAAGAATTAAAAAATATATATATGTATCAAATTCAACTCGTACAATTTATTTTATATTTTAAATATTATATTTTTTCTTATAAACATTTAAGTTAAATGTTATAACGTTATATAAAAATTCCTATTTTGTGTTTAGAAGTAATTATTTGCTGCTTTTAGACTCGAAGAAGTTTCTCGCAGTGATATGTCATTGCTGAATATTAAAACATATGCTCTGAAGTATTTGTAAGAAAATACTTAATGAATTAAGTAACCGAAAAACAATTTTCCCATATCTTTTAGTCAAGTTAGGTCAGAAAAATCATAATAATACCTATTTACTGCAGTTTTTTAATCTAATTGATGAATTCTTATGCCTTTGACATGTATTCATATTTTTCGTCTTTGCTAACCTGAATTATCAACGCAACACCATACCACTAATTAACTTCGGTAATTAACGTAACGATGTTCGGTTATTATGCATAATTAGGTGAAGAAATGGATTACATATGTTTGGAAATTTTTTTCCAGATTAATTTTTCAAGGAATGTTCAAACATTTGTATTTAAACACTGTAAAAAAATACTTAAATACGAGTACCTGAACCTAGTTGTTTTGCTTTGAGTACAATTGCATTGTAAATGAGCGATGACGTACTCAAATTTAAATAATCCCACTTTCTCAAAAAATGGGCAGTGAGATTTAATATCACTAATTTCAGTTGCTGTTCAAGCCATCTTAACAAAGCGGCCTGATACACTTAAAACATTTGTTCAGAAGATGGTTTTCCGCAGTATTTGGTTTCGAATACTTAAATGGAAACTGAGTTATTACAACTCAATTATCTAACTTCCTATTAGTTTGTCATTTTTTTCAACCTTTCTTCTGTTTATAATTTTTTCACGTCGCCCTGGTAGTACAACGGTTAAGGCATTGGGCTGCGGTGTCTGCGGATCTGGGTTCGATTCCCAGTAAGTCTAGGTTGTAATTTAGGCTAATAACTGCTTTTTTTAAAATTCATTTTTACTTATTGTACTCAGTTTTGAGTACATGTCTTTTTCAAAAATGAAACTTATGTATTTGTAGACATGATAAGCATAGAATGTACTGAAAAATGAGTACATTTTACTTATTTTTAGTATCAATTTTTGATAGTGAAGTATTCATATGGAAAAGGCTAGAAACGTTTCAAATTATTTTTTGTTTGATACGGTAGGTGGGGAAAAATGGGTAGTAAGGTAAGCCAATTTTTCATTGAAAGCTATGTTTACTTTTAAAATGTTTTTGATGCGAAACTTTTTTTGGTGCATTTATGGATTTGAATTGGTTCCTAGACATCAACTTTAAATATTATATATTTTAATTGTTTTATTATTTTAATTGTTAAATTTTTAGTTTTTCATATCCTTTTACAACCACAGGTGGGGTAAAATTGGTTGAATAATAATGGCATTTTTCGTAAACAAGGGCTTTATTAAAAAAAATTTTTAGTTAAATTAGGAACTTGAATAAACTGAAATAAGTATTAGCCATCAACTTTTAAAAACTCAGTGCATTTGATTATTAAAGAACTGTTATTGTAACAGTCTTTAAAAAAAAAATTGCCATTTTGAAAAATCGACTTTTTTGTTATTTATTATCTTCGAAATAAAACGCCTTCTAGTATAATTTTTGGTTTATTTTGATTCGGGAAAATTTTCCGTATTTGCTTTATTTTGAAATTATTCCGACGATATTTTGACAATTTTTATTTAATTTTTTTTATGTATTAACCAACCCAGATAATGGGGATGTTTGTGACGTGTTTTTCTTGTTTATAATTTGTATTAAAAAACAAAAACAAGTATGTAACTTAAATTATATTACCTATAAACGGTATTAAATATATTGTCATTTATAAGCTTCGTATTAATATTTTTGTAAAGTAGTGTCTTCTTTCGAAGATCGTTAAATTTTTTCGAATTTTCTATTATTTTGCTTTTATATAATTTGATTATCCATTTTACTTCATCATGCAAAACGTTGAAAAAATGTAAATAAAGTAATTTTTTCTAATTATTGCATTGGAATCTATTAAATGTTTCTTTTCTATACAGTAGCTAGGAATATTGATAAATAATTCGACTTTTCTAATCTATACATAGAAGTTTTCATGCATCGCATTATCACAAGTTTTTTTGTGTAAAATCAATTTTTGATTTAAATCACCTAGAAATATAATTTTTTGCAGAAATGTACTTCATTAAACGACGAATTGTTTAGAAATATAACGATATCAAAGCATAAGTATAGCAATGTATAATTTTCAATCTAGAATTTCAATACTACGCCTACAAATATTACAGATTAAAAAAAGATATGTTATACACACTTTTAAAATAAAATAACCTTTAGTTGAAAATTTAAATTTAAAATAAAACTTAATCGATTTCAACATTTGGAAAAAACAGCAACGGATTTGGAATTTTTGGCGATAATTTTAAATGAACATATGTATTTCGAAGAAAAATTAATTATTTGAATATGAATTCTTTGATTTGGGGAATTAAATGATTTAAATATGAATTCTTTGATTTGGGGATTTAAATTTTTTTAATATGAATTATTTGATTTGGGGATTTAAATTTCTTTGAATATGAATTCTTTGATTTGGGGATTTAAATTCTTTGAATATGCAATATGATCGGACAACATGAGTTATATTTTAATGTTAAGAACTTTTAGAATATCATTGACATATTTTATTATTTTAAATATAAAAACAATAATTTCATAATGAAATTTCAATTGAATTTACTCGGGATCTTACTCGAGATCTGTCAAAGACGAAACAGGTGCAGGTAAAAAGCTTGAAGACTGCATAATATATCATGTTCTACAATATGTTTCAAAGGTAGGTAGGTATCTTAAAAATAAGGTTAATTTGAAATGATTGATGGAATATGCAAAGACCATTGTATTGATATATAAACTTTATTTTGAAATTTAATTAAAAATATTTTTAACAAGCTACATTGTGCCGGTTTGGAGTTGCCCCAGTTTTGTTAAATAATAAAATTTAATTTAATTAAAAAAATTAAATTGAATGTAAAAGAAAGGCCAAACCTCTTAATTTCGAAGATGATACCATTTTTAATAAAACTAATTTTTGTAACTCATGACCAAGTGAGGATAGTTAAAGTTTTCATTTCAACCGTTTAAACTCGATTTAAAATAACAAAAAATGTGTCATACAATAAATAACAATTTAAAGTTTAATATCAGTTATTTGCATACCGAAATTACGTATAACCTTACATCAAATATTAATAGTAATTTCCTTGTTAAATTGTTAGTTCAAGCGCTAGCTCATTTATCAACCCTAATAGATGTCTGGTAATGCAAAATTTCGCATATAATTTATGATCCTTTATTTACTTTTAAGTATTTAAGATCCTTGACTTTTTCTGCGAAGGACTGAAACTCGCGCGCGTGCATCCGAACAGTGGGTGAAAAATAGAATTTCGGTATTGATTAAATTATAGTTTATATAGACTAAGAAAAATGGGTTTTGAAAGACACAGACAATGACTGGGAGTTAGGTTAGAGGATGGCACCAAAAGCCAATATAACAGTGCATTTATGATGATGATGAAGGAGCGTAAAGTTATTTAAAGGTGCATTATTTTAAAAATGTTTTTTTGTTTGCTTTTTTATCATTCATATACACAGTGTGTCCCATAAATTTTAAGAATGTAACTATAAAAAACGCAAAAAAAAATTTAAAAAAAATTTCAACACATTTTTTATTCAAAATAGTCTCCATTAGAAGTAACACACATGTTGGCACGATTTTCAACCTTTTCAAGCCTTTTAGAAACTCCTCTTTTGAAATACTGTTTAACTTCGTTGTCACGGCTCCTTGTATCTCGTTTATCGACGCAAAATGGTCCCCTTTCAAGTCCATCTTTAATTTGGGGAACAGGGGGACTCAAATTAGGCGAGTGCGGTGGGTGGCTGAGAACAGGAACCAATTTTTTGGCCAGAAATTGAGTGTTAATCGTCGCGGTATGCGCTGGTGCATAATCGTGCAAGAGGAAAAAAGAGCGACCTTTCTACAACTCGGGGTCTAACACGCGCAATTCTTTACAAAGGCAATCCAGCACTTGTTGGTAAAATGAAGCATTCACACTAGTACCTTGAGGAACAAATTCTTTGTGGACGGTGCCTTTGGAGTAAAAAAAAAATGACCGCTCCCTTCGTCGTCTTCAACCGACTCTCTACGCTTCGCAAAAAGATTTTACCAACGAAAAATAGTAGCCCAAGACATAACGGATCCACCATAAGCCACTTTTAATATTTCGAAGGTTTTTGTCGCACTTTTAATGGCTTTAAAGCAAAATTTAATCGCGACATGCTGTTCGTTATTTTTATTCATTCTGAAGTTATGACCGCGAGCACTTTGATATTACCAAGAGAACTGCTACTGAACAACTGCATGTAATTCGATGGACTTGAAACTTCGTATGGGGGGAGAGGAAGGTTGTAGTAACTAGTTCCCAAAATTTCATGAAATTGGCGTTAGTAGAACAGATTTTATAGCCACAGTCGTAAAACTTATGGGACACACTGTATATATTATTTCTGAAGTGAGAATCCCTTTTACACTCCTTAGACGCAACGGATCTTAACACATGAGGTATCAACACAAAGAGAATTTCATGAACAAATGACTAATCGTATTTTCATCTTATAAATATCAATTGTTTTTTTAAATGCGTTTAAAATAATTCATTTTAGCGTTTTTTTTAAACGAGACGTTGGTAGTGCTGTCATCTATGAACAGACAGTTAGACTTTACAATTTTTGGCTCTAACGTATGGGTGTGTGTTGCAGGGGAGTGTTTATGTGATACATATCGCACTGGAATGCTAGTTATACTAAATATCAAATGGGATGTGTTTTGCAAATGTGTGGAGAAAAGTTTGTCCCGTTCTGGAACTAAAATTTGCGTTATTGTAAGAACTGTATGCGTACAATTTTTGTTTTAAAACTGTTTTCTTAGTTGCAGAAAAGTGCGCAGTTTGAATGGCGATTCTATCAGATTAAAAGAAAAAAATGGAAATTTTTATTCATCAGCCAGAAAAAAACTCACGGAGACCTTGGTATACGATTATGTTTTTTTTTATCAACCGCGTCAGATGATTAGGCGTTATGCTAATAGTAGGTAGTTTTCAATATTAACATTTGTCACTTAAAAGTTAAAAATACAATTCCCAAAACGAATCTCTAAAAAAAAACCGCATTTATAAATTGCACTAAAAAGTTATAAAATGATTTCTAGGTCTTTAAATGTTTAAAAATAAAAGTGTGTGGGGGGGGGGATCAAATAAAAAACTCCGAATCTTATAATATGAGAACTTTCACGTCGCATTAACCGTCGAACTAAAACTAAGCATAATTAAATTACAGATTTAGCAGTCGTATCGGAAACTGGTTGGGTAGGAAATCCAAGCGATTCAATTCTAAATGTGATTGACCTTGGTGCTGTGGTCTGAGAGTTAAAAAAACACGTATGTTACTAGATAACCAGTTTTTTCTAGGGGTGCTAAATCTGTGGTTTAAATATATAGGGTTTTACTTCTTCTCTCTTTTTTACTAGCCAATTATTAACATTTATTTTAATTTAAAATTTGGTATTAAATATTTTAAAAATAAAATTAAATTTATCTACTGAATTATTAATGGTTACAATTAAAAATTTATATATTAATGGTATATTTTCCGTCAAAATATCACGAATGAGCTATAAGAAAACCAAATCCTTAAACAAATACTAACTCCTGAAGTATCGTATATATCGGAAATATCAAAATTATCGATATATCGTATATATCGGATTATCAAAATTATCGATATATCGGAAATATCGATATATCGGAAATATCGATATATCGGAAATATCGATATATCGGAAATATCGATATATCGGAAATATCGATATATCGGAAATATCGATATATCGGAAATATCGATATATCGGAAATATCGATATATCGGAAATATCGATATATCGGAAATATCGATATATCGGAAATATCGATATATCAAAAATGTATATATATCAAAAATATCGATATATCAAAAATGTATATGTATCAAAAATATTGATATATTATAAATATAGATTAATCAAAAATAATCGATTATTCGAAAAGTCGATTAATCGAAAAGTCATTTCATTAGAATATCGATTAAACGGATATATCAATAATTGGCGATTAATCGCGATGGCAAAATATCGGTATCACCCAAGCCTACCTCTCATCGAAATGTTACAAGTATAAACAATTCAAAACCTACGATAAGGTCACAAGCGGCCATTTTTAATATTCCATATTCAAAAACACTAAGGGTATTTCCATACATAAACCTTTTATTAAGTAACTTCTCTTTCGCATTTTCTCAATGACACACTCTTCACCTCGCGCATCCATCACAATGTGGCGGAATTACAGATTCACTTTTGACAGACTGGAGAAGGGTTTTTCTACAAACCCAACCCTTCGATGTAAAGATTAGAACACCCGTAGCCAATAATTTCACGGTGCGTTTCGAAACTAGATCCGCATTCTTCGAAACGGATGTCATATGTTGTTCCTATCCATCACAGATCTCGAAAGAAATGTGACACCCACATCGCTACTTCTGCTTTGCACGTTTTTCGCAATCGGAAAACATCGTTTAAAAGTCGTAATTAACAAACACGCAAATGACCGAGCACTTAAATGCGATTCTTTGTTTTATTTTCTGAAATGTATTGCTTCTTTTATTACTGTTGGGAAAGATTTAAATGTCTTGTGTTGATCATTATAATATCTTATATGGTCATATTGTTAAAATTATTTAGTTTTTGTGCACCATATAACAGAATTAATCTTTAGAGGAATGAGCAAAATTTTTAACCTGTAAGTTTGTTTTCTCTGTAGAAGAGTTTAATTTACAGGGTGTTTAAGAATTATATTTACAACTTTAATTTGCAATAAAATAGCTTATGTTGCTTATACATGTAACATCAATGCATACAGTATTATTTGTAAACGAAAATTGTTAAAGAAAATCTTATTTTTTTTAACAATTTCTTTTACAATTCTATTACAATTGCGTATAAATTAAAATTTTATATGTTGCTGTTATATTAACTATATTGCAATCGAAATTGTTCATTATTATTAAATGCTTTATCAATCATCAACGTAAAAATAAATAAAAATAAAATCTCCTTTTTTTTGTATAATTTGCTTAGAGAAAATATTATGTCTTAACAAAAATATAGACCAAGCAATTATACTTATTGTCAAATATAAGTTCATAAAGTCAAATAATTTCTTTTGTTTACATTTATCTTTAATTGCAAACTTGAAAAGAAAACGTAGATACAAATTTTCTTTTATAAAATTCTTCTCTGAAATTTAATAAATCACAAACTTTTTGTCAGGGCGCATGTTACTTAAGCTCCTGTTTTAAATAAAAATAAATTCTACCTGATATAAATATATATTTTAAACTATTTAAGCACCCTTTTATTTAAATGATACTGAAATCTACCTTATATAAATATGCATACGAATGCAAGTGCAAATACAATTACAAAAATACTAATATAAATAAAATTATATTTTTAAACTATTTAAGCTCTCTTTCATTTAAATCAAACTAAATTCTACCATTTACAAATATAAATATAAATATAAATATAACTATAACTTTTAATAACTATAACTATAACTATAACTAATAACTATAACTATAACTATAACTATAACTAGAACTAGAACTATAACTAGAACTAGAACTAGAACTAGAACTAGAACTAGAACTAGAACTAGAACTAGAACTAGAACTAGAACTAGAACTAGAACTAGAACTATAAATATTAGTACAAGTACAAGTAATACTACAGGGTTTAAACATAGAAAGGTTGGTACAACAAATTTAATGTATACCCCAAAACTTCAACCACACTTCAACCGACCTCTAATTCTGTGTGTCACTCTGTCATGGAAATACCGGAAAGTGAGGGTGTCCCCGAGAGCAAAAATGCGCGTGGGTTTTCCCTACCAAAACCAAAGAAATTTGAGGCGATGCCTCGGTTAAAATAGCTCTATTATTTCCATGGCCATGTCGAGGTCAAGGCCTCGTGTGCAAAAGAAAATGGGCATTTGCATTATCCTGATGCTGATGAACTCACTCGAAAATCTCATCTCCAAACTCCACACCTGTGGAGCGACAGAGAAAAGGGTTGAGGAAATATGCATTTGAAAAGAATGGAACGAAAAAAAATGGATGTATAATGAGGGGGTGTTAAAGTTTACAACGTTGATGACAATGGGAAAGTGAAATATGTAAATCTGGCAAAATTTTCTGAAGATGTTGAAGTCGTAGTTAAGTATGGTGTGTAATTAAGCTTGTTCGTCAAGGGACTAGATATACAATTGGAATACATTATTTAAGGCACATAAATATTTTAAAATACAAATACAACGTTAATAAAAATCCATCAAATCTGGACATGTTTCGGGAGATACATCTCCCTTCATCAGCAGAAAATGAAAAGTCTGTGTGCATTAGAATAGAAATAAACCCAGAATTGAAAGTGTTACCAAAACACTAAAAAAACTATCTCAATCGGTTGGAGTTAACTATTGTGTGCCAACAAGCGGGAAATACTGGGACCGCAAATGTTTCATTGACAATCAAATCAATATTGTTAAAAATATGAAACGCCTCCAGGAAGTCAAGTTCAACTGGAGATTTGGGTTTGCAAATTAAATGTGGGTTAGAAAAATTAAATATGTGACCAATTACCAAGAGTGCTTGGCAATGGAGCACTTCTTTATTTCTTGATTAACAGTATGTGCTTGGTGCTCCTTAATACGAAATCTTAATGCTCTCTTTGTTTGAATGCTGTAATGCATGAAATACTGTATATGCCCCAGTTAATAAGGTTGTCAATAGGGTTTTTAAATTGTGTGAAGGTGATCTTATTGATAGGTGAAAAAATGGAACGTATGTCGAACCTATTGAAAATATTTGAATGAACATGAATATTACTAAACATTTGTTAACTTTTTGTAGGTCTTATGTTGAGCCTATGCAGTACAATTTTAGTTACCTTTTCTTAAAAAATAAATTGATTTGCTGTACTTTTAAAAACAGGTACTCAAAAATAAGAAAAATTTACTCATTTTACTTACATTCGATGCTTATAATGACTCCCAATGCATAAGTTTCAATTTTGAAAAAGACATGTACTCAAAAATGAGTACAATGAGTACAAATGAATAAAAAGAACAGATGCTAGCTTACATAGGCTGCCTTCATAAATAACTTTCAATAAATATAAATTCGATTTCCAGACTTACTGAGAATCGAACCCAAATCCTCAGGCACCGCAGTCCAGAGTCTTATCCGTTAAACTACCAGGGTGACTTGAAGAAGACGTGTTAAAAAAGTGTGCCATAAGTTGAATAATAATTGAGTTTTAACAACTCAGTTTTTATTTAAGCAATCGAGGTCAATAATGCAAAAATACGATGCAAATAATGTTGAAAATCATCTTTTAAACGTATATTTTATGTTTGTCAGGTCGCTTTGTTAAGATGGACAGAAGCTGAGATTAGAAATATTAAACCACACTGCTCACTTTTGGGAAAGTACAGTTACTTAAATTTAAGTACGTCGTCGCTCATTTACGATGCAATTGTACTCAAAGTAAAACGAGGTTCAGGTATTCATTTTTAAGTACCTCAACTTTGCTGGGCTTTGTGCTTGTAGTTGATTGTCATTATTTGTATTTGCATTCCAGCAAAAATACACGTTCTTTGTTAAGAGTTAATTAAAATGACTTATTATAGATATTATTGAGTCTGTCTTAAATTAGAAAAATTCCTAATAATAGCATTATTTCCGATTGTTATAAACGTTTCGTTATTGTTTTATATACTTACTTTATCATGAACAATCTTCAGGATGGTATCACTCAATTTATCAAAATAGGTGTATTTAGTATAATTTTTTATTCAGACAAACAGGAAGAAGTAATAAAAGTAAATGGTATTTAATTAAGTTTTACTTTATGAGATATCGAAGCAAAATAAAACGATAAACCTTCTTCTAAACTATTTTAAGTGTGTCAAGTTCTAATAAGATAGGTAAAAAATACCCATGGAAAACACAAGAAAAACTCAGAGGAAAAATTGAAGAAAAATGCAGAGGAAAAACTCAAGAAAAAATACATAACAAAATGTTTTTATTGTTATAAAAATTCTAATCAAAATATCGAAAATTAAACATTGATGTTAAAATCTTCTTTTGAGTGGAAAATATGGATTTACGCAGTCTAATAAAAAGTAATTTCAAATATATAATAACGAATTTTTTTTCACAGATCATTTAAACAAAAATATATAAGAATTGACATTAAAATTTTGTATACTATAAATGTATTTGATCTTATTTAAATAGTTATTCATAACAACACAACATTTTTTTTTTAGAACTCAATTTTTTTAACTTTAGTAATTAAAATACACATACTTTACAATATGCTTAAAAATTACACTTATCTTTATCATTAATAATAATAAAAAAGCCTTATCGTATCGAAAAACTTAAAATCAAGGAAAATCAAACACGGAAAAAAATGATTTAAAATTTTCGTTCCTTGAAAAACATAATACATCATCTAGCATAAAATCCTCAAATTAATCATTCAAAAATATACAGTTCTTGAATTTTACAAGCGTATTACTTGAGAAGTTTCAAAACTGTAATTTTAGCAAATAAGAAATAAATCGTGAATTTGACAATTTTTGGTGTGCTTAAACTGTCAAATACAATAACAAATGCAAATAATGTTGATTAACAACAGGATCTAGGTCTAGAAAGGTTGGTTCTGCAAGTCTATCATCCTCACGATTCCCCACTGCCGATCCAATTGCTTTTTAAAACTACCCACTCCTGAAGAATTAACAACATACTCAGGCAAACTATTCCATTTGTCTATAACCCTATTAAAAATAATACTTTCTAACGTCCCAATTAAGCTGTGATTTGTATAATTTAAATCCATGACCTCTGGTCACATTGGAAATATTAAATTCAAACCACCCCATATCTACCAATTTGATAAGTTTGAATAACTGAAGAAGTTTTTAAAAATACAAATACAACGTTAAAATACGCAATAAAAATCCATCAAATCTGGACATGTTTCGGGAGATACGTCTCCCTTCATCAGCAGATCAAGGGAGACGTATCTCCCGAAACATGTCCAGATTTGATGGATTTTTATTGCGTATTTTAACAATATATTTGTATTTTAAAATTCTATAACGCAATGTTATATAAGACGCGTTTTTATCATAACTGAAGAAGGTCCCTATAATCCTTCTCTACTCGAGTGTATACATATTTAGACTTTAGATTTACTGACCAGGTATTTCCCATTATTTAAAATGATTATAAACATCCAAGAACACTAAACATGACACTACCGTATAAAGAAAAGGCCTAGAAATAACCAATAACCAACCAGCACTTGTGCAACAGCAAGCACTTTAAGCCACGCAGTTGCTTTGAAGACGCACAATGTATCCCATTCATAAAACTTCCACAAACAAGGGCATGAATAGTAGGAGGAGAAAGAGAAAAATGCATATAATTAATAACAATTATTAAGCTGTGCAATTGTTGATCACAAAAGCAACGTGTACAAAGGTGTTAAAACACCAATTAATGGTTGTTCTTATTGCATTTGCACAATATCCTAATTCAAATAGAAAGATAGTTAGGGAGAAATTTTAATTGAAGATGTGAGTTATGATCAGATATGTATTTTACTTTAGGAATATTTATATTTCATTAATATTAATATTGCTCATTTGGGGAATATTTAAATGTAGTGTTTATTTATTAAGTCCTTTTGAGACGCAGGAATTTAGCATTGGAGATGTTGAGGAGGTAAACGCCCTTTCAATGGGTATCCGTTTTGAAAGTGAAAAGTAATTGTATTCTCAAGGTTTGGTAGCATCATTCAAATGAGAAGATCCTGTTTAATTATGGTGACAGGTTTTTTAAAAAAAATAAATAATTATTAATAATTTATGTTGGAAAGAGCCTTCTTATTACAATGGAATGTCTTTTTTAAAATTTAATTGTTAAATCGGCGTCCTTTAAGGAATTTTATAAAATAATTTGAATAAAATTAGGAAGTTTAAATAAATAAAGAAACAAATACAGTAGACTCTCGATAACTCGAACTTCGATAACTCGAATTTTTCGATATCTCGAAAAAAATCGATTTCCCTGCACTTTCATTACTTATTTAAAATAATTTTATCTCGTTAATTCGAAGTTTTTCAACCTTATTTTCGATAACTCGAAGTTTCCACTCAACTCAAAATTTGGTTTTCCTCTCAAAACTACGGATTTTGAAGAAACTTTAGCAAATATGCAATTGTCGTGGTGTTGATTTGTCGTTGCGAATAATGGTGACTTTGATGAGAAAGCTTTTGCGGCAGCTTTTGATGAGAGATCGCTCTCGGGAAAAGAAAAAGAATACGAACCTCCTCTAACGATAACTTTGAAAGAGGCTCTATCTTCCATAAAAACTATGCGTGCATTCAGTGAATCGTGGCCGGAAATAAAAACAGCGACATTTCAAGCAATCATGCATTTGGAAAATATAATTGATTCCGAAATAAATAGAAATACTCAAAATTTTTTTTTGGATATATATTTTAAATAAGGTAGGGTAAGTATACTTGTATTTATTTTTACCAAAACAGCTTTTTTATAGGATTTTCGATAACTCGAATTTTCGATATATCGAATTTTTATACACTTTCCTTCGAGTTCTAGATACCGAGAGTTGCCTGTAGTTGTAATATGTATGAAATTAATATTATTTTTTTAAACTGGTTTATATAATTAAAAACTATTTTTTGACAAGTGCTTAAAGTCGATTTATTTTCCTTTAAAAAAAAGTAGTAGTAGTAAAAAGTCTTTTTTAGTATTTAATTTAGTACCCACTGCTATTATTCATCTGAAAACTCAAGTTGTTGCTAACTTTTTTTTATCGCCCCAAGATAGTATATTTTGAGATTATCCGGCTTATTAAATGCCGGGTGAAGGAAATGTCATTGTTGTACGATCTTTATTCAACAATGAACAAATTTTGAAATGGGAAATTTAAAAAAAAAAAAATTCCGGTTAATCAATATTTTCGAATATACAATAGCCGAATGCAATAAGCGGCTTCTTTGCCAAAGCAGATTTTTCAAAAAGAATTTTCGAAATCGGACAATATTTGTTTTCAAACGTTCCGGTTAATTGAGAGTTCCGGATTGTTAAATACCGGAAAACCGGATTTTCTTTTCAAAAGGTGCCCAAGTGAAAACCTTTATATAAAAAAAATAATTCAAATATCCAAATTAGAACAGAAATCCTGCACGAACACACATAAAAAAAGCATAACAATGTAATTGATAACCTCTCTTCTATAGCGTGCTCTTTGATATTGGTTTTCGTGCTTTAAATCGGTTAATAAACAAAATGCTTTTTACCTTCCCGATTGATTTGTATAATTTGTACCCATGACCTCTAGACCCCATTTGCTGTATTAATTTTTATCTCTTCAGCATCACCCGATTTAATACATTTAAAAAGCTGAATAATGTCTCCTCTAGTCCTTGGGCTTATTACGAGCTTGCACCAAAATTTGGTACCCATTTAGCTGCAACCAACATTTGGTGCTTAGTTTCACCATTTTACGGTGCTACCACGGATACCATTTAGTGGTGAAACGTTGCAACAAAGGATTGTTTCAATAATTATTCTATATTTATTATATTGAAAATAACTTTCTGAGAAACACAGCCTTTTATTTACAATAGTGGGCCTTTATTTCTCTTAGTTATACAAAAACAACTTTTATATTTGTTATTTTCAAATTTAAGGCATTGGATTACCTTTTGACGGTCATCTTGAATAAAATAATTCAAATTTATATTGAAAAAGTCGTGTTTTGAAAAGGATATGTTAACTATGGTTGTTCACGGTAAAAACAATTTTGCAATTTTGAAATGTCCTTACCTGCTCGAAACGTTTTTTTACTAATTTAAATTCTGTTAATATGAGTGACATGCGTTTAGCATGCAGGTTAGCCTTAGTTACTTTTAATTTAATAGAATTTAAGCCGTTCTTTTGTTAATAGGTCCTTGGTGAATGAAAAGAGAAGACACAGGTATTTCGATGAGGGATAAAAGAAAGAGACAACCACCTGTTGTTCTTTTGACTGAATATTTTTAATTTTTAAAAACTGGAAAATGAGGATTTGAAAATAAAATAAAATTTAGTTTTGCAATACAAATTATAGGCTAAACCCATAATCAAATCCTTTGAAACAAAAATGAGAGGCAGAAAATTTAAAAAGCAGAAATTTTTCAAAGGTTCAACATATTTCCCTAAATTACTTCTCTGGCAATTTCAATGGGAAGAGAGATGAAGATTGAATTGTGTATGGGGGAGGGAGAATTCTTTTAAATTTACTAAAATCATTAGAATTAACTAAGATTATCATCTTTAAATCCATGGAACTATTTTATTTCTTGTAAAATAAAACGTCTCGTCATACAAAAAATAACTTGAGATATTAATTACTTATAAATATTTATATAAAAAAAATGTAGTATAATTTCATTCTATGGTTTAACTATAAAGGAACTTTTATGCTAATTTTAAGCAGCTTTTGTTTTAATATTCATAATACTATTTAAATTTTGCTGATATGTCATGTTCTTAATTATTTCGCATAATAAATGCGTAGATTTTAAATTCAATTAAGTTATATTAAGAAAAATTAACTGCCACTGTAATATTCACAGCACAATTGAAAATTATGAAAGCGTTCCAATTCAAAAATATTTTTAATTCTTTTGCTTCAAGAAGTGTAGAGTGATGACAATATTGATTTTGATTTAAAAATCTTTCTATGTGCTTATACACCTCTTAAGGTCCTCTGAGATTAAATAAATAAAATTGTAAATGTAACAGTATGTTTACTTGAATAAGGCAACAAAAATTGATAATGCAAAGGCAAAAATATTCAGCATGCATCTTAATTGTCAGTGTTCATGGCACAGACTGATTTACGGCAGAGCATTCGGGGCATTTTCCCAGGGCCCCATTTTAAGGGGGCCCCCCAAAAAAATAAGAAAGCTAAAAAAATGTGAAAAAATTAAAAATAAATTTAAAAACTAATTATTTTTTTAAATCAATTAAATTTTATTTAATCAAACAAAATCAATTATTTTTTTAAAAATCAATTGTTTGCAATTCCTGCACGTTCATGATGCCCTTTGGATGATAACTTGCAAAGTTCAATTCATGGCCAGGACCGTAAACAAACTGGGTTTACGAATTGCACGTAGATTTGTCGTTTACTGATACTTTCAACCTATTCCAAATTTTCTGATAATATAGTCATTAGGGATTTGCTAGCTATAAAATGGGTAGAACATACGAATCTGGCTCAACTAAAATCAAGCTAAAATAGAAGAACATAATCAGAAATGTATGAAGAAACTTTTGAAGTACTGAGAGACATTAAAGTTAATTCGAATTCTCAGGGTTTTTAAAAAATAAGTTTTTTGTGGTATTTACATTTCCATTAAAGCTGATTGATTATGTTATTTTGCCATGTGTGCTTATACATAAATTTAGCAATTTTATTTTGAGGTACGTCGAGGGGCCCCTAACTTTCTTTTGCCCTGGGCCTCTAAGCTTGTATGTCGGTCCCTGGTTCATGGGACGGTGAAGCAACTAATAAAATACAATGTGGTCACAAATTTTTAGGCTTTGGTCATTGTGTGTGTGTTCGGCTCTTTTACTACACATAATAAATATTTCTGTTTTCTATGCTTTATCTACGTTGTTGCTGCTAAAGCTAGGCGGCTTGTTTAAAATAAAAGTAGTTAGTCAAAAAAATTTTAATGTGCCTATACAGCTTAAGGGGAGACAGCAGTCCTCGACGACAAATCAGTCGTATTTCATTCAACTTTAAAATGTTATAAATTTTTTAAAATTTAATATTTTATGAAAAAATTTAATACAGTGAATAACTAATTATTTGTTATTATTATTACACTTCAAAAATTTCGTTTTGTATAAATTTTTTGAAATAATAAACTTTTTTTGTGTTTTTCTCAAAACTGATATTTTTAGTACATTGGTGCACTTTTCTCAAATTCTAATTAACGTTTTCGTTTAATTTTTTTTAACGATAATAAAAACATATAAGTTTTACATAGCGAATCTAACTTTAATACTTTATGTGACATTCAATATTGCGAAAAATATAAATAAATTTTTGCATATGCAAAATAAAAAATTTTCCCCATATATTTAAAAAATAATATTGAGTATTAGGTTCACTGTTGCGATTAGAGTTTTTTCTGGCATTTGGTAAAAGTTTCATGCAAAGTTATTATATATTTATTCTCAAAAGTGAACCAAACCAAACGTTACCAAGTTGAAAATTAAAAATTCTATGTGTCAAAAAAGGTTTATTATTTAAAATTGTTTATACAAAACTACATTTTTGAAGTGTAATAATAATAACAAGCACTTCGTTACTAACTGTATGAATTTTTTAAAAATAATTTTTTAAAAATTTAAAATAATTTAGAGCAATTTCAAGTTGACTGAAATATGACTGATTGTTGTTGCCGAAGAATACTGTCTCCTGTTAATGTGACACAATGATCTATGTGACACAATGTCTACAATGAATGACACAATTTGGGACAACCCTGCAATTATTAGATGCTGTGGACATCAGATTTTTTAAAAAAGACCACTTCATCTCCATCCACAGACAAGAATCCTTCACTGTAAAAAAAATTATTCACTCAAAATGAGTACCTGAACTTACTTATTTTTCTTTGAGTAAAATTGCATCGTAAACGAGCGATTATGTTCTCAAATTGAAGTAACCGTACTTTCTCAAAAAAATGAGCAGAGTGATTTAATATTGCTAATCTCAGCTTCTGTTCAAGCCATCTTAACAAAACGACCTGACACACTTAAAATAGTAGTTTAGAAAATGGTTGTCCACATTACATGATGTCGGTTGCTTAAATGGAATCTGAGTTATTGCAAATCAATTATCATACTTTCCATTCTTTTAGCACACCTTTTTAACGTTTCTTCTGTCCCTGATAGTACAACGGATAAGACAACAAGCCCTAAAAAACTGGGTTCGATTCCCGGTAAGACTTAGTTGTAATTGTCGATGAAATGATTTATAAAGGCAGCCTATGTAGTTCTTTTTATGCATCTGCTCTTTTTATTCATTTTTACCCATTCTACTTATTTTTGAGTACATGTCATTTTCAAAATTGAAACTTATGTATTCGGAGCTAGGATTAAGCATCGAATATACTCAAAAAAGGATATTTTATTTATTTTTGAGTACCTATTACTAACAGTAAGATAAAAACTCGTCTTATAGAATATTTCGTTAAGAATTTTAAAATACAAATACAACGTTAAAATTAGCTATAAAAATCCATCAAATCTGGAGATGTTTCGGGAGATACATCTCCCTTCATCAGCAGAAAGCATAATTTTCTGCTGATGAAGGGAGATGTATCTCCCGAAACATGTCCAGATTTGATGGATTTTTATTGCGTATTTTAACGTTGTATTTGGATTTTAAAATATTATTAACAGTGTTTAAAATGTGGATTTTTTTTAATGTTTTTCTCTTCAAAGCGGCCCGGATCCGAATAATTGGCGATCCCCTTTGTGAGATCCCGATAACTGAAGTTCGGATAATTGGAATGCTTCAGTGTTATCCGTTCCGGTGAGATGCGATCGTGTAAATTCATAAAGAAACTACACCGTGCATTCCTAGTTACCACAGAAATTACTAACCGGTGTGGGGGCCTCCGCTGCAAAGGCCAATAAACCCAGACATATTTTACCTTAACACTCGAAAATGGGTTCAAAGGAAAATGAATTCCCCCCGGTGTCGAAACACCTGTTGACGTGGACGGGTTGTCCACGCGCTTGCGCAAGTTCAAACTTATGCCCTGTCCGTATTTTTTCGCTACCCAAAGGGGGTAAGGGTATGGGGATCGAGACTCTTCTTTTGTTCTGATTCGGGTCGAACCCCTTTCTTTGCCTCTCTGAGGGAAAGTCCGTGAAGGGTTGGATGATGTCTGGAATTAATGGCAGACTCCGTAATTACTGGATGAAGGATGATATTGGGAACGCATATATTCGACTTAGGTGAAAGTTATTCGAATGGTGAAATTTCGTTGAATTTTCGCTGATTTTCGTGCGCTGAATTTTCGTTCCTTGTTTTACTCTCACAAAAAAAAAGAGCTGATTTATTAAATGTTTGGATGAATAAACGTCGCACGGGAACTACATAATGGGTTATTAGCGATGTTTTTGGATCTGTCCTTAAAGGAAAGATCGAAGAACACTTCCTCATAATTTTGAACAGTGGTCAGATGACGAGAATAAATAAAATGGCACTCCATGCATCTGTGAATGTAGACGGGAAGACATGTGCTTGAACCGCGACAGATTTTATGTGCACCAGTCCTCTAAATATGATGGATATATTTTGTGGACGACTTGAACAAAACTGACAACTCTCTGATTATAGTTGGTTGGTTAATTTATGTCGCACTATAAATGCACAGTGGGCTATTGGACGATGTCTACTCGTAGGAAAGGCAACATATTTTTGAACCATAGTTAGATCACGACGATAACACCTGAGCTGAGCAGCTGACGCAATCTCATAGACGTAAAGATATTGGACAACGATCTGATTTAACGTGCACTAGTCTCGTACACACGTCCGTGGAAGTGACGGTAGTTCGGACGAATTTTTGTTATTTCGTAGCAATTTTGGCAACACTCCGATTGCAGGACACTTCATAACTTTTTTGTCAAGTTTCCCTCAGCCGTGTTGGAACTCACAACCTTCCCATTGCTAACCAGCGATGGTACTCCAGGGCCACCAGGACCCCTCTGATTATAAGTTGGTACTTGGGGAAGGCAGTTTGTTCACTTGAAGCCCATTCAATGTTAAAAAACTGAACCCCATTTCAATTTCTACCTCCCTAATTCGTATATTGTTCACGCTAAAATATGCCGGATCGTAGTGCTTTGGGCTATTTGTTTTTTTAATTTTCCATTAAAACCCATTTTGAAGACCTATTCTTTGAAATCCATTTTAACCAATAATACGTGAAAAATCAGCAAAAAGAAAAACTAAATTTTTGTTGATATGCAAATTGATTCTATATGTAGAAAAAAATTAAATATTTAAACAAACATATTTAACATTTC
The DNA here is from genome assembly GCA_963932185.1 of Troglohyphantes excavatus. Taxonomy (NCBI): domain Eukaryota; kingdom Metazoa; phylum Arthropoda; class Arachnida; order Araneae; family Linyphiidae; genus Troglohyphantes; species Troglohyphantes excavatus. The sequence goes on along the minus strand of OZ010669.1, from coordinate 68,133,628 downwards.
TATAACGATTTGAAAAGAAAAAACAGACCCACAAAATCACTTTTAAAAATTAGTTGGGATACAGTAAGGCTGCTTACATGGCTTCAATCGCGCCCATAGGAGGAACTGGTTATGATCGTTCCAGAAGTTACATTTAGAGTTCAGTGATTCCAGAGGGGGCTGATGTGCTTGTGGTCAAAATGTCTTCACTTTGATCGTGGTACGAAAGCATGTAGAGTGAGGTGTCAAAAAAGCTATCTTGTTATCGATGAGAGAAGAAATGCATTTAAAGTTTTTTTTCCCGGATAGTTTCAAGTTCTCGTAGAGAGCCTAAGGACGCTGGTATGTGATGGGCACAATACAATGTGTGATTTATATACATAAATATAAAACGTTTGTTTTTCAACCGGCATTAATATTGATAGTTCTCAGAATTTTTTGGTTATATACAGGGTACAATACATTTTATAATACAATTTAGCCTATAATGATATGCAAATATTCCACACAAAAAACTTACCCGTAAGAGAAAAATCCCAACCATAAATCCCAAAACAAATTTGTATTACTGTTAACTTGAAAATTATATAACATAAGTATAAATTTTTCCAAGTATTACTGAACAACTCTCTGAATTACGCGTTCAGCATAATAAATTTAACACTCACAATCCCCAAGTCTAAAATACGAACTAATTTGCATATTTCACTCAGCATTATAAGTATAACCTTGTCGCAAAAGTGAAGTCTCATTAGCGCTTAAAAGATGGTCCTCTATTATGGTAGTCAAAATCTATATTTTTCCGTCTGTGGATTGTGCTTTCATACTACAAAAAAAAACCTCATTTGAATAATAAAACACAAGAAAACCTTGACAATGTGACAGAAGGTCAGAGAAGGTCACAGCCTTTGTTGGACAGCTCGACAATCTAACCCAACGTGACGGTCGCATACGTGACGCGAAACAGAAAAAAAACACCATCCAAATAACAAAATTTTGAACTTGAATTCCGTTCTAAGCTTTCGGAATTTTAAACAGAATCCGTGTTCCAGGAAAGCAAAGTTTTTTTCTTGAGGTTGGTAATCCACCTGGCGTATCTTCGTCACGTACCGGAAAGCGATTTTTATGTCTCAACCTTAGACGTTGCGATGCAAAGGCGATTATGGAAACGTTTGTGGGTTTTCCATCTAAACAAATGAATCACGTTGCCACCTTTTTGGTTGAGAGGAAATCCTCCGATGGTCGCCCACCCTGCTGCCCACTGGGAACGAGGTTTTGGGAGAATTAGACACGCCTTCCATATAAGAGAGATCCGTATAATGTATGTTGTGGAGGTGGTTATGGTCTGAGATTGTTTTTGAGAAGTGATATTGATCTACCTGATTAAATGTGAAATGAGAAATAATCGGTATTATTGTATAAGGATGTTCTGGTTGGGATTTATGTCAGAATAAATTTATTACATTTGAATGACTTGGTGTTATTATTCACCATTGGTTACTTTGGACGGATGGAAACCTTAATTGAGGAGCAAATATATTCAAAACGTGTTTGTCACATTTAGGTGATTCGTGGGAAAACGCCAACATGTCCTTTTCTAAAATACAAAACTTCAATTTTCCGGATTCCAGTTATCCGGACCGCCAATAATTCGGACTCCAGTTATCCGGAATCCAGTTATCCGGAATCCAGTTATCCGGACTCCAGTTACCCGGACTCCAGTTACCCGGACTCCAGTTATCCGTACTCCAGCTATCCGGACTCCAGTTATCCGAATCGTCAATTATCCGGACCGCAAGTATCAGGATTACCAATGATTCGGGCTCCAGTTATCCTGACTCCAGTTATCCCGACTCTAGTTATCCGGATCACCAATGATCCGGACTCCAGTTATTCGAATCGTCAATTATTCGGACTCCAGTTATCAGGATCACCAATGATTTGGACTCTAGTTATCCTGACTCCAGTTATCCGGACTCTAGTTATCCCGACTCTAGTTATCCGGATCACCAATGATCCGGACTTCAGTTAGCAGGATCACCAATGATTCGGACACCAGTTATCCGGACTCCAGTTATCCTGATCGCCAATTATATTAGACTCCAGTTATCCGTATATATCCAGACTCCAGTTATCCGTATCGCCAATTATCCGGACACCAGTTATCAGGATCACCAATGATTCTGTCTCCAGTTATCCCGACTACAGTTATCAGGATAGCCAGTTATCCATTCTTCAGTTTTCGGATCGCCAATTATCCAGACTCCAGTTATTCGGATCGCCAATTATCTGGAATGTCAATAAGCGGACTGCAGGTATCCGGATCGCCAGTTATCCGGAATCCAGTTATCCAGATCGACAATTATCAGGAACAGAGAATTCAGCAAAATCCGTATTTTTCGTTTTTCTTATAAGTGAATGATAAGTAACTCGCTTGTGTAGCGATTGCGGTGATGTGCTTAAGTAATGCTACATTTTAATACAGTATATAGGTACGAAAAGTAAACAAAATTCCTTTCTTTGTCATTAAATTACAATACCAATTAAAGCAAAATTCGTTTTTTTTACTACGAAATAACTTATTTTCCTGGAATTATCCAATTACCCATATTCGATTATCCGTATAGGGTTTGGTCTCATTTGATCCGGATAATTAGAGTTCCACTGTACATTGACTCCTGTACGGATTCCAATCTTTGTAAGTTAATTTTAATTGGTCCAAATATGTTTGGGACAAAAAAATAGGTTATTTACATAAAAAATTCGAAGAAAAATTCACTGATATAATAATCTAATTTTCAGAAATGTTGGACAAAACACATTTTGATTGTTACTTCCTCAATTATAAAATTAAATAATAAAAATAAGGCATTCGTTAGTAATAGGCAATGTTGCGAATCTTTTTGTTTTGTTATACAAGAAATCACGATTCCAGAATAGTTTTATTGCAATTCCTTTCTCTCGATTAACAATTTCCCACTTACCTGTGCTGTTTTTTCTAAAATTATCGAACTATTTTGTCTCAAAATAATAATTTAGGTCTTTTAATGTAAGCTTTCCTTTCGCATAAAAATGGAAAATTTTCTAAGAATTTGGGAATTTTATCTTAAATAGACGAGTCAAATAAACGTATATGCATTTTCTTAACTTTTCAATCAATCAATTTTGGGTTTCAGTTTTAAATGAGATAGAATTAGTTTTCCAGAGAAAAAATTTATTATAATTTTTATGTGCAATGAAGCAGATGGTAAGAGATGGTAAAACAAGTAAAGTAATACACAAGACAAATATTATTTGTGAAACCACCCTATGTTGTTATTTAGGCGGTATCTAATAATTAAATATATATCTTTGATATTTTAATAAAAAGTACTTTTGAAAAGAGTTTGTAATTTTCTTTGAAACACAATAATAATAAATAAATAAATAATAATACAAATAAATATTTCCTAATTTGAAAATATTTGCTACTTAAAACTGTATAAACTTTACCTATTCGATATTTTTAAGATAATGTTATATTGACAGTTGTGTTTGAAAAAAATAACCTGAATATTTAATTTGGTATGTATGGTGTTTTTTTTAAAACGACCAGTTCTTTTGTTTCCCTGTTCTTTAAAATAAACGAGAACAGCAAGATCTTGTGTTTAAGACATCAATCTTTTTTTCAACTTGTTTACTTGCAAGTACAAAACAGATTAGGATTTTTTCCCTTTATGAGTATAAAAAAAAACTTTGGAAAAGAACATTAAGAGGAATAACTGTTCCATAGAAAGAACACAAATCGCAAAGTGTTCTTGGAGTGCAAAGGGTTAATCCTTTATATTCCTTAAATGTCCTTGTCATTGACTTCTTTTTACGGAACAGTTATCTACGTTTCTGTATTTTTTCTTAAAATATATTTTGCTCCAATTTAATAAGAATAGTAATCTGTTTTGAAAATTGATGAGAGAACAAGCTAATGAAAGAATAACGTTTTTTAAACTCAAAAATATGATTTCTTGTTTATTTTAAAGAACAGGGAAAAAAGAACAGGGAAAAAAAGAACAGGGGAACAAAAGAACGGGTCGTTATTTCATCACCTGATAGGCAAAAGTGCAGTGCAGAGAATTAGTGTGATATTTAATTTTTATTCCAATGAAACGAAGAAAATGAGTGTAAAATTGATATAATTTAAAAAAAATACATAATTTTACTTTATCAAGCCTTATATTTATAATTTATTTACTGCTTTTAAATTGATATATTTACAGAGAATTTTAAAAGTAAGCAAATGTCTTTTGTTATAAAATCAATATTAAGCAATAATCAAAACAATATTTTAAAGATTTTAAAATTGAATTTTATTCTTCCTTTTATTTAATCCCTACTTTAAACGTGTTTTCCAAATGCCTTTTCTAATAAATCAAAATGATTTTTTTTAAATTAACCCATTGGCGATCTAGGGATTTTTGCAATAGTAAAGTTGCTTTTACTGCTTGAAAGTTTTATTATTTTCCTGTGTATGTTTTTGTTTTTTTAAATATCATTTTAAAAGTTTTGATTAATTATAAAAAGATAGTTTTAAGTTGTACCACAATCCATTATATTAAAAAATTTGTGTAAAATTGATAATTTTTAAAAATTTTAAAATTGGGTGCATCCAGCAACAAAAGTCAGCATGAAACCTTCATCAAAATTGTCAAATTGAAGGTTTTTTGAAGGTTTTATAAAGGATATTGAAACAAATAACTGCGTTTATTTTTTTTAGTTTTTCATTTTCCTGTATAAAACCTTTAAAATATCTGCATTTTCCCTTTATGATTAAAAATGGAAGGTTTTTTGCAGGTTTTTATTAAGATTTTTTTACAGTTTTACGAAGGATATTGAAACAAAAACCTTTAATTTTATAGATATTCAAAAAAACTGCAGCTTTCCTGCATAAAACCTTCAATTTAAAAATGTTGATGAAGGTTTTATGCTGACTTTTTTTTGTTGGGCACTTCTGGGAAAACTGGAGATCCCTGGACGTATATATACGTCCATGAGCAATAGTGGCTAGTAAAACCTTAAAATTTGAATTATTTATTGTTTTTATGATTAGTTGACTAAATAAAAACACATTCTAAATGAAATGCGAATCACTTTAATAATGAACTTTACCATAAAGGTTAAACTAGACAATGACTTAATGTGTATTAAAAATTAATTATTTAAATTTGAATACAATTCAATACCATATGTCAAAATCAATACTAGTTATTGCAACAAAAAAAATGATGTCATATAGATTCTGGTTCCACGCGTCAATCACCAAGGTCACTGAGTGGTTTAAAACAGATAATAAAGATAAGCAAAGTGGACCATGGTTCTCTCTCTATATGGTATCGACGAAGGTGGTTTGAGCCAGTTAATTCCACCTTATTGTGGCGGGGCTTTGTCAGACAGTTAAGGTGAAACCGCGTAGGAGGTTTCCCAGCTTCAACAAGAAGATCCCGTGTCCTTGATCCAGTTGCGAAGGAGCTTTCCCTTTTCTGCAATTGAGGGTAGATCTTCGGAAGAAGGTGGATAAGGGATTGTGGTGCGTGTGGTTAAATTTCATGGTTGTCGTGGATATGTACTTGAGGGTGTTCACGTAGTCTTTGTGGGGGGGATTTATTTGATTTTTAGAACTCGTTTCGTCGAATGTTGGAACGTTCGATTGGTCAGAGTTTATTATTGAATGCTTTATAATTTTCCTTTTAAATGAAATATATAAAAGCGGTAATTTTTAGATAAAGATATACTGTAAAAAAATGTACTTAAAAAATGAGTACCTGAACGTATTCGTTTTACTTTGAGTACAATTACTTACATCGTAAATGGTTTGGTTTGGTTAATTAACGCTGCACTAGAGCTGCACAGTGGGCTATTGGCGACGGTTCAGGGTCTATCTCGAAGGAAAGACCCGGGAACGATGCCTCGTTATTTTAAAAGCATGGTCAGATGACGAGGGAACACCTGAACTGCCACCCAACGCCTTCAATAGACGTCGGGACTTTGGACCCCGAAAAGATTTATCGTGCACCAGTCCCGTATTCACGCCGTTACTTTTTGCGGATGTTCTGGACGACTTTTCTAGTATTTTGTAGGGAAGCTGGCAACCCTCCGATCACAAGATCTCTACTTTTTACTTTTCTTTGTCAAGTCCATCGCCTTGCTCGAACTACGAATCTTCGTATTCGCATCTGATGCCTTTAATCGCTCGGCCACGGAGGCCTCTTGCATTGTAAATGAGCGATGACGTATCCAAATTTAAGTAATCGTACTTTCTCAAAAATGTGCAGTGTGATTTAATATAGCTAATATTAGTTTATGTGCTAGCCATCTTAACAAAGAGACCTGACAAACTGAAAAGAGTTGTTCGGAAGGTGGTTTTACACATTATTTGATGCCGATTCCTTAAATTAAAACTGAATTATTACAACTCGATTATCTGACTTCTCATTGTTTTTCAACAACGAATAAGGCACTCAGCTGCGGTGCATAAGGATCTGGGTTCGATTTCCGGTAATTCTTGGTTGTAATTGTCGATATTTTTTTAGAGTGATTTATGAAGGTAGCGTATGTAGGCAAGCAACTACTCTTATTATTAATTTTACTTACTTTTGAGTACATGTCTTTTTCAAAAATGAAGTGTGGGAAGTAAGATAATTGAATTGTTATAACTCAGTTTTTCTATTCAAGCAGTCGACATCAAATAATGTAGAAACTATCTTCTGAACAACTATTTCAAGTGTGTCTGTTCGCTTTGTTAAGATGGCTTGAACATAAGCTGATAATCGCTATATTAAATTGCACTGCTCATTTTTGAGATAGTACGATTACTTAAATTTCAGTACGTCATCGCTCATTTACGATGCAATTGTACTCAAAGAAAAGCGAGTAGGTTCAGGTACTCATTTTTAAGTACCTTTTTTACAGTGTATTTTAAAAGAATAAACCTGTTATTTATCAATTTAATGAAATGATAAATGATATTTTGTATATAATTTTTTTATCAATTTCTTTTTTAATACATTTTTATGATTAATTAGTACTTTTTTTAATAGTTGAAATAAATTTCTAATACAACTTTCCAAATCTATACAAAGTATTTTAGAAAATTCTTCAAGTAAAATATTTTTAAAAATATACATTGCGTTTCAAAACATATAAATTAGTATTTGAATTGGAATTAATTTAAACCTATAGTTTGCTTGAACAAAAATAATCTGCCTACTTTTCTATATCCAATGTAGAGTTTTAAAAGTAAAAATCCAAACGCTCAACTTCAGTTTAACCATTTAAGAGTTTTAAAAATGACAAATTACTTTTGGTTATCTCGCATGATCTCACTTTGTTCGTTAACTCAATCCATGCATACATATACGTCAAACACCACGTCATTTTAACTCGGTATAAACAAGTAATTTATTGATAGCACACACTTTTTGAATAACAAACATATTCAAATAAAGAGTTCAACGGTAGACATAATTAACCTGTATTAAGGACAGAGATTGACACTTACAGTAGATATGTCTTAAGACACACAATTAATAAAGGGAAAGTTTATGCAAATATTTTGGTCAAGGCTCAAAATGTGTAAATATATTTTTCACGGCGAGCACAGACGCTTGTCATGTCACACCAATATGTCGAATTCAAATATTTGTTTTGTCAGAATTGGCAACAGGTCCTAAGGTTAACAAAGAATATTGGTTCTTGTTTATATTTATAATGAGCAAAAGATAAAGTTGAAGAGACTTAGGGGAATTCAAAGTTTAAAAATTTTCATTCCAAGAACGTGTTTGGCATTCGTGTGTTTTTTACAGAACAGTTAACTCCGTTTCTGTTATTTCCACCAAAACCTTGGTGCTCCTCTTTGGCTAAAATAATAATAAATTAAAAAAATATCCTGTTATATAATCTGGAAAAATAATGTGTTTGCTTTGTCAGAATAAGCAGAGGGGTGTTAACATGAAATATTCTTGTTTATTTTATTTAGACGAAAATACAAAGTTGGTAAGACTTTGTTTTCCAAAGTTTAAAAATTTTCATTATAAGAACGTGTTTGGCATTCATGTTATTTTTGCAGAGCATTTAACTGTGTTTCTGTTATTTCCCTCAAATCCTTGGTGCTCCTCTTTGACTAAAATAATAATATATTAAAAAAATATCCTTTTATATAATCTGGGAAAAATAATGTGTTTGCTTTGTCAGAATAGGCAGAGTGATGTTAACATTAAATATTCTTGTTTATTTTATTTAGACGAAAATACGAAGTTGGTAAGACTTGCACTGTAAAAAAAAAGTTACTTAAAAATAAGTACATAAATATGCTTGTTTTTCTTTGAGTACAATTGCATCGTAAATGAGCGATGACGTACTCAAATTGAAGTAATCGTACTTTCTCAAAAATAATCAACGTAATTTAATATTGCTAATCTCAGCTTCTGTTTAAACCATCTTAACAAAGCGACCTGACAAACATAAAATAGTTGTTCGGAAGGTGGTTTTCCACATGATTTAATGTCGATTGCTTAAATAGAAACTGAGTTATTGCAACTCAATTATTTTACTTCCCATTCTTTTGGCCCATCTTTTTAACATTTATTCTGCTTATAACTTCTTCGCGTCGCCCTGATAGTACAACGGATACCTGGGGATATGGGTTCGATTCCCGGTTAGTCTTGGTTGTAATTGTTGATATTTATTGAAAGTGATTTATGAAGGCAGCCTATGTAGGCAAGCTACTGCTCTTTTTATTCATCTTTACTCATTTTTGATTACATGTCTTTTAAAAAAAATGAAACTTATGTATTCGAAGCTATGATAAGCATCGAGTGTAATAAAAAACTAGTACATTTTACTTATTTTTGAGTACCTATTTTAACAATGTTGCTGCAAATGAAATGGCCAGGGTAAGAGTTTTTATATTGTATGAGTTGAGAAGGGCGTTCAGCTGATCATGCAAATGTGTGTTAAAACCTCGGCAGTAGATAAATAGGGTAATTCAATAATGGTATGCGGTGATTGCTGCAAAGTGTAAAATAGCGAAAAATGATCGTGAAGTTATTAATGGTGCTCTGTTAAAAATAAGTATTCAATAATAAGTAAAATTTACATTCGATGCTTATCATAGCATTCTAATACATAAGTTTCATTTTTGAAAACGTGTACTCAAAAATTAGTAAAAATGAATAAAAAGAGTAGTAGCTCGGCTACATAAGCTGACTGCATAAATAACTTTCAATAAATATCGACAATTACAACTTATTAGACTTACCGGGAATCGAACTCAGGTCTGCAGCATCGTTGTCCATAGTCTTATCCGTTAATCTATAAAATCGACGCGAAGATGTAATAAACAGAAGTAAGGTTAAAAAAGCGTGACAAAAAAAATGGAAAGTAAGATAATTGAGTCGTAATAGCTCAGTTTCCATTTAAGCAATCGTCATCAAATAATGTGGAAAACCATCTTCTGAACAACTATTTTAAATTTGACACGTCGCTTTGTTAAGATGGTTTAAACTGAAGCTGAGATTAGCACTATTAAGTCACACTGTTCATTTTCGTAGAAGTATGGTTACTTTAATTGGAGTTCGTCATCGCTCATTTACGATGCAATTAAACTAAATAAAACAAGTACGTTCATGTACTCATTTTAAGCATAATGTTTACAGTGTGTCAAAAAAGTTAAGGACAATATTTCTTTATGAATTTAAATTAAAGAATTCTGTGAAATCCACACCCAAAAGATTGGTTAGTTAATTAAAGTCGCACTAGAGCTGACAATGGGCTGTTGGCGGCGGTTCGGGTCTATCTCGAAGGAAAGATCCGGGTATAAATTTGAACAAAAGTTATTTACCCAGATTTCTTTTCGGCCATTTCCTGGGTCATATGCTCATGTTTGGTTCTTATACTTAAATTGTTACAATTCAATCGAACGTTCTTACGTTCTTGGAAGAGATGATATAGCCCTGGACTCAGGAACGGGAGGTCTGCAGTTCGAGACAGCCTTTCGATATTGAATTATGATATTATGCAAAAGCGCCCTCATATTTACCAAAATAAATTATTTCGATATAAAAAAAAACGACAAAATGAATTCAAATTTTTTTTTCGAACAAAATGTTTTTTTTCATCAAAAATTGCGAAAGTTTCGTCAAATATGAGCATGCATTTTTAACAGTGAGAGTCCATCTCATTTACAACAATCCAACAGTTAATAAAAATATGTAAATATGTTAAAGAAAATATTTTTTTGTGAAAATTGATGAAGCACTCTTTACTTGCCGGAAGAAAGCAAAGCCGATGCACAACACTGATGACATAACATTTAAAAACCAAAACCCCCTTTCTACTATTGAAAGTAGTTCTCATTAATAATTATTCTTTTTATTAACAGAACCCCGACAGAACTCAGGTGCAGTTCTTATTAAAACAAAAACAGCCGCAGAAAGACGATGACGTCCGAAGAAAACCAGATATTTTCATTAAGTAGGCTCTTACAATAGGAACGTTTCAATTTCACCGGCTACCTTCTTGGTCAGCTCTGATGACAAATGGGCTAATCAGCCGAATTGTTGAGAGGTCAAGGGGTCACAAGAGTCGTTCTGTCCTGAGGGAAAGCTTACGAAAAATACATAAGTAAATTCGTGTTCACACTCACTGCTATATCTTTGACATATAGATTTACGGATCTCATTTTTTACAAGGAAGGAGAAGACTTGTAATATCGCAACCTTTAGAACTTTAATATTTTAGCGTGTAAGCTATTTTGATAAAGCAATGCTTTTCAAATAACAATATATTTCATTAAAATGGCAAGCGGGATAGTGAAACTAAATTCCTAAAATTTTATATACTGTATTCTGTAAATGTTCGTAAGTGCGTTTTCATTGATAATATTTATCTATAATTGAATATAAAGTAATGAAATTGGCCTTCGTGTGAATATTTATTAAATAAAAAATAGTTATTTTCAGTGATTTTGATGAGAATATGGCAACTTTGACTAAAATAGAAATCTTTCTCTAAAGAAGAGTGCCTGTTTTTTTTATGCAAATCTACAATTTTATTCCGATCTTGATGAAATTTCGAACAATTAACCCTCTTTCCTACCCCTTAACTCGTTTAACCCTATTAACTACTTATTAAAATCTAATTATAATAATGCAATACTGTAACAATAGATTATTTCAATAATGTAACATATCTTACATTGTAAATTATGAGGATGGACTAACCATGCATAATGGTTGGCTGATGAATAAATATCGCCAATATACCGCCAAAATTTCGCCAAATGAATAAAAATGCCGCCAAATGTATACAAATTTCACCAAATGAATAAAAGGTTCCCACATCAATAAAACATTTTGTAAAATGAATAAAAATGTCGTTAAATGGATAAATACATCGGCAATGAACTGAAATATGGTCATATATGTAAAAGTATCCTTAAAGTGACAAATGTTTTGTCAAAATTATAAAATAAATATAATTTTTCAAGCTTGACCTTCAAAACAAAAGGAAGGTCACTGTCTACATGAGATTTTGTAAAACCACCTCATCTCCCTTTCCCCTAATTAAAGCAGACAAGAGTTCTTACTAAAACAAACCGACAGATGGCATGGCGCCACGGTGTAGAAATCGGTCAACAATCTGAGTAAAATTATATACATACAAAGAAGAGTGCCTGTGGTTTTGTTTTTTATACATATATACATTTTCAATTTCAGGCAATAGTTTTTCCCCCGGGCAACGCTAGGCACTTCAGCCAGTAAAAATATAAAATTTTTGGAAATTAAGTGCTCTTAGGCTTTCATAAACATATTTATTGAATTATTTGTAAAGAATAACACATTTGTATTATTTTGTTTTTATGAACTGTATATAAAAGAATTAAATTAAAAGTATTGCCATTATTGGCGAATATAAAGGAAAAAACTATTAAAGCTTATATATATGTCTTTATAATTGTGTGTTCCCTAATATGTAGGTAGTTAATGTGAAACTGTGTAAAAATAAAAAGATGACAGTTTTATTAATGAAGCAAAATTCCAATTTAAAAGATTGCACAGGTTATTCATTAATTTTTTTTACAAATATTTATTTTTGATACATTGTGAAATAATTTATTACAATAAAACATTAAAAATTGTAAAAGTTCCTAAAAAAATATAAATTTGCGAACACTCATTACTTTTAAAACATTTGTGTTTGGTGTAAACTTTCCATTTTCGAGAAACAGTATACAAATAAATAAGAATTAATTTTAAAAATACTTTTTCACCCCTTGCTATTCATGCGTACAAACTTATAGAAATAAGTTAAATTTGATAGATATGTTATTTACATAGATCAACAATTATCTTTACAATTAAAATTTAAAAAAAAACTTCACTGTTAAAATAGCTATTCAAAAATAAATCAAATGTACTTAAAATTGAGTACAATGGGTAAAAATGAACAAAAAGAGCATATGCTAGCCTAAACAGGCCGCCTTCATAAATCTCTTTCATTATAAATATCGACAATTACAACTAAGACTTACCGGAAACAGAACGCAGATTCTAAGGCACCGCAGTCCCATGCCTTATCCGTTGTACTACCAGGGAGACGTGAAAAAGCGATAAACAGAATAAATTTTAAAAAGGTGTGCCAGAAGAATGTAAAGTAAGATAGTTGAGTTGTAATAACTCAGTTTCCATTTAAGCAATTGACATCAAATGATGACATCAAACCATCTTCTGAACAACTATTTTAAGTTTGTTCACTTTTTTTTAAGATAGCTTGCACAGAAGATCTTGAGTACGTCATTGCACATTTACGATGCAATTGTACTCAAACAAAAACGAGTATGTTTAGCTACTCATTTTAAATACTCTTTTTTTTACAGTTAATTTAAAACAATTTCGACATCGATTTAAAACTCAACATGTATCCATTTACGACAATTTCATCATATTATTAACCGATGTTATAAAAACTGATGTTAAACTCCAAAACCCCAGCAGCTATACCCGAAATCAGACTGCTATTTATTTTCTCACAGTAACTGTCACAACAGTCGTAAATATGGTCTTTAGGATACAAGGTATGTTTCGCTTTCTGTGGGAACTTAAGGTTAAAGATTATTGTCGCCAGTGGAATAGCTATGAGGTTTATAAGATCTTCCAGCGACATCAGTGGATGCAACTGGCTTTTGATGTCCTTTGCAATTACGTAAGGGAAGTGTTCTGGGAGTATGTTCTGGGAGGTAAGAAAATACAAGGTGGTATTGGGAAAGAATAGAAGATTTATAGGTTTTGAAGGAATTTCATGTAATATATTAAATGGCCAGCGGTGAGCAAAACTGTTTGTTTGGCAATATAAAAAATAATTCTACAAGAAGAAAATACAACATTTATATACTTTTAATATTTCTACAAAGCTATGGTATTAAAAAGCACCACTAAATCACTTAAAAAAAAATTGGGGTACAATATGTCTGCTCCCACATGGGCTTCAACGCGCCCATAGAGGAAACAGGTTTAGAACCTTCCAGAAGTTACAGTTAGAGTTTAGTGCTCATAATCGGTAGGTTGTGGGTTTGGGATTGGATTTGGGTACATTTTTGACTGCTTATTTCTGTTCTCATTTAAGAGACTTAACACAGCCACATATACATACACACAAATATATGATTGTTTTTTTTTAACCAATGTCAGTTTGGTTTGGTTTGATTAATAAACGTCGCACTAGAGCTGCACATTGGGCTATTCGCGACGGTTCGGGGTCTATCTCGAAGGAAAGACCCGAGAACATATACACATTCACGCACACATTCATACATGCACCTCGTTATTTTAGAACCATGGTCAGATGACGAGGAAACACATGAACAGGCACCCGACGCCTTCAATAGACGTCGGGACTTTGAACCCCGATCAGATTTATCGTGCACCAGTCCCGTATACACGCCGTTAATTTTTTGTGGATGTTTTGGACGACATTCTAGTATTTTGGTAGCGAAGTTGACAACTCTCCGATCGCAATATCACTACTTTTTCCTTCGCACAGGATCGAACCAGGAACCCTTTGGTACCCAGCTGACGCCTTAATCCACTCGGCCACGGAATCCTACGGTACATTGGGAACTGCGCCTACTTGATTTTTTTTAGTAAATTATATTATTTACTAAGATAACTCGCAAATTGGTGGTAGTTCCCGGGTCTTTCCTTTGAGATAGGCCCCGAACCGTCGCCAATAACCCAATTTTCCAGCTCTGGTGAGACGTTAATTACACAAACAAAACCGTAAATTGGTTACCAGTAACCGTCAGGTGGGGTTTTTCTAGTATCCATTAAATAAGAAACTGCACAATTTTTTGAAAAATGAAAAATAGCATATTAGAAAACACTCACATTACATTTTAACAATGACAAAATAAAGAACATAACCAAGTTGTTTATGCAATTTTATGGATTCTTTGAACTTGCAGGAGATCCCGGCAGACTCGAAGTAATTGGCGCTCTCAAAAGGAAATCCGATTGTGCGATCGAAAGTGAAAAAGCCCAGTCTGGAACTGAGAGACGCGTAATTTCCTCTGAAAGTGACACTGAATGTTACAATTGGGGTTATTGGGTCGATGCTTCGAACGATCTGACCGTGGGCCAAAAGAAAATCATAACAAAAATGGACTCGCGACCCGTTCACGCTAATACATCTGTTTTCGAAAATTGCCGTAATTTCTCGGAAACGCGGACTGTTATAGTTTTTTTTTGTTCTGGGTTGAGTTGAGTTTTTGGAAGATTTGATGGGTGGGGACTGGGTTTTGGAGAAATGGATTTTGAATGGAATGGTTTGTAATGCAGTTTTATTGTTTTATTTCTGCGAAGATGTTTTGAGGTATGGAAGTCCTCTATTGTTAAAAAGATTAAAAAAAAAAAGAATGGTGTATATGAAGAATGAACGGTCATGAGGAAGTTAACAAATTTTTCGCTTAAAAATTGTATTATTGACCTTCAGTTTCTTACAATAGTATTCTATTTACACTCCCAATATTCATTGTATGACAATGCAAACTTTGAGAACAGATGGGCATGAAACTGACCTATATATTAAATACATTAAGTTTTCTAGAAATAAATTTATCTTTTTCCTGTAAATTAAGGCATGCATGTCCTTGTTAAACAGTGAGGGCGCGGTGGCCCAGTGGTAAAGCATCCGACAATACTTGATTAGTTAATGAGCGTCGCATTAGAGCGGCATATAATAGGCTTGGACGACGATGTCACTTTTCCAAAGAGATTAATCGCTAGTCAATAATCGATATTTTCTGACTAATCAATATTTTCCGATTAATCGTTATTTTCCGATTTATCTGAAAAATTGGTTTAATCGGATTGAAAAAAATCGATGTTTTACGATTAATCGATATTTTCCGATTAATCGATATTTTCCGATTAATCGATATTTTACGATTATTCGATATTTCCGATTAATCGATATTTCCCGATTTATCGATATTTTCCGATTAATCGATATTTTCCTAATAACCGAAATTTTCCTGATAACCGATATTTTCCGATTAATTGATATTTTCCGATTGATTGATATTTCCTATTAATTTTTTTTAATATATATATATGTTCGTGTTCAATTTTAGTCGACATCTTGCTGATTCTGTAGTATTATTATTTATTTACTGTATTATCTTAACTGTGACTGTTATGTATTTCGTGCATGTTTTGTTGATCATGTCGTGTAACGTGAGATCGTCGCAGTGTTTCTAATTAAATGTGTAATAATAACATTTCCATTCTAATAGTTCATTTCTAACTTACATTCTGATAAAACCATAAGGCCTCCGTGGCCGAACGGTTAAGGGCGTCAGCTAGGAATACGAAGGTTCCCGGTTTGATGTCAGGTGATGGACTTGACAAAGAAAAGTAAAAAGTAGTGATCTTGTGATCGGAGGGTTTCCAGCTTCGCTACAAAATACTAGAAAATCCAGAACATCCGCAAAAATTAACGGCGTGTATACGGGACTGGTGCACGATAAATCTGATCGGGGTCCAAAGTCCCGACGTCTATTGAAGGCGTTGGGTGCCAGTTCAGGTGCTTCCTCGTCATCTGACCATGGTTCTAAAATAACGAGGTGCAGGTATGAATAAATGTGTGTGTGTGAATGTGTATGTGTTCCCGGGTCTTTCCTTCGAGATAGACCCCGAACCGCTGCCAATAGCCCATTGTGCAGCTCTAGTGCGACGTTAATTAACCAAACCAAACCAACCTGATAAAACCATAAAAATTAGATATATGCATATTATTGGCAAAACTATATTTCCGATATATTGATATTGTATGAGTAAAATAAGTGCAATAGCAATAAGTAAACACAAATACGTATAACTTAAACTTAAGTTTGCGGCGGCGTAGTTAAGTTGGGTGATGCCACGCATTTGTTGACTCCAAAAATCAGAAGGTTTAATTTAATTGTGATGGACAAATAGATGATAGCCATAGTATTTAGGAAACAACTTAGATTTAATGATGTAATTATAGAAGTTGAGAATTTACATTTAATGGTTATCTATGGAATTACAGTTAGGTTGAGCAGCATGAGAGATTGCTGTTGTTGTCACTATGGCTGGGTTGCTGGGAATGTCTGTATTCAGTCAAGTGTTGTCGAAAGCGGCCGCTCCCCTGGTGGGGCCTCTTTCGTTGGCGAACTCTCATTGGATTGAGATATCAACAACTGACTTAATGTTGCATGCCTCTCTCGATTTCTTGGAACCGAAAGAAGGGTCTATGAACTCCAGGCGCCGCAAGTTATAGGTACTGGATGTTTGATCGTTTAAACTTTGATTATTATTCAAATCGATGAATCGTCAAATCTAAAATTAGAAAATCGCGATCCTGATGATTTTTTTACTGCACAGTCGGCTATGGGTGACAGTACTGGCCTATCTCAAAGGAAAGACGCGGGAACGATGCCTCGTATTTTTGAACCATGGTCAGATGACGAGGACAACACCTGAGCTGACTCCGGCGCTTTCAATAGGACTCCATGCCGTTAATAGGACTTTGGACCCAGATCAGATTTATCGTGCACCAGTCCTGTATACACAACGGTATAATTTGTTGGGTGTTCTGGATGACTTTCTAGTATTTTGAAGCGATGCTGGCAACACTTCGGTCACAATATTTTACTTTTCTTTGTCAAGTCCACCGCACGGGTACGAACTAGCAATCCTCTGATTACCATCTGAGCGCCTTTACCCACTGGGCTACCAAGGACGTCCTTCTGATTAGAATCCGAACAGTTGCTAAAGCTCATTGTATAGCTCTACTGTGACGTCAAAGCTGTGGAAACATGTCTTCTGGATTTTCACCAATACACTGGAACCAACAAATCCATTGTCTAGGAAATCAAGCGCTTTGGCTACATATGAAAGGAGGACATGTTCCTCAGCTTTTTTTCATCCAAGCAATTTAATATATGCATAAAATGCTAAATATGTGGTTATTTCTTAAAATGTTAAAAAAGAAAATGTACTTACATATTTAAAAGCTGTTAGAAGATGTCCAGTAAAAATAAAATGTATTTTGACAGTAACTGTACTACATGATAACTGTTTGTTAAATCCAACTTATTTTCACAGTTTAAAATTAAATTTAATTTAAATAACCTTTTAATACGTTAACTGTTTAAAAGTTGTAAACTTTCGGACTAATCTGATAATTCCACGAGGAATTCTTTGGTTTATGTTATTTCCTTTATTATTTTTAGGGCTTATTTTGATAGACACTTGTAAACTGCACTCTTCCTGGGTTACTTTTTATTATATTACTGTCGGATTACGGGGATTTGTCCTTAGATAAATATGGGAGAAGATGAGCAGGGAAATCATTTTTTTTATTTAGAGATAACATATCTGTATGTGTGATATAATATTGTACATTTTAAAATAAAATAACTATAAAAAAACGACTTTAAACAAACTGCGATAAAAAGTAAAAAAATAACTTTTAATTTTATTAACAAGTTGAAAAAATTATATTAATTAATATCAATTTTATACTTATTACAATTTTTAAGAAATCGACGTCAAAATTTAGGTATGTTTTTTGTGAGTCGGTACCAACTTCAAAAAGTTGTAATAAGTATAAAATTGATATTAAATAATACAACTTTTTTAAGAAGATTTATATAAGCAAAATATAAGTTAACTATATATGGTAAAATATAACTTGAATTTACTTCTTGGTGGCGTTTTGTATTTTTAGCAATATTTTTTCTGTAATTAACGAGAATTTTGCCGTTCCGATTTTTCCTAACTCAATAGTGAACCCCCGCGTTAATTTAAATAATGTGTGTGTTCTTTGGCAACACTTTTGCTGATATTCGTTCTGTATTTCTCCCGAAACATGATGCTACTGTATATATTTTTAATTGTGTACTTTTACGACGTGTTTGTATTTCTATATTTTTAGCGCAGTGATTTATGACGAGTTTTTATCTTGTGGAATATGAGGTATTTCCCTAAATCTAAAAAAACTGTAACGCAATGTCATGCAATCACCGATGTCGCCCGACACCAGTGGCATTTGTGGTCAAGAACAACCCCCCTCGGGACATCCACTCGCGAAGGACCCCATTTATTTTGTCACCTGAAATGGTCAAGACGGACAGACATCGCTTAATCACTCTCTGGAATGAGTAAACAGCAACAACAGCAAAAAAAAAAAACATCGATTGGAATTATAATAACAACAACAAAAATAAACAAATTTCGAACCGCGTGACAAGCGCAACCGAGAGAAATGGATGTAGTAGTGAGAAAATGGGGGATGTTGGACTAGTTTTCTGAGGCAAAAGGGAATTGAGGTTCTCTGCATTCCCGGCCCTTAGCTGCGGGGCTCCCTTCGCGAACTGAGGGGGTTATAGGGCAAAGAACACGATTACGATGACCTTGTTTCGGGTTCTTGAGGAGATTTCATCGATAGAGAGTATCGATGAGGGGAATCGATGATGGTAAAGGGTGATGGGGTTTCTGTGAATGGTTTTATAAAGTCCCAAGGACGTTGGTAATGAATTTGAATGATAACGTCATAGAGGGTTGCTGTGGGTAGGGTTGTTGTACCCTAAGCAGGGCCGCAGTTAGGGGTGTGCGTCGCGTGCCATCGCACAAGGCCCCGGATTTCTGGAAGGGGCCGCAGTGACAAATGCGCAAAATGGTAATATTGCGTGAATTTAATTTTTGTGTGTGAAATGTTTCTAAAATAATTACTGAGAGTATCAAGATATAAACACAATTCTAAGCCATTAGAGTAAACTATTAAGACATTAACTCTGCTACAAAGCTCGATTGGTACGAATTTACACTGTTAAAAACAGGTACTCAAAAATAAGTAAAATATACTTATTTTTGAGTACATTACATGGTTATTATGGCTCCGAAAACATAAGTTTCAATTTTGATAAAGAATGTACTCAAAATGAGTACAATGAGTAAAAATGATTAAAAAGACCAAATCCTATTTAAACTGACTTCAACAATACCTTTAAATAAATATCAGCAATTACAACCAATACTTACCGGGAATAGTCCCGGTAAGTATTGGTTGCATATCCTAAGGCATTGCAGTCCAGGGCCTTATCCGCTGTACTACCAGAGCGACGTAAAGAAGTTATAAACAGAAGTAATGATAAAAAGGTGGGCCAAAAGAATGGTAAGTAAGATAATTGAGGTGCAATAACTCAATTTCCATTTAAGCATTCGACATCAAATAGTGAGGGAAAACCGTCTTCTGAACAACTATTCTCAGTGTGCCAGGTCGCTTTGTTAAGATAGTTTGAACAGAAGGAGATATGAGTAATATTTAATCACACTACTCATTCTTCAGAATGTACGATTGCTTAAATTTGAGTACGTCGTTGTTCATTTACAATGTGATTGTACTCAAAGAAAAACGAGTAGCTTCAGGTACTCATTTTTGAGTACCTTTTTTTTTACATTGTAGGCTCGTTTGATCATATATCAGACTCATATTTAATTTTCAATTAACAGAACAAGCACATAATATTTACTTAAAAAAGTTATCTAATAAATATTCTATGCAAATGTAATGTAGCCGCAGCCGCAGCCTTTTCGAAAATCTGACAAACTTATTCAAAAGTTTCATAATTCATAATTTTTATTTAAACTAATAAAATAGTTTCATAATTTATAATTTTTATTCAAACAAATAAAATAATTTCATAATTCATAATTTTTATTCAAACTTATTTAAAAGTTTCATAATTCATAATTTTTATTCAAATTAATTCAAAGTTTCATAATTTATAATTTGTTTTCAAACTTATTCAACAGTTTCATAATTCATAATTTTTATTCAAACTTATTCAAAAGTTTCATAATTCATAATTTTTATTCGAACTTATTCAAAATTTTCATAATTCATAATTTTTATTCAAACTTATTCAAAAGTTTCATAATTTATAATTTTTATTCAAACTTATTCAAAATTTTCATAATTCATAATTTTTATTCAAACTTATTCAAAATTTTCATAATTCATAATTTTTATTCCAACTTATTCAAAATTTTCATAATTCATAATTTTTATTCAAACTTATTCAAAAGTTTCATAATTTATAATTTTTATTCAAACTTATTCAAAATTTTCATAATTCATAATTTTTATTCAAACTTATTCAAAAGTTTCATAATTCATAATTTTTATTCAAACTTATTCAAAATTTTCATAATTCATAATTTTTATTCAAACTTATTCAAAAGTTTCATAATTTATAATTTTTATTCGAACTTATTCAAAAGTTTCATAATTCATAATTTTTATTCGACTTATTCAAAAGTTTCATAATTCATAATTTTTATTCAAACTTATTCAACATTTTCATAATTCATAATTTTTATTCAAACTTATTCAAAAGTTTCATAATTCATAATTTTTATTCGAAATTATTCATAAGCTTAATAATTCATAATTTTTATTCAAACTTATTCAAAATTTTCATAATTCATAATTTGTATTTAAACTTATTCAAAAAGTTTATAATTTTTAATCTTTATTCAAACTTATTCATAAGTTTCATAATTCATTATTTGTATTCAAACTTATTCATAAGTTTCATAATCCTTCCTCCTTAACTGCTGTAAATGTAGTTCTAATAAACAGAATAATCAAATTAAATATGACGAATAATTGAATATAAATAATATCAAATTGAATATGAAGAAAAAATATCACATTACAGTCCAATTCAAAATCCAATAACGGCAAAGGAAATCTTAACATATTTAAACAGCAGTTCAAGATAAACAAAATGATACCAGGAAGTGTAAACCGATGACAAGTGCGGAGAGATCTAGAGTTTACCAGGAAGGAGGCACGTGTACAAAATATTCACGAACGTGTTTAAAATATTTTATGTGAAGCGAACACTGTAAAAGTAACAGGTACTTAAGAATGAGCACCTGATCATACTTGTTTTTCTTTGAGTACAATTGCATCGTAAATGAGCGATGACGTACTCAAATTTAAGTAATCGTATATTCTCAAAAATGAGCAGTGTTATTTAATATTGCTCATATCTGCTTTTTCTCAAACCATCTTAACAAAGCGAACTGACAAACTTAAAAAAGTTGTTCAGAAGATAGTTTTTTACATTGTTTGATGTCGATTGATTAAATGGAAACTGAGTAATTACAACTCAATTATCTTACTTCCCATTCTTTTGACACACTTTTTTTTAAAACATTTCTTCTATTTATAAGTTCTTCATTCTGCCTTGGTAGTTTAACGGATAAGGAACTGGACTACGGTCTCAGAGGATCTGGGTTCGATTCCCGGTAGGTCTCGGATGTAATGTTGATATTTATTGAAAATGTTTTATGAAGACAACCTATGTAGACATGCAACTGGACTTTTTTATACATTTTTACTTATTATACTTATTTTGAGTACATGTACTTTTCAAAAATGAAACTTATGTTTACGGAGGCACGATGAGCATCGAATGTACTGAGAAATCAGTACATTTAACTTATTTTTGAATATCTATTTTTAACAGTGAAACTAGAAAAATACTTCCTTGTAAAATATGTTCATCATAATTTTTTAAATATTTATTATCCTCACAATAGAATTGAGTTCCTTATCTTTTAAAAAAAATAATGCAAGTTGAAGGTTGAATATACCGAACCAGA
This sequence comes from Troglohyphantes excavatus, assembly GCA_963932185.1. Lineage (NCBI taxonomy): Eukaryota > Metazoa > Arthropoda > Arachnida > Araneae > Linyphiidae > Troglohyphantes > Troglohyphantes excavatus. The sequence goes on along the minus strand of OZ010669.1, from coordinate 68,111,420 downwards.
TGCAATCAGTCTTTGCTAATCTTTTGTGAAGGTGCGAAGGATATCACCCATTATGTAAAACTGAAATCTTCCCCACTTTTTTTCAATCAAGCTCGCAATTTAGGTCAAGGGTTCCCAGTGGAATGTGGCTTATTGTTAAACTGACAGTGAAGATACAATGCTAAGAAGGAAAAATCATCACGATTTCGAAAATGTGAGAAATATGCTAAAATTTTGGGTTTGTTTGCTTATAACGTGTGTTGGCCTTAATTTTAATTCTATTAAAAAGCAAGAAGTGATGAGATAATTTTTAATTTTAGGCATAAATACTCGATTTTAAATAATTATCATGTAATGAGGAAGTTTTAATTAAAATATGCGATGACATTGAAAGGGAAATTAAAGTTATGATGCAATCCTTGTTTCGTTTCTTATCATATTTATAGGATTTTCTGTACTTTTAAATAGTCGTGATTCATAACTATGTATATAACTATAATACTTTGTATCAAAGTTAATGATGACTATAAAGTATTATTTTTAAATGTGTAAGAGAAATTTATAACGCACAATAATATCTAGGATAAGTTGTAGGAAAATGGGTCTTTAAACTCGATTTTTGACGTTTAAAGTCTAATTCTTTTATTAAAAAAATATAAAATTATTTAATAAAACTGTTCACTTATTTATTTAAAACATAATGGCATATTTATATTTAATTCTGAGGTTTATAAATAATTTTAATAATTATTTTTTTAATGTAACCTACGGCGATTCATAGGTGTGGGTAAATGGGACCAGTATAAATTATGAAATTTTTTGTATAAAAGGTATTATTAGAACAACTTTTATGTCAAATTAATAAATAGAACAAATAACAACCTTTAAAGCTTAAAAAAATCAATATATTGTTTATCAATGGACTGTATTTATTCCTAAAAGCCAGCTGTAATCTGCCATTTGCATTTATGAAAACCCATTATTTTTTTTTGCTTCCACAGATATAAAAGACTTTATAAAATTATTCATGTTTTTTTTATTCAGAAAACTATGATGTATGTATGTTATTTTTAATTTGTTTCCCAGACGATTTTTTATTTCATTTAAAACATTATATTTAAATTCGAATAACATTAATAATCGAATAATAATATTTAAATTCGAATAATAAAACAGGCAAATAAAAGCCATTGTTACATCGAAATATGTTCTTTTATTGATAGTTTATTTAAAAAATACCAGGTATGTAACTTCATAAAATTAACATATAAACTATATTAAATATTTTGCAGTTAGTTCGTGTCACTTATAAGCTTTGAAACTATTTTTTTAGAATAATTGCAATTTCGACAGAGATCATTAACACTATTACGAATTTCTTATTCTTTAACATTAATAATTCGAAAACCTATTTTTCCACTTTGCAAAACATTAAAAAAAAACTATAAATAAATTTAATTTCTTTTTAATCTTTTCATAAGGATGCATTAAAAGTATTCTATTATATTTAATTCCCAATAATAGTTTTAAATCGTCTTTTCTAGTTTATATATCTAGTTTTCAAGTATCGAGCTATTAAATATTTTTTTTTTACTCAAATAAATCGACAATTGGACTTGAATTAAAACACTTTATTCAGTATAAGTGATTTACAGGTAAAGAGTTTTTAATAACTCCTTTTATATTTAGATTAGTTAATTTGATATTTTTCGTTAATAAGTTAATATGATAAATTGTAAACTGATGTTGTTAACAATATTTGTTTTGGAATAGAAATATATCTTGAATTGTATTTAAAATTATTCGGCATCCCTTAGTTTTACTGAGCATACAAATTAAAATTTTGATTTTACAAATTAAATTAAAATTTTGAAATAGCTAAAATAGTTTTACATATATATCATTATCGTATTCTGGATAATTTTAAATATATTCATTTTAACGACGCACTGTCAAAATTTTTTTTTATATCAGCATCATTTATGACGTGAAATAGTTAAATTAAGAATTTGATTAAATTTTTTTTATTGTATTGGAATGGATACATTACCTAAATATACTAACATTACATCTTTATAGATGAATTCTACGAATGATAAAATCATTTAAATATGTTCTTCTATTTTCATTACTAAATGTATAATTTAAATGTTTAATGCAGTTAGTAGGATTAGTAATCGGTGTATTATCATTATTATAATTCAATGATTTTAATAATTTATGAGCTTTTTGAATTATTTATGAATTGAAAAAACTTTTTGTGTATTAATTTGAAGTACAAATGTATTGATTTGTGTATAATATATTGAAATGTATTGAATGTATTATATAGTATATTGAAATTTATATATATATATATATATATATATATATATGTATATATATATATATATATATATATATATATATATATATATATATATATATATATATATATATATATATATATATATATATATATATATATATATATATATATATATATATATATATATATATATATATATATATATATATATATATATATATATATATATATATATATATATATATATATATATTGATTTCAAGAATAAAAGTATTGATGTATTGGTTTCAAGAATAAAAGTATTGATGTACTGATTTCAATGATAAAAGTATTGATGTATTGATTTTTTCAAGAATAAAAGTATTGATGTATTGATTTCAATGATAAAAGTATTGATGTATTGATTTATGTATATTTGTGTATAGTATATTGAAATGTATTGAATGTGTATTTAGTTGATGGATAAATGTATTGATTTATGTATATTTGTGTATAGTATATTGAAATGTATTGAATGTGTATTTATTTGATGTATAAATGTATTGATTTATGTATATTTGTGTAGAATATATTGAAATGTTTTAAATGTGTATTGATCTGATGGATGAATGCATTGATTTGTGTATATTTGCGTATAGTGTATTGAAATGTATTGAATGTGTGTTGACTTGACGTATAAATGTATTGATTTGTGTATATCTGTGTATAGTATTTTGAAATGTATTGAATGTGTATTGATTTGACAAATAAATGTATTGATTTGTGTATAGTATATTGAAATGTTTTAAATAAGCATTGATTTGAGGGATAAATGTATTGATTAGTATATATTTGTGTATGGTATATTGAAATGTATTGAATGTGTATTAATTTAACGGATAAATGTATTGAATGTGTATTGATTTAACGGATAAATTTATTGATTTGTGTATATTTGTGTATAGTATATTGAAATGTATAGAATGTGTGTGTAATGATTTGACAGATAAATATATTTATTTGTGTATAGTATATTGAAAGGTATTGAGAGAGAGAGAATTTGTAGGGATTTGACGGATAAATGTATTGATTTGTGTATAAAATATTGAAATGTATTAAATGTGTATTGATTTGCTAGAGACGGATAAACTTCAATTTAATAACATAGTGAATTAATACTAAGGTTATGACGATTACTACATTACTTTATATCACAATTCCTATTAAAAATAAAACGTAGCAATAAAAACTTTAATCTACGCACCTGTTTCATATTTAACAAGATTTATTTTCACGTATGTAGTTTCGTGTATTATAGAAATAAATGCATATTTAAAAAAAAAAAAAGAGTATAATTATATGATAGAATCACGCAGATGTTCCAAGCAGAAGCACTAAAAGCCTCAAGCTCATCACTTTTATGGCGGCAAATAAAAATAATGGCAACACATAAAAAAAGACGTTTTGTAGAATCATTAAGAGCGATAATCATCAACAATGCCATGAAATCTGTGGTTCGTAAATACAACCATCTTCTTCCTTTTTAGTATCATTTGTAGCATAATAGCTCTTTTACTTCATCATAAGATTACTCCGCATCCTTTGACGTTTGTTACGATAAGAAGACGGATTACAGGACATTACAGAATGGATTCCTGAATATAAGAAGAAAATGAGGATTGGTCTTTAGTTTTTGATCCGATAGATATCTTTTAACGCTGAAAGGTGTTGGTTTTTTGGGGTCATCTGTGATTTTGAGAACGATTGCGGTTTGTTTTATCTCATTTTATTGGTTAATACTGAAAACAAAGTGTACTGGAAATATTTTAATACTACTTTTTCATACATTATTATTATGAATTGTTATCGAGTATTTTTTATATTTTCCATACTTAATTCGAATCTATGTTTGATGTTGAAAATTGGTTTTGGGTATCACGGCCATCAGCAGAAACTTGATTCGATTAAAAATAATTAATACTTCAGAGCTACATAACCCTAAGTGAAATCAGCCTATATGGATAAATTACCTACCATCGTGTAGAAGAAATTACGCTGCATCGAGCTGATTATTAATCAACCTCCTCCTCTGACCATTTCACGGATTGAGGGAGATGGGTCATATTTTGGGCTTGCGTTGGTCTGTTTGACAGTTGTAATTTTACTTTAAATAGACGGATTGTGCGAGTGTATGCTTAACCCTTTGCACCACTCCGTTGGTGCCGCTCAGGCGACAACATAACGACCCGTTTTTTTTCTTCCTGTTTTTTTAAAATAAACGAGAACAGTGTGTTTAAAAAACATCGAAATTTTTTTCAGCTCGTTCTTTTGCAGATCCAAAACAGATTAGGTTTCTTTTTTCTATAAGCATAACAAATTCTAGAGAAAAGAACATAAGGATGAATAACTGTTCCGTAGAAAGAACGGAAAACGCAGAGAGTTCTTGGAGTGCAAAAGGTTACATTGAAGAGAATGACAAGTTGTACTATTCCATTTGAACAGTTTACAGTTTAAATCATTTGTGTGAAAATTGTGTGGAATGGGGAAAATGAGAGATGATTTGTCGAATATTTCACTACGAAAAATAACACTAGAATATGCCTAACATTAGAATATACCTAAGAATAGAATATGTATAAGATTAGAATCTGTATAACTTTAGAATATACCTAAAATTATAAATTTCCTAACATTAGGAAATTCAAAACTTTATAATATGTTTAACTTTAAAATATACCTAACTCTATAATATGCTTAACTTAACAATAGAATATGTCTAACATTAGAATATGCATAAATATAGAGTACACCTAACATTAGAAAATGCAAAACATTAGAATATGCCTAACATTAGAATAATTTTCCCTCTTATCTCCCCTCAAACCTACATTGTTAAAAAGTATTATGACTTTGCACCAAAATTTGGTACCCATTTAGCTCCAATAAAAAATTGGTGCTTAGTTTCACCCTTTTACGGTACACCACGGATACCGTTTAGTGGTGAAACGTTGCACCAAAACTCATAATTCGAGATTTCTTAATATTTTAGTACTAGTATTTTTGTAGCGAAGTTGGCAACCCTTCGATCGCAAGATCACAACTTTTTTACTTTTTTTTTGTCAAGTCCACCGATCGTTCTCGAACTAGGAATCCACCGAATCATAGTTGAACGCCTTTATCTACCGAGCCATGGAGGCCCTTGTTCGTCGTTGTCTTTCTTGGAGGAAATTCTCGGCTTGTTGATGTAGCGACAGCGAAAATTTCGGATGCAGTTAAAGAGGTTGAAACAATTATCTGTGAAATCTCCGCTTTTTTTTCTCGATAAAGGATTTTTGGTTCAACCGAGATTCCACCATCATATGGTGTAATTTGTTGCAGACCGCTGTTTAACATCAAGTTTGTTTGTTTAATTAACGTCGCACTAGAGCTGCACAGTGGGCTATTGGTGACGGTTCGGAGCCTATCTCGAAGGAAAGACCCGGGAACGATGCCTCGTATTTTTGAACCATGGTCAGATGACGAGGACAACATCTGAGCTGGCACCCGACGCAACCTCAATAGGCGTCAGGATATTGGACCCCGATCAGATTTATCATGCACCAGTCCCGTATACACGCCAGTATAACTTTTTGGATGTTCTGGACGACTTTCTAGTATTTTTGCAGCGAAGCTGGCAACCCTCCGATCGCAAGATCACTATTTTTTTTACTTTTCTTTGACAAGTCCATCGCACGGATTCTAACCACCAATCCTCTGATTAGTAGCTGAACGCTTTATCCACTGAGCAACTGGGGTTTGTTTAACATCAAGATATGGTACATAGTTTAACTGAAATTTTTAACAGAGTATATTATTTTATTTCTTCTTTTTAGTAAGTTGCAATCAGTTTCTATCTATAAAATATTACAAAAAATTTCCTTAAATATTACGAAAACTATCCTTAAAATATTACAAAAAATTTCCTTAAATATTACGAAAACTATCCTTAAAATATTACAAAAAATATCCTTAAAATAAGAATAGTAGATTCATTTGTAGATGTTACGAAATTTTTAACAGAGTATATTATTTTATTTCTTCCTTTTAGTAAGTGGCAATCAGTTCTTATCTATAAAATATTAAAAAAAAAAATTCTTATAATATTATTAAAAAAAGCCTTAGAATATTACAAAAAATATCTTTAAAATAAGAATAGTAGATTCGTTTGTGGATGTTACGAAATTTTAAATAGAGTATATTATTTTATTTATTCCTTTTAGTAAGTTGCAATCAGTTTCTATCTATAAAATATTACAAAAAATTTCCTTAAATATTACGAAAACTATCCTTAAAATATTACAAAAAATATCCTTAAAATAAGAATAGTAGATTCATTAGTGGATGTTACGAAATTTTTAATAGAGTATATTATTTCATTTCTTCCTTTTAGTAAGTTGTAATCAGTTTCTATCTATAAAATATTACAAAAAATATCCTTAAAATATTACGAAACTATCCTTAAAATATTAAAAAAAATATCCATAAAATAAGAATAGTAGATTCGTTTGTGGATGTTACGAAATTTTTAACAGAGTATATTATTTTATTTCTTCCTTTTAGTAAGTTGCAATCAGTTTCTATCTAGAAAATATTTTTAAAAAATTTCTTCAAATATTACAAAAAAAGTCCTTAAAATATTACAAAAAATATCTTTAAAATGAGAATAGTAGATTCGTTTGTGGATGTAACATTTCTACTTTATGAAAAACTTCACTATTTTGTATATAACTTTGTAACATTTTCAGTAATTATATACTTCTCAAAACCAATCCACAGACCGGTTCCAAATGTATGTCACACATTTGCATATCGCACCTTACAAAACCATTATTTCCATTATACCATATTGTTCCTCGCTACCAATCGAAAGCCGATCTCAATTAACTCACGCAGAGACGTTTTACAGCAGATGTCATTCTTCCACTCCAGGCCCTGAGTTCAAGGAGCTTCCGAAACAGAGTTCCAGGTATTGTGAGACGTGATATCCCTGCCTAAAACACTTTGTTGTGACATCATAACTCACGAATCTATGAGCCGAATGTGAATATTATGATTTGGGAGGAGCCTCTGTGTGATTGTACAAATCGTTGTAAGGTCAATGTTGAATAATTAATGTCATTGTGACGTTTTTTGAGGGAAAAAAATCGAAGGTGAAGTGTCCTTAATGAAGTAGATTTCGCTTTATTGGTGTTGTTATTATTGAGTAGTCGGGTTGTTTTCATGAATGATCAATATTGGTAATGTGTATCAAGGTAATTGGAAGTAGGTTACGCGAAAACCTTCTGATCGTTGGAAACCGCAACGATTAATTTCCTATCGTAATTAGAAAGTGGAAACGAGAAGTTTCCTCAGAAATGGGATAGTGTTTTTATTGAAATATTATTCAAATGTGGCTGAATAACACGATGACTGCTTAAAAAATAGTACGTGGTTGTGTAGGAGCATTGGATTTACGTGAAACGTCATTTCTTATTAAAAAAATGGGTTGGTTGGTTAATTAACGTCGCATTAGAGCTGCACAATGATGTATTGGTGACGAGTTTTTTTCTTTAAAAGCTTATTTCAGTACATTAAGCAATGTTTCTAGTTTACACAGAATAAATTTCAAGCCTGTATCTTCAGCACATCCTAAGAAGAGGTACATCGAAAAATAGCAATTCAACATAGAAGGTACAGGCTTCCCTCACTGCATGATAGTTTCTTTTTTAATAATTTTTTTTTCTTTTTCTTTTTGCTCCCTCTAGACCGCTGAAAAAATATACAAAAAAAATCCTAACTACCTATTCAATTAAATAATTAATTAAAACCGTTCTGTAGCGTATATTCAACACCATGTGTAATTACTAAAATAATTTGCAAAAAGTATGAAAATATAGTTAAATACAATCTACATTCCTCTGGTATTAGCTAGAATTTTTTTGTAGAGCCTGATTATACTTATAAGCAATAAAACAATTTTCAAAAACTTCACCTGAACGAGTCAGTTTTAGTACAACAGACGCAACTGATTGCTCGAAGCAACTGATTACCTTTATCACAATCATTTTCATAAAGATAAGGTACCTAGAGGCGGTTATAACAACTAGGCAAATGGTTCCCTACGTGACAATACTATAATAGTTAACAAAAAACTCAATAGATGTAATTAGTGGCCATTTTAGAGTTGTGTAGCATATATGCTACACTATGCACTGGAGGGTTAAAACAATTAAATATGCAACAGCCAAACAATGACCATCACACAACAATTTATGACCATCTTGTATTAAGTACACTACAAAAGTAAAATTTATAATATTTGAAATTTAGGGTATTTGGTCATGGATTTATAGTGTAGGAATGATCCCTTTAAAAGCTTAATAATGGTGTTTCAATATACTACACTATATAATTGATTTTAAAGACGTTTCACGTCAAAACGCGACGACTAATAGTTTGATTGAAGTGGCTATTAGTGCACTGTAAAAAAAAGGTACTTAAAAATGAGTACATGAACGCACTTGTATTTCTTTGAGTACAATTGCATCGTAAATGAGCGATGACGTACTCAAATTTAAATTATCGCATTTTCTCATAAACGAGCAGTGTGATTTAATATCTCTAATCCCATCTTCTGTTCAAGCCATCTTAACAAAGCGACCTGACACACTTAAAATATTTGTTTAGGAGATGGTTTTTCACATCATTTGATGTCAAAATGAAAGCTCAGTTATTTCAACTCAATTATCTTACTTCCCATTCTTTTGACACACCTTTTCAAGATTACTTCTGTTTATAACTTTTCCTGTCACCTTGTTAGATTAACGAATAAGGCTCTGGACAACGGTGCCTGAAGGTTTTGGTTCGATTACCTTTAAGTCTTGGTTGTCATTGTCGATATTTATTGAAAGTGGTTTATGAAGGCGGCCTATGGAGGCTAGAATCTGCTCTTTTTTTATACAATTTTACCCATTGCACTAATTTTTGAGTACATGTATTTTTCAAAATTGAAACTAATGTATTCGGAGCCATGATAAGCATCTAATCATCGGTGCCTGAAGGTTTTGGTTCGATTACCTTTAAGTTTTGGTTGTCATTGTCTATATTTATTTGGTATATGAAGGCGGCCTATGTAGGCTAGAATCTGCTCTTTTTTATATACAATTTTACCCATTGTACTAATTTTTGAGGAAATGTCTTTTTCAAAATTGAAACTAATGTATACTGAGGCAGGATGAACATCGAATGTACTGAGAAATAAGTACATTTAACTTATCTTTGAGTATCTATTGTTAAGAGTGTAGTACTTGAAATTTAAGTTACAGATTTAAGTTACTTTCCAAACCACAATGCCCCCAAAAAATTTCAGAAAAAACATTAATCTTTTACGAAATTGTAATTGCTGTTAAGAAATAATCTTGTTGACAAGTTTCTGCAACCGATTCTTGCCACAATTCAGAAATACGTCACACATACAAAAAAAAATCACAAGAATGTGAAAAATCTGGAATTTGTAGGAATTTCACAACGCAATCTTGGAAGTCAGAAAGCTCAACTCTTTATGACCCAGCGCAATTCGGTTGGAAAAAAAAATGTACAACTTTTATGACTCTATAGTAAAGGGTGTGTCGATCTGACATTTGACCATCTATCTGCTAATGTAACAAGCACTCTTAACAGTCGTATCACCTAACTCTTTATGGAAACAGCTCACGGATCGGAAATATTTAATGGAACTCTCCTGAAAGAATATTATGTTTATTTATTTTTGTTATTTGAAAGGATTAATTGTGTGGTTGTTTTTGATTTACATTTCATTCATATTTAGAGGCCTCCGTGGCCGTGCGGTTAAAGGCGTCAGCTGGGGATACGAAGATTCCTGGTTTGATCCTAGGCGATGGACTTGACAAAGAAAAAGAAAAAAGTAGTGTTCTTATGATCGGAGGGTTGCCAGCTTCACTACAAAATACTGGAAAAGTCGTCCAGAACATCCGCAAAAATTTACGGCGTTTATACGGGACTGGTGGACGATAAATCTGATCGGGGTCCAAAGTCCTGACGTCTATTGAAGGCGTTGGGTGCCAGTTCAGGTGTTTCCTCGCCATCTGACCATGGTTCTAAAATAACGAGGCGCATGTATGAATGTGTGTGTGAATGTGTATGTGTTCCCGGGTGTATTTCCTTTTCGAGATAGACCATGAACCGTCGTCAATATCCCACTGTGCAGCTCTAGTGCGACGTTAATTAACAAAAACCAAAACACCCAAAAAATTCATTCATATTTATTCCTGGCCTGGTTGGTAGAGTTGTGATTGGAGGGTGGCTTGTTTAGTACTGGTCATCCAAGATTTACGTGAAGATGTGGTAATTTCCTTAATCAGTCGAAGATTAAATGTCCCACCATTATTTTTATAATGTATGGGTTTGGAAAAAGGGGTGCTTGCTCAGGTGTGGTGTTCGTCATCTGCAAAATGCCCAATGGATGATTGTGTAATGTGTAGTGCGCAGGGCCCTGCCAAGGGGGCGGGGATATGGGAGAGGAAGCTACACCCACCTAACTTGGTAAATTTCTGTAGGCTTTGGAAATCACAAGCTAGTTGGCAAACTTGTAAAACATTTTTTTAAAATGAAACTAAGAAGTTGCACTTTAGAAAAAGCAAAATATTTTAAAGTTTTCCAGCAACATTTGTGAGTTTGCCAAATTCTTGTAGACACAGCAAAATCCCGAACCTAGTTGGCAACCTTGTGAATTTACAATTTTTTTTAATGAAACTAAGAAGTTTTACTTTGGAAAAAAAACGTCAAATGTTTCACTAGTTTGCCAACTAGGTTTGTGATTTTGTCAAATTCTGGTAGACTTGGCTCATCCTAGTTGGCAAACGTGTGAAATATTTTATAGAATATTGAAACTAAGAAGTTAAATTTCTTTTTGCCAACTAAGATTGTGATTTTAAGAAATTCCTGTAGATTTGACAAAATCACAAACTTAGTTGGCAAACTTGTGAAACATTTGTATATTGGTTTTGAATGAAAAGAAGAAGTTTTTCGTTAACAAAATCCAAATGTTTCACAAGTTTGCCAACATGCCAACTAGGTTTGTGATTTTGTCAAATTCTTGTTGGCTTAGCAAAATCGCAAACCTACTTGACAAACTTGTAATTTTTTATTTAAAAAATGAATTTAAGAAGTTTAATTTTGTTTTGCCAACTAGGATTGTGATTTTGAGAAATTCATGTAGACTTGGCAAAATCACAAACCTAGTTGGCAAACTTGTGAAACATTTGTATATTAGTATTAAATGAAACTAAGAAGTGCCATGAAAAATGTTGGAGTCAATCAGCGAGAGAATCACGGCCGAGTGTCCTCATTCATTGAATACAATAGCAGATCAATGAATGAACAGATCATTCATGGAATGTAGTTCTAATCATTGAATGTAATAGCAATGAGCTATTATCACTGAATGAACGTTTGTATCCCTGAATGTGATAATGATCCTAGGAAAATCACTGTAAAAGAACTAAAAATTTTAATAAATTTTACTAATGGTCGAGTTGTCAATTTCCCATCCAAAACTAATATTTCAAATCCAAGAAGGAAAAAAATGGTAATTTAACAGACTATAGAAAAAGTTGGTAATTTGACTCTAAATTAGTTGGTAAAAACCTATATTTGTCTTGACAATTTTATGGCTTCCCTCACTCTGCCAATCATAAGCCATAGAGACGGCCTTGCTAGGCCTTGCTAGTGCAACGTCGTTTAACAAACCAACTTTAATTTGTATATCAGTTATTGATTTATATGCTATACTGCAACACGGAAGCCTATTTGAATATTATAAGTCCACAGAAAGATAGACTCTTTCTTTTAATGTTATATATATTCCATACATTATTTTTAATGTATGAACTAATCACGTCGGTGAATAGACAAAAGACATTTAAAATTTAAATTCTCTAAGATTCATACTCTAAATGCAATTTATTTGTAATGAATAGAAAAAATTTAAATATTTATTTAAAAATTTAAATTTAAAACACGATTGAGAATTTTACTTTATAATGTTATGCTACTTATAATATCAATTAAATATACTGGGATTTCATCCTCAAATGAAAAAATTCCTAAAATAATAATTAGCTATAAAAATAGATGATAAAACCCATCCCACTCCAAAACCACTCTTAAAATAAATCACGTTTTATGTACATAACTTGACTTCAATCCTGAATAATTTGAACATTAGGCAAATACTAAGGCGTATGCCATCTGTACACAATTGATATAAACACCACTCCTTCCACAATCAGATAATCTATACTTATTACCGCAGGATCCATAACTCGCGTAGGTAACAAGCATTCAACCACCCCAAAAATGTGTGGGTCTTTTCAGAATACCATGACTCAGTTCCTCCCCCCCCCCCCCCCCCCCGACAACAATGGTCGCCATGCAGAAGGCGTGAACTTCCATTTCCAATGACACTCAGCATCCACTCACCCTCTCTCCCACGCAGTCAGTCTCGTGAGTCTGAAGCACTCACTGAAGAAATGAGTGGTTTTCTTGGTTTCTTCTTTTTCTTGGGCCTTACCGGTGGGATTAGCGTTGGCCCCTTCGATCTTGTTTTCGCGCGCTTTGACTTGCAGCGGTCAAAACAACGAAGAAGGAGATGTTTTTGACGTGTTGAACTTTCCATGATCAAAAAGATTGTCTTTTTTTGTGTGTCTGGGCTCTGGAGCTGTATTTTTGATAGTATGTAAAAAGTATTTTTTGTTACTGGAAGAAGTGCAAGGTAGACTATTCAGATTTCCATATAAGAATTTCTAGACATATGAAATTCAAGCATCCCTTAGGGATGTGCGACGCGTGCAGCCGCACAGGGCTCTGCGCTTATTAAATAAAACTGCACAAAATGAGAACGTTACAGATAAAATTAATATCTTATTCTTTATGTAAAACGTCTTTAAAATCAGTTGAATGGGATATTAGGATATAAGCACAATGTTACGCTTTTAGGGATATGCATTCCGACACTATAACTCCATGGAAAATTTAGGTACTCTCATAAGAATAAGAGCTCCCATAAGAATTTAGGTACCGATGCTGCGATTGAAATCTTTAAAAAAAAGTCAAAGCACGTATGGGGTATAGCTGGAGGACGTTAGCATCAGACGTAACAGCTTGTGTATTTTGACAAGGTTTATGATGGTGACTAACTCGTATTTTTTTTCGTCATCTGACCATAGTTTAAAACACGAGGCAATGTTCCTTGGTCTTTTCCTTCGAGACAGACATCAAACAGTCTCAAATATCCCATTCTGCAGCATGGTTTACATGATGGTTCTATTACAGTTTTAGTCACTTATCTCTAAAAGCAATTTCTTTATTTGGCGAGACATTTTGATGACTTGAAGCCAATGTGGAAGCAGTCATGCTGTGCCCCATCTTCATCGCTACCGCAGTATTTCGTATATTTTTTAAGTTAAAATAATCCGACATGTATTGCATTTAGCTGAATTTTTTCTATTTTCTTTTGAAACCCATTTTAAACGCAATCTGCAATTAAAATAGAAAGTCATTTGCAAGTCAGACTCGAAGTAGTTAAAATGCAAGATTAAAAACTATTTTTTTTTCAATATAAAAATTAATTCTATAAGAAGAAAATATAATATTTATATACATTTAATAATTATACACTGCTATGATATTAAAAAAACAACACTAAATCACTTTATAAAAATGTTGGGGCACAGTATGTCTGCTTCCACGTTGGCTTCAACGCGCCCACAGAGGAAAGAAGGTTTGAGCCTTCCAGAAGTTAGAGTTAGAGTTCAGTGGTTTTAGCTAGGGGTCCGCAGCTTTATAGTAATAGGGGAGTTTCACGCCGAGAAAAAGATGACCGCTGTTCCAACCACTGATCTCTAACTGTAACTTCTGGATAGGGCAAGACATTTTGTTGACTTGAAGCCGATATGGAGGCCACCATGATGGGGCACACTTTTCTTGATACCGCAATATTTCGTATATTTTTCATGTTAAAATACGCCGACATATATTATTTTTGGGTAAGTTTTTTTTATTTTATTTTTAAACCCATTTTAAATGTAATCTGCTATTAAAATAGGAAGTCATTTGCAAGTCAAAGTAGAAGTAGTTAAAAAGCAAGAGCAAAAACTATCTGTTTGGCAATATAAAAATTAATTCTATAAGAAGAAAATATAATATTTATATATATTTACTACTTCTGCAATGCTTTGGTAATAAAAAACACCACTAAATCCTTTTTAAAAAAATGTTGGGGCACAGTATGGCAGCTTTCAATTGGTTTCAACGCGCCCGTAGAGGAAACAAAGTTTGAGCCTTCCAGCAGTTACAGTTAGAGTTCAGTGGTTCCAACCGAATATGGAGAAAAATCCGCGACGCCGAAGAATTTCCGTAGGATTAGCATGGAACTTCAGTTCCTGTACTATAATTTTAAGTTTTCGTCATTAAATAATACCTCAATATAGAAATATTTACTTCATACACTGAGATAGATTGTACTTATCGTTTATGAAGCATTTTTTGAGTTGAAATAAAAGTATTTTTCCGTATTTCGTTGTAATTCTAGTTATAAGCAATTATATACAGATATAATATAAGTATTTCTGTATTTAAATGTATTCACATATAGAACAAAAATAATTACTTATTTGGAAAAAACAAATATTAAGCGACTAAATATGTAGCGACTAAACAAACAAAAGCAAAGTTGTCTTTAGTAGGGAAGAAATCGTGTGTGAAACTACTAGTAAGTTTCCATCATGAGACATCACGGTAATCTCCCGCATTGGTTTGGTTTGGTTTTGTTAATCAACGTTGCACTAGAGCTGCACAGTGGGTTATTGGCGACGGTTCAGGGCCTATCTCGAAAGAAAGACCCGGGAACGATGCCTCGTATTTTCGAACCATGGTCAGATGACGAGGAAACACCTGAACTGGCACCCAACGCCTTCAATAGACGTCGAGACTTTGGACCCCGATCAGATTTATCGTGCACCAGTCCCGTATACACGCCGACAATTTTTGTGTGGATGTTCTGGACGACATTCCTAGTATTTTGCAGTGAAGCTGGCAACCCTCCGATCATAATATCACTACTTTTTTACTTTTCTTAGTCAATTCCGTCGCACAGGATCGAACCAGGAACCCTCTGAATCCCAGCTGAAACATTTAACCGCTCGGCCACTGAAGCCTGGTTTTAGCTAGGGGTCCGTGGCTTCATGGTAAATGGGTTTTGGTTTGGTTTGGTTTGGTTAATTAACGTCGCACTAGAGCTGCACGGTGGGCAATTGGCGACCGTTCGGGGTCTATCTCGAAGGAAAGACCCGGGAACACATACACATTTGCTCACACATTCATACATGCACCTCGTTATTTTAGACATGGTCAGATTACGAGGAAACACCTGAACTGGCACTCAACAGACGTCGGGACGCCGATCAGATTTATCGTGTACCAGTCCCGTGTACACGCCGTTAATTTTTGCGGATTATCTGAACGACTTTTCTAGTATTTTGTAGTGAAGCTGGCAACCCTCCGATCACAAGATCACTAATTTTACTTTTCTTTATCAAGTCTATTTCCTGGCATCGAACCACGAATCTACGGATTCCCAGCTGACGCCTTTAACCGCTCGACCACGGAGGCCCATGGTAATTGTGAACCGTTGTATTAGAGATCAATACAGATCATTTAGCGCAGACGGCCACCTCCTCCTAACAGATCCTTTCCCTCCAGACGCATTTCGGCCAAAACCAAAAAGCGCACAACCAAAAAGCAGCCCGCAGTCCAGATACGATCGCACCATCTGACCCTTCGCCGAATCGACAGCAGTGATTAATATAGAGCAGCCGTCTTGACCGGACGCCCAGCCAAGAGGAGATCTGGCAGGGACGGCAAAAAACGAGGCCGGCCGAGCTGACCTCGTCTTGAAAAAGAGAGCCCGTTACGCAACGGATTCGGGGAAAGAAACAAGGCAAAAGCGATGAAAGTGGTCGATAATAAGTTAATTGGAAATTTATTAATTAATTAGGAAATTTTGAGGTGCCGATAATTGGTCACTCTATTAACCTGGAACATGCGAAAGAGATTAGGCAAATTTCTCGATGTTAGTTGGGGTTTTGTTTTATTCAAAATTAATAGTTTTGTGGGGCTGGTTAGGTGACATTAAATGTTGGTTAGCAATGCGGATGTTTGGTTTGGAGATCGTTTTTCCCCCGTTGGGGGTTTGGTAATGGTTGTCGAACAGAATGGGAGCATAAGGATTCGGTTCAAGGTCGTTTTGTTTGTGTGGTGCCAAGTGAAAGTGAAGATCTACGAATTTCATGGTTGACATTTACAATTTTCAGGGCAAAGGTTTTGGAAATGAATCCTGAGAATTTAATCATGTATATTATATCTATAGTATAGATAACTTTTATTCTACTTACACGCGAAGTACCAAAAGAAAGTTGGTTGGTTGGTTGGTTTGTTAATTAAAGTCGCACTAGAGCTGCACAGTGGGCTATTGGCGACGGTTCGGGGTCAATCTCGAAGGAAAGACCCGGGAACACATACACATTCACACACACATTCATACATGCACCTCGTTATTTTAGAACCATGGTCAGATGACGAGGAAACACCTGAACTGGCACCCAACGCCTTCAATTGACGTCGGGACTTTGGACCCCGATCAGATTTATCGTGCACCAGTCCCGTATACACGCCAGTATAATTTGTTGGATATTCTGGACGACTTTCTAGTAATTTTGTAGCGAAGCTGGCAACCCTCCAATCGCAAGATCACTACTTTTTTACTTTTCTGTGTCAAGTCAATTTCCCGGATTCGAACCACCAATCCTCTGATTAGTAGCTGAACGCCTTACCAACTGAGCAACTGGGGCTCCGCCCTAAAGAAAGACAAATTCCCGAAGCAGTGATGAATATAATTTTTAGAACGCTGCATCTCCAGGATTAGTTTTGTTAATTAACGTCGCATTACAGTTGCGCAGTGGGTTATTGGCGACGGTTCGGGGCCTATCTCAAAGGTTTGGTTTGGTTAATTAACGTTGCACTAGAGCTGCGCAGTGGGTTATTGGCGGCGGTTCGGGACCAATCTCAAAGGAAAGACCTGGGAACGATGCCTCGTATTTTTGAACCATGGTTAGATGACGAGGACAACACCTGAGATGGCACCCGGCGCAACCTCAATAGGCGTCAAAACATTGGACCCTCATCAGATTTATCGTGTACTAGTCCCGTATACACGCCAGAATAATTTGTTGGATATTTTTTAGATGACTTCCTAGTATTCCATTAACGAAGCTGGAAACCCTCCGATTGCAAGATCGCTACATTTGTACTTTTTTTTGTCAAGTCCATCAGTCGGGCACGAACTCACAATCCTCTGATTACTAGCCGAACGCCTTTATCCACTGGGTAACGGGGGCCCCGTAAACTGCTAGTTAAAAAAAAAACCTAAATCAATATCTAGTGGGGATGGAAAATAATTTACTGTTACAATTCAAATTAACATAGTGTTGTGTGGCTCTGTCTATGCAAAAACCGTAATATCTCAAAACTACCCTTTGCGACTTAATTCAGTTTACCCACGAATGGAGTTAAACATATGGAGTTAAATAACATGGAGTTAAACATATGGAGTTAAACAACAAGGAGTTAAACATATGGAGTTAAATGAAATGGAGTTAAACATATGGAGTTAAACATATGGAGTTAAACATAGGGAGTTAAACACATGGAGTTAAACATATGGAGTTAAACAACAAGGAGTTAAACATATGAAGTTGAATTTAAACATATGGAATTAAACAACATGGAGTTAAACATATGGAATTAAACAACATGGAGCTCAACATGTGGAATTAAACATATGGTGTTAAACAACATGGAATTAAACATATGGTGTTAAACAACATGGAGTTAAACAAATAGAATTAAACAACATGAAGCTCAACATATAGAATTAAACAT